>JBBDGP010000795.1:600000-1055000 GCA_037952835.1 Lithobates septentrionalis | reverse complement strand
AAGAGAATAATGAGTTTTGAAATTGTAGAGAAATTCCTAAATAATGCATTACAATTTAACTAAACACATTAGATTTTAGTCGACTAAAATGTACTGGAGATTTTAGTTCACTAAATATGACTAAAACAACTGCAGATGACTTAAATGCAACCAAGGCTGGGTTCACATATATGCAAATTGGATGCGTATTACGCCGCATCCAATTTGCATAGCATGCGAGTGTGACCGGCTTTCAATAAAGCCGGTATACACATGTCCCGGACGGCTGCACTACCAATTTTAAAAGGGTCCTGTGTGTTTTTGGGTACAGTTTAGTTGTAAATTCAGGGGAAAATTTGCATCTGAACCAGTGAACACAAATGCAGAGAACACCAGATTGCAAACCGCAGCTGGACCTGTGTGAACCCAGACTAAAAAGTTTGCTGCCAAAATTAACACTGACAGGCAGACGGTATTGTACATCCTGCTTGTACAAGACCTTTAAGTCCTGTAAGTTGCCAGGTGGGGGCCTCCATGGATCAGACTTGTTTTTCTAGAACATCCCACAGATGCTCGATTAGATTGAGATCTGGAGATCAAACCCACACCTCAAACTATTCTTGAATTCATCAGAGCAGGCCACCTTCTTCCATTGATCTGTGGTGCAGTTATGATGCTCACATGCCCATTGTAGGCACTTTTGGCTGTGGACATGATGAGTCAGCATGGGCACCCTGACCAGTCTGCAGCTACACAGGCCTATACGCGACACAGTGTGATCCACATGGGGGGATTTACTAAAACGGATGCAGCTGTGCATGGTAACCAATCAGCTTCTAACTTTAGGCTTGTTCAATTAAGCTTTGAAAAGAAAACCTGGAACTTGATTGGTTACTGTGCACAGTTGCACCAGATTCTGTGTGCACCACTTTTAGAAAATCTCCCCCACTATTTTGAGACCATTCTATAAGAACCAGCATTAACCATTTCAGCAATTTGAGCTCTTCTATTTAATCAGACTATACAGTCCAGACTTCACTCCCCACATGTATAAATGGGCCTATGAGCCAGTTTGCTGGTTTTCCTTTTCCTGAGCCCAGGTTCACACTGAAGCGGGTTAGAAATCACGCGACTTCAGCTGAACTCGCACAATTTCAAACTGGCAATGCAGTCCGTCCACGGGGGGGGGGGGGGGGGGGGGTGATTTGACAGACTTCTGTGCAGGTTCATGCACAGATGTCTATTCAAATCATCCCCGAAGTTGCCAAAAGTAGTACAGAAACTACTTTTGGGAATCAGTGCGGTGCTGCAAGGTCAGGGCCGCACCGATTTGGACGGTGTTATTGCCAGCAATAGCCGCCGATTTGGCATGTCAACTCGCATGACGAATCGGACCAATATGAACGTGGGCTGAACCACTTTTTGTAGGTCCTGACTAGAGGTCGACCGATATATCGGCCGATATTTGGCGTCTTTTACTTAATCGGCATCGGCCGATTGTGCTGATAAAAAAGGCCGATTGTAACTTCAGCCATGACTTGCAAATGACTTCTGTAATAGAATCAATGCAAGTTGCCTGAAGTTTTCTTCTCTCCTCCTCTGGGCAGCCTGCCAAGTCTGATAAGAAGATACATTGTATCTTTTGGTTCTTTTTATCAATAGACTGAACTCTGTGTGTAGAAGCTCTCAGTTTAACCATTTAAAGACTAAATCTTTTCTGACATTTGTTGCTTACAAGTAAAAATCCTGTATTTTCTGCTAGAAAATCACTTAGAACCCCCAAACATTATACATACTTTTTTTTAGCAGAGACCCTAGGGAATAAAATGGTGGTTGTTGCAATATTTTATGTCATACGGTATTTGCGCAGCCGTCTTTAAACGCAATTTTTTAAAAAAAAATACAGTAATGAATTAAAAAAAAAACACTAAGCAGTAAAGTTAGCCCATTTTTTTTCGTCCAAAAGTTTTGATTACCTGTTTTTGTGTATTTAATTTTTAAGATAGGTTTTTTTTGTTTTTTTTTCTAAATTATACATACAAGTGAATTGATTGGAGGTTTGTTTTGTTTAATGTTTAAATGTAAAAAAATTTCTGTATCACTTATTACTTAAAGCGGAGCGCCGCCGAAATTTTTTTTTTTTAAAAGTCAGCAGCTACAAATACTGCAGCTGCTGACTTTTAAAACATGGACACTTACCTGGCCAGGGCGCCCGCGATGTCGGCACCCGAGGCCGAACCGTCTCTCTGCCCTCGGGTGCTGCCGCCTCCATCTTCGGTAAGGGAATCAGGAAGTGAAGCCGTGCGGCTTCACTTCCCGGTTCCCTACTGCGCATGCGCGAGTCGCGCAGCGCAATACGGATGGTCCCTGCTGCCTCTGGGACCCGTGTGTTTCCCAGCAGGCAGCGGGGAGGGAGCAGGAAGTGGCGTAAATAACTGCAGATTCTGCGGCTATCTATGCCAGAAGTGGGTACAGATACCTCCCCCCTGAAAGGTGCCAACTGTGACACCGGAGGGGGGGAGGAATCTGATGAGTGGAAGTTCCACTTTTGGGTGGAACTCCACTTTAAGGCTGCTTCCACACTGGAGCAGGCATGCGTTGATGGTAAAACGCTGCTAGTTTTAGCGGCGCTTTACCGTCATTTTAGCGGCGCTATTCGGCTGCTAGCGGGGCGCTTATAACCCAGCTAGCGGCCGAGGAAGGGGTTAAATGCGCCCCTGAAGCGCCACTGCCAAAACGCTTTGCAGGCGCTTCGGCAGCGGTGCGCATTCATTTTAATGGGCAGGAGTGGTGGAGGAGCGGTGTACACTGCTCCAAAGATACCATTTGCAGGACTTTTTTTTACATCCTGCCAGCGCATCGCCTCAGTGTGACAGCACTCAGGATATCACACTGAGACTGCAGGGGAGCCGTTTTACAGGCACTTTACAGGCGCTATTTTTAGCCCAAAAGCGCCTGAAAAACGCCCCAGTGTGAAAGGGGTCTAACTGTTATAGGGCGTACACACGGTCGGACTTTGTTCGGACATTCCGACAACAAAATTCTATGATTTTTTCCGACGGATGTTGGCTCAAACTTGTTTTGTCTACACACGGTCGCACAAAGTTGTCGGAAAATCCGATCGTTCTGAACGCGGTGACGTAAAACACGTACGTCGGGACTATAAACGGGGCAGTGGCCAATAGCTTTCATCTCTTTATTTATTCTGAGCATGCGTGGCACTTTGTCCGTCAGATTTGTGTACACGTGATCGGAAATTCCGACAACGGATTTTGTTGTCGGAAAATTTTATCTCCTGCTCTCCAACTTTGTGTGTCGGAAAATCCGATGGAAAATGTCCGATGGAGCCCACACACGGTCGGAATTTCCGACAACACGATCCGATCGGACATTTTCCATCGGAAAATCCGACCGTGTGTACGGGGCATTAGATTTTATGAGATGAAGGGAAAAAAGAAAAAAAAAAAATCGGCCTAATATATCGGCCCAAAAAAATCGGCATCACATATCGGCCATCGGCCACCGCGATTTCTAAATATCGGCATCGGCATCGGCCAGAGAAAAACCCATATCGGTCGACCTCTAGTCCTGACCACTGCAGACTGGGAACATCCCACAAGAGCTGCAGTTCTGGAATTGCTCTGACCCAGTCGTACAGCCATTACAATTTGGCCCTTGTCAAAGTTGCTCATATCATTACACTTGCGCAGTTTTTCTGCTTTCAACACAGCAACTGCAGGGACAAACTGTTTGCTTGCTGCCCAATGTATCTCACCCACTTTCAGATGCCATTGTAACAAGATAATCAATCTTATTCACGTTACCTGTCAGTGGTCACAATGGTTGATTGTTGTATAATAATAGGTATCTGATCACTTTTCTCATCACATGTATGATACAAGGCTATATCTCATCACTTCTTTATTCTCATTAGAGTCATAGTTCACCTTTACCAAAAAACTGCCTATGCAGGTTAGGGGTGTCTGTAGATAAAAACAAACTGTGCAGCTCTGACTAAACCAAAATAGTGCCCTTTGTATAAGCGTAGTCCATTTACATACCTCATGAAGCCTGACTGGATACTCCCAGGACCAGTTCACACCAGATGCAGTTCCATGCGCTTTTTTTCTGCACTAAAAATGCATGCACAGTGTTTTCCATGTATTCCAATGGCTCTAGTTTACACCAATGCTATCAGTTCCAGACAGTTTCTGCACCAGAAACTGCCTTAAACTGACTGCACTGGTGTGAACTAGAGCCATTGGAATACATGGAAAACACTGCATGCATTTTTTAGGGCCAGTTCACACCACAAAAATGCACTCATACTTTCCGGATCAGTTTTTGCTTACAGTTTACACCAGTTCCAGTGCGTTTTTGATACAATTTGCTAGATTCCTGTACAGTTCTGTGCAGAAAAAAATGCAGCACGCTCTACTTTTTTTTTCTGCACCACCGGAAACTGACTGCACTGGTGTGAACTAGAGCCATTGGAATACATGGAAAACACTGCATGCATTTTTAGTGCAGGAAAAAAAAGAGCACGGAACTGCATCTGGTGTGATCTTGCATTTAAGATGTTGCTAAGTGAGGCCTAGTCATTACAGCTCACCTCCACCATCACAGGAGTGAGTTCTCAAACGCTGAGCTCAGAGCTACTGCACCAAGGGAGAGGAAGAGCATGTGATGGGGTTTAAATCAGAGAAAAAGCTCACTCAGCGCCATCTTAATAGCATCATGGGCACCAGGGAACCTGCCAGCCTGCATGAGGTGTCACCTTCTACAGTGCCCATAGACAGGTTCCCCTGTCTATATACTTGTAGCACCCTCTAGTGTGCTACTTGTAGGTTTGTTAGTGTCGCCTAAGCCTGAGCTGTAAATCTGGATCAGGGTTCAGTGAGTCAGGCTGGAAAACTTATCCTCACAGCTCCTCTGGTGCTTCCCCCTGTTTCTAGGAGGTTGTAGAAACTTCTAGAGCTAATGGGTGGAAGTTAGGAGAAGCTGTTTGGAATATTTATAAGGGCCTCAGCCAATCCCCAGTAAAATGCCTGGCAGGGGGCAGGCCACCTCATAAATAGGCATGAGCCATGCCAGCAGAGGCAGTCAGGTGGAAGATGGCTGTTTAGTGCTGTGGAGGCTGTTGTGGCTCTCTGGGATACCCCCTAGTCTGGTGGGGGAATGGCTTGGGTGCTGGAAGGATCCTTCCATAACACACAGAGGAAGCCCTTCCTGGAGGCACGGGAGCAAGGAGAGAGGACAGCGGGAGCAGGTCAGCACTACTGGGGACCTACAAGGGGGGCTGCCATACATAGCCAGTTCTCCCCGAAGACAGCGGTGTGCATAAAGTGGATGTAAACCTGATTCATGAAATTTGACCTGGGCACATATATCTGTAGTATTTACTTATCGCTCTCCAAGTCCTGTATCTTTCTGTTGCTTCGTTCCTCTGTTATCAGCATGGTAACGTCTGACAAGTTCTCTGACAACCCAGATAAAACCAGCCTGAAATTTGTGTCGGGGTGGGTGCTATAAATAGATTAGCTGAGAGCTTGTCTTGTCGCAGCACAGCTCTACACATTCATTCCTTCCTCTGCCTATGTGGAGGGGGGTGTGTGCCTTTCCTCCAATCAGCTGTCACATAGTGTATGCCAAAAATCCACTCCTATTGCTGAATGAGGAAGTAAAAATTCTAACACGATGTTAGAATTCTAAAGAATATATAAAGCTGAAGAGAGCAGATATACATGTAAAACTTATGTAGGGAGATTTGTTTCATCTCTGTGTATCATCTGAGGCTGTTCACTTCACTGGGTATAGGAGAGGGTTTACATCTACTTTAAGTCTTCATCCCTTCCCTGGGAGATCTCCTGAGAGTAAGCAGTGTGGGCTGGTGAGTGTCAGTCTGGAGGACTGTGGGGGAGAGGTTCGCCTGGAGGGCTGGTGAGAGGGGCAGCTGCAGCCAGGTGGGTTGGCAGTGCCTGAGGAGGTGGTGCTGGGATCAGTAGCCACAGGAGGAAATGTGCAAGCTGTTTCACTGTATTTTTGCTACACTACAAGGGGCCTCGGTTTCCTGCCTGTAATGGGCCATTGCTCAAACACCTTACTGAGAGCTGTCAGATATGCAAACAGTGATTCAGCTGGGGTCTGCAAGCAAGTATGTGCTGGAGGAAGAAGTTGGAGCTGTATATAGACTGTATACAGAGACTGTATATAGGAAGGGTGTCCCTGGAGATGTTACTGAAGTTTTGCTGGGGTCAAGTTGACATCCCATGACCTCCCATCCCTATCCAAGTTATTAACCCTCAATAAATAACAAAAACAAAGTCACAAACTATTCTCTGTCTCTAAAGTGCCTGTGAAAGTGCCTGGCTGTGCAGGGTGGGGGATCCCAGTTCATCTGCGGCTCCTTGGGGGTTGATCTACATACTGTACATCAGGTATCCCCATCACAGTAGCCCTTTACATCAGGTCTCTCCATCACAGTGCCCCTTACATCAAGTTCCCTTATCATAGTGTCCCCATACAGCAGGTTCCCCCATCACAGTGCCCCCTTACATCAGGTGTCTCCATCACAGTGCCCCCTTACATCAGGTGTCTCCATCACAGTGCCCCCTTACATCAGGTGTCTCCATCACAGTGCCCCCTTACATCAGGTGTCTCCATCACAGTGCCCCCTTACATCAGGTGTCCCCATAACAGTGTCCCAATACATCAGGTGTCCCCATCACAGGGTCCCCATACAGCAGGTTCCCCATCACATGGTCCTAATACATTAGGTGTCCCCATCACAATGTCCCCATATTTCAGGTTCCCCCATCAGTGTCCCCATATATAAGGTGCCCCCATCACAGTGTCTCAAAAAATGAAGTCTCCTCATACATCAGGTTCCCTCATCACAGTGTCCCCATACATCAGATTCCCCCATCACATTGTCTCTTACATCAGAGTTGTGCCCCCCCTTCCCCCTTTTACTTACAGATCACAAATGCTGTTCCCACCTGCAATGAAGGTAGCTCCTCCTTCCTCTCCCGCTCCGAGACGTGAGAGGTGAGTTCTCAGTCTCAGTACTGGCTCTCTTCTGCCCTCTACAGAAGGGAGGAGAAAGCTGAATCCCCTCTTCCGCAGAAGCCCCAGCCACTGCTCCTTTTGACAGGAGTAACATTGCAGTTACTCTTGTCAAAAAAAAGCATCAATAGCAGCAAAATCACCAGTGCACCCCTTCGACACAGCGCCAACCTCCCCTTTTCCTGGCACTGATCATGGGCCCCCATGCACCTGGAGTCCCAGGGTAGTGCCCTGGTGAGCCCATTCATTAAGATGGCTCTGAGCTCACTTCTGTTGTGTGGAGGGGGGCCAAATCGCCCTACACGTGGGGGTACCTTTCACCGTGATGAACGCGTGCATTAATGCCCGGGACCAGACAGGCACTGCAGTCATGTGAAAGTTTAACATTAGGGCAGTTCCCCAACTTAGAGATGAGCCAACACTGTGTGCAGTAATAAAAGTGCAGAGTTCCTCCGGAAGTGCTGTCCCATGTCACTACACACTGTAATTTGATGTCATTTGCATTAGGAGGAACATGCTGAGCCTGTGCCCTCTCCACCAGTCCAGCAAACCTCTGTTACCTCACTCCCAGTGACAGATTGTGGCCCTGCTGTGCACATAATGCAGACCTCATGCATGCACTTATTAACTACTTCACTCTCATACCCATGTCACCAGGTCATGGATCTCTGTAATGCGGGTTTGATTCCGGTTGCTACTGGAAACCCGAACGCTGGGGAGGGAGCCAGAACATCGACCCTTTCTCTACAGGAGGACCAGGTACCAAGCTTTTTTAGCAGATTATTGAATAATTATGCTTTGGAAGCTTCTTGGATACAGCAGATGGCTTTACTTTTATGGAGAATATTAGTTAATGTCTTTACATACTGGGGAACAGAAACAGGAACAAGGAGGATACAAGTGCAAGTTTAGAGACAGACAATACATCCTGTTATTACATTACCACATAGAATACACATTATAACACTGCAGTGTCACCTGCTGGGTAGAAAGGTATAATGCATATATATAGTCAGTTTATATAAGCGACTTTGCTGTTGTTCTTCCAACACCCCTTCTCAACAGCATGTGCTTTGTCAAATTACATTCAGCTTCTTCTGAAAATAATTATGACGTTCCTTCAACAAAGGCTTGGTGAGTGCTTCAGCAGTCAATAACACCTTGCTCTCGATTGTCCCACAGTAGGTGATACTTGACGTTGATGTGTTTGGTCCTAGAATTGACCCTTTCTGATTGCGTAAGCTTTATACAACCCTGGTTGTCTTCAAAAATGGGAATTGGTTTTGACATGTCTACCCCAATGTTCACAAAAAGTTGACAAATCCATATCGCTTCTTGACATGTGTATGCTGCTGCAATGTACTCTGCTTCAGTTGAAGATAGAGCGACAGTTGCTTGCTTTTGGCTAGACCAACTGATGGTTCCTTCCCCATACTGGAAGATGAATTCACTTGTGGATTTGCAGTCTGTCCCTGGCCCAATCAGCATCCACATATCCGACCAGTTTTGGATGTGATGTTGCTGGTAACCTCAACCTCATCTGAATTGTTCGTTTGAGGTATTGTGTCACTCCCTTCACTGTGTTCCAGTCACGCTGACAAGGTGCTGAAACTTTCCTGCATAGTATGCCCACTGAAGGCCTCTTGAGCCCCCTAGGGAAAGAGAGCCTTGACTGATGGGGGCATGGCTAGGTGTGTAACAAGTGGAACGATTGGTTGGGACATTGGGATGGGATGGGCCTGAGCTCAGGAAATCGTGTGCCCCAGGGAATTCTGGGTCTTTCGGAAGAGTCGTTGGAAGAGCTGCTGTGGACCCTGCACCTCTGCCATGGACACTGACATTCTGCTGGCCAGGGTCCATGAGCTGGCTCTCCAAGGTCAGGCAGATAGGATTTTCTCCCTCCTTACCCTGGAAATGCCCCCCCCCCTCCACAAGCTGGGGCCCCGGCTGCTAGGGCCAGGAGATGCACTCGTCCTCCTTCCTGCCTGTGCCCCAGTCCTTCAAAGCTTTCTTATCCCCCTTCCACCCCCCCTCTCCTCCTGGGAGCTGCTGTGGCTAATGTATGCCGGCTCCCCCCCCCTCCCTCCCGCTGTCCGCCGGAGCCTTCCCCGGCAGTTTCTCCCGCCATCTGAAACTGACCGAGCCGGGTCTCATCTCGCCCGGCCCGCTCCCGGAACCCCAGAGTCCCCCGGCAGTATGTTGGGCTCCTCAGACTGTCCACCCCCCCCCCCTGCGGGCGCCCGCTCAGCTGCACGGGCGGGAACAGCGGCGCTCCCCGCCGCTGATCGCCGCCTGCGGGGAACTTTACAGCTGTTCCGTCCCCCCCGAGCGCCGGCGGAGCGGGGGTGTGGGGGTCATCGGGAGATCGTCCCACAGCACCAGACGCCGGGCACGCCAGCCCGGGGTTGCTGCACGGGCCACACGTCCTCCTTCCTTTGGATCTGCTGGCATGTCACTGCCAGCGTCTCTCCCTGCGCCCTGCAGGACGGGAGATTCAAGTGTAGATATGCTACACTCTTCTTCTGCCAGGTCCACTGAACATCCACATCCCCTTGCACCTGGCTGGGTGGGGGATGTCAGGGATGGACATACCCCTCAACCCCTGAAGTTAACCCCTGCCTTACCACGTCCCCCTGCACCCGGCTGGGTGGGGGATGGTAGGGAGGAACATACCCCTCATCCTCTGCAGTTAACCCCCGCCTTACCACATCCCCTTGCACCCGGCTGGGTGGGGGATGTCAGGGATGCACATACCCCTCACCCCCTGCAGTTAACCCCCGCCTTACCGCATCCCCCTGCACCCGGCCGGGTGGGGGACGGTAGAGATATGCATGCCGCTGACCCCCACCTTACCGCATCCCCCCGCACCCGGCCGGGTGGGGGACGGTAGACATATGCATGCTGCTGACCCCCACCTTACCGCATTCCCCTGCACCCGGCTGGGTGGGGGGGATGTTAGAGCTGCGCATGCCGCTCACTCACTGCCACTGACCCCCGCCTTCCCACATCCCCCTGCACCCGGCAGGGTGGGGGGTGGCACTGCTGGACATGCCTCTCACCCCTTGCGTCCTCACATCTCCCTGCGCCCGGCCGGGCGGGAGATGACCGACGGTCGCCTGCTCGCATCCCCTCATCACTGTTATCTGACCATCAGCAGCTCCCTGCGCCCGGCTGGGCTGGAGCTTCCTTCCGGACGCCCGCTGCCACAGCCTCGCCCCAACATCTCCCCACGCCCAGCAGGGCGGGAGATTCCCATTGGGGGCCGGCCGATGCGACCTTGCACCTGCCCGCTGCGCGGCACCATCTTCCTGCGCCCGGCAGGGCGGGAGATGCACGCACGCCACGCCGGGGATGTGGGCTGTGCCCGCTGCAAGCCCTCCATCCGGGGTCTCCGGCTGCTCCAGATGCTGCTCGGCTGCCATCCTTGGCTCTCAGGGTCGGGGGCCGGACCGCCCCCTCTGGACCTATCCTTCCGCCAGCATCCTTTAACTTCACGAGTCGTCGGCTTCCTTCGAGGCGATGACGTCCTGCTCCTCCCACGGACGACCCTGTACCGGGTGTTCCTCCTGGACCTGCGGTTGGTCACCCTTCTTCTTCAGCTGGATACCCGCGACTCAGTGAGTATGATCGTGATCTGATTTGGGGTAGGTCGGGTGACGCTGCCGTATCGGGTCCGCCGGACGAACACATTGTCACGGTCATAAAATCAGTCCTGCCTCGCATTGGGTGTGTCGGGTCCGTCCTGTAGATCGGCCTCTTCCACGTGGCGCTTTGTGGGCGCTTTCGCCTACTGGCACGTACCTTTCATAAAGCTCATTTGTTTAACAGCGGGTGCCGTGAATTGGTATAACCGGCTTCCAGCTGACATTAATCACTCACGCAATTATATGTTCACGTGGGTCTCCAACATTAGCTTTATATATGTTTTTTATTTCCATGTATGCCAGCTATGAGTAAGCACTCGTCATGAGTGCAAAAGGCGTCAGCTGATCTATACACTTCTGTGGTAGTGCTTTGTATACTTCTGTGATCCAGCTTTTTATTAATAAAAGCACTTATCATCAGACCCGTGTGCGGTTTCCAGATTTCCTCGTTCTTCTTTTCGGAAGACGTCAAGGATCAAATCTGGCATTGTGAATTTATGGATTTCTCCGTGAGACGATCGACAAATCCCGCCAGGTTGACGTGGCGACCAATGCGAACAATTCAAGCAGCTTCCTCGGACATCCGGGAACTGGCTGCAAGGGTTCTGTTCTTATGCCGGAGTGCTTTACGAGCGTTTTCCGGAGTTCGCTGCATCACTTTCTTGCTATCTTGATCTCATTTGGGGTACCTACAAAGTGTACGGGGGGCCAGTGTTGGTTCCATTACGACACCCAGTTTTGCAAAAAAAAAAAAAAAATGGCATCAAGGAAGGAGTTCCGCTTGATTGCCAGGACGGTAGCCTGTGGTTTTGGCTTATTTGCCCCCACAGGCCTTCGTCCGTTCAGCCTCCAGCCGGTGTTCCCTCTGGAGCACCAGATGCCTCCAAAAAGGCCTCTGCTGGGTTTTTTACTGAGAGCCACTGCAAGTGGTACACCGCGTGTCGTTTTAAGCACGAGTGCTCATTTTGCCGGGGCGCTCACCCAGCCAGCCGGTGCTTCCACAAGGGAAAACAACCTCTTTCCCGGCCGGGGGGCCAAGCCTGACATTTCTAAACCAGAGAACCCCAGTGATCATCTCAGAGATGCTTCCCTGGCTAGACCGGTACCCCCCCCCCCCTTCATAGTGAAGCCTTGATCTTGAGGGACGGTTTAGACCGTGGCTTTTGGATCCCCTTTTACTCCTTCGAATGTGCCGGCATGGCACCTAATTCCATGGGCTGAGCTATTTCTTGTTACTTCCATCTGTTGGGATGCTACTTTCAGGGAAGATATTTTTGACATGCCCCCCCCCCCATGGGCTGTGCAATACAACTTCAATCTTTGCTGGGTCAATTGGTCTTTACCTTTCCGCGTCACCCGCATGGGACTGGCTTTCTGTAGACGTCTGGCATGGGCCACAAAGGGGGCGGCTGTCCCCCACCATTATATCAGTATCACCAAGCCCATGACTTAGGGGACGTGGCTGTCCTTCCTCCAGTCCTACAACGGCCAGTCATGTCGGTTGCTGGAGGAGGTAATGAACACACAGCTGGAGCTATATACCGATGCAGCAGGTTTCTGTGGTTTTGGTGTTTTTACCAAGGGGAGTGGTCTGCTGATTGTTGGCCGGCCTCATGGGCCCGCATGGATCTTTTGCGCAACCTTACACGGCTGGAGCGTTTTCTGATTATTGTCGCCATTGAGCTGTGGGGTGAGCGGTTGCACAATCGATAGGTGGGTTTTTTCTGGTCCGATAATATGAGCGTGGTGCAAGTGGTCAATCAACAGTCTGCCAGATCCCCTCTGGTCATGTCGTTGCTGCGCTTTTGGGTTTTAAAGTTCCTGCAGTTTAACGTTTTCTTAGAGCTAGGCATGTCCCTGGAACTGCTAATGATATTGCCGATGCTCCCTCTCTTTCACAGCTCCATCATTTCCGCGCCCTCGCCCCGTCGCTTCCCCGGAGGGCCTCCCTGTCCGGCCTACTTGTGGAACCTCGTTTTTGAGGTTTGCCAGTCCTCTGGGTGTCGCCTTCCCGTTGGACGTGGGCGTCGTACTGCCGGGTGTGGGACAAAATGGGTTCAGGCGTCGGGTGGTCAGTTTTCCATCTCGTCATCACGGGTAATATGCGTGGTTTTATTTCTTACCTTGTTTATTTACTGCAAGAGGTTCTTCAGGTTGCCACGGTTTTGTTGGCCATGCCTTCTTTGTCCTTGTTGGTTTTCAGCTTCTTGGGTGAGAAGACATCACAAAAGCGTTTTTTGACCCGTCGGGGCCTGCGGGGTTGGAGGTGTGCGACTTACTCCCCCGATTCCCGGTGTCCGGTTTCCCTCCCTATTCTCTCCGGTATCCTTTCCCTGTTGCCGTCTTTTTGTTTCCCCGTTTGAGACGCTTCTCTTCTGGATCATGGAAGATTCCTTCATTTATTGGGCCGCGCGTCGGTTCGGAGCTACGGGAAGAACTGGGGGGTTTTTACCTATGATCTCGACCGGATCCGCTGGCTTGGGCTTCATGGTTTACGCTGGCCTCGGGTCCTTCCAGAGTGTTTACGCATTCGGTCCCATGTGACTGGCCCCATCATCTTGATTCTTCACGCTGGGGGAATTAGGTGGGTTATACACGTTCTATGTCTTGATCTCTGCCATCAAGCGGGACATTGCTCAATGCTATGCAGTTTACACCAATTTGGTGCCCATCTGGTTGGAAATTGTGCCTCGCCTGCTGTGGGCAAGGGAATTACCTGCCCCCCCCCCCCACCCGACCAGAACGCTTCCGTCCGAAAGTGAACGCTCAGGTCGCTAAGTTTGTTTGGCAAATAGGGGGGGTTCGTCATCAGTCACAAGGATCTGGAGGGTAATAATGATGATCTGTTGAGACCGGATGGCGTTCACCTTAATGGCATTGGGTTGGATATATTCAATCTTGGCCTGCAGCGAGGTGTGGAACAGGTGCTGGCTGCGGTGGGGCGCACGTCAGTTATTAACTGACGGGCGTTTGGCGGTTTTCTTGACCTTGCCAGCAGTTAAAGTTGCTGTAATGGGCTATGCCCTTGATGGAAAATTGGAAATAGGCTGTCTGTCCAGCACTTATGGTAAGGACAGGCCCCACTTCCCTAATTTGGTTAAGTGCTCACAGTACGACTGTGACTGGTACTGGTTAAATATGTTCACCACTTCCCTCTTTTGGTTAAGTGCTCACAGTACGACTGTGACTGGTACTGGTTAAATATGTTCACATGTTATGTGTTGGAATTTAATAAAGCTGTGGCCTTGCCCTTTCCAACCTAATGGTTGTAAGTGTCTTATTTAATCGAGTGAAGGGCAAGGGTGGTGGGGGATTTTATCCCTTGGTGTTAAGTTAAGTGGGACCTAAGCCCATTGCGCCTCAGCAGTCATGCTGCGGCTATGTCTGGTCTTGTTACAGTGGCAACATATAGCAGCTTGCCGATTGCTCTGCAATACGTATCATTGTTGGGTAGCAAGTTTTCTGCTTCATTGCTCTTTTGATAGCCTGGTTCCATAGGAGTTTTCACTTCCTTTGTATCTTGCATATGAAATGGTTCCAAAATTTCCGAGATTTTCTGAAATTGGTTGAGAAGATAACTTCCATCTTCTTCTCTCTATTTGGATTCCCAGCTCTTTAAATTCAAAATTTTCTTTCAGCTTGTAAACTATTTAATTATAATCCCCTTCTTGTTCAAAACAGGCGACATAGATAAGGATGTACTGTATATCCATCTGTCTTCTTGATTCTTGGAGTAGAGACAGGGGTCTGCCTTACCTCTTGAGAATCCCGATGGCGGGGACTCCTGCAATGCTGCCCGCCCGCTGCTGAGGAGAGCTCTGATGTGATGGACGATGAGGCCATGGAGAGGTAAGGAGGAGGATGGATCCTCCGATCTACATTACATTGTGTGTGTGTGGGTGTATCAGGTCAGTGTAATGGTCAGGTAGGTCAGTGTATGTTGCACAGTGTATTCTAAGCATAACGCATTCTGAGCACAACGCATTCCTGAACCCTGCATTCTGAGCACAACGCATTCCTGAACCCTGCATTCTGAGCACAACGCATTCCTGAACCCTGCATTCTGAGCACAGCACATTCCAGAACCCTGCATTCTGAGCACAATGCACACCTGAACCCTGCTGTCTGAGCATAACCCATTCCTGAACCCTGCATTATGAGCATAACGCACACCTGAACCCTGCATTCTGAGCAAAACGCTCCTGGACCCTGCATTCTGAGCGAATCTGGCAGAATCGTGAATGAACCCCTTAGGGCTCATTCAGAGGGATAATCAGTCCCATCCTCTGTACAGAGCCGCTGGTAGGTTTAATTTCGTATTGGCACATTGAAATAAATTAGTTGGTTTTATGTCGCTGTTTGTGCACTTGGACTCAAAAAGGTTTGCCATCACTGGTCTAGGTGTTTCACATGCATGCTCTTCCCAGCCGCAACACTAATGCCGCGTACACACGAGCGGACTTTACGGCAGACTTTGCTTGGCGGACGGGATTTCGTCGGACAATTCGATGTGTGTGGGCTCCAGCGGACTTTGTTTTCTCAAAAGTTGGACGGACTTAGATTTGAAACATGTTTTAAATTAATCCGTCGAAATCGAGTCCGGTCGAAAAGTCCGCCGTCTGTATGCTAGTTCGACGGACAAAAAGCCACGCTAGGGCAGCTATTGGCTACTGGCTATGAACTTCCTTGTTTTAGTCCGGTCGTACGTCATCACGTACGAATTCAACGGACTTTGGTGGATTGTGTGTAGGCAAGTCCGTTCATTCAGAAAGTCCATCGTAAAGTACGTCGAAAAGTCCGCCGGGCAAAGTCTGCCGTAAAGTCCGCTCGTGTGTATGCGGCATTAGAAGCGCTCTGATGGTGGAGTGTTTTACGACGGGAGCGAATGTTTCATCATAATCTTGACTGAATTTCTGGGAGTAACCCTTGGCAACTAGTCTGGCTTTGTATTTGTGGATATTCCCTTCTGCGTCTGACTTTACTTTGAAAGCCCACTTACTTCCTATAGTTTTGCAGTTAGGAGGAAGCTCTGTGAGTGTCCAGGTTTTATTTTCTTGAATTCTTAATTCTTCTTCTGCTACCTTTTCTCCATTCAATGGCTTCAGGTTTTGTCAGTTTTTCTATGTCTTCCCAGCATGTTGGTTCAAGTATGCTATGTGTTTTGACAAAAGAAATGCCTAAAACCTCAACTGCCCCTAAACTACTATAAACGACTTTGCGTACATATACACATAACATAAAAAAAGGGAGCTGTGCTCTCAAGGTGACATATTAACCAAATATGAATACAAACAAATTTAAATAAATAAATGAATAAAAATGATAACAAGTCCCAATAAGTGAATCATGTGACATACATAAAGTCCTCCAGTGGACAGTGAAACCTTGAAAATTTCCCCAATGGAAAATGAACAAACAGCAAAGGTTGGTAAAAATCCTATGACTTTTAAGGACGAACAAAGTGAATCCACCACCACAAAGAGTGCATGCTTACCAGCTGCACAAGCTTTAACACTTGTGGCTAATACCAAGCCAGGGCCTTTTGGTAATGTCAGCCTAGAAAAAAAGTAGGGAAAGTCCCCATAGGTAAAACCAGATGGTTGTTTATTAACAAAAAGCAGTATCGCTTCCAAAACGTATAAAAGATTCAAGTAAAAAAAATGAGGCTGGCCGGCAACAATACTAACGCCCGTCCAATTGGGACGTAAACAGCGCGGTGACGTCCGCACGTTGCTCCTCCCTTGCTGACGTCACCATGCTGTTCACGTCCCGATTGGATGGGCATTAGTATTGTTGCCGGCCGGCCTAATTTTTAACCATCTGGTTTTACCTATGGCGACTTTCCCTACTTTTTTTCTGCGCTGACATTACCTGTTACATTGCGTGTGGGTCTGCAAGCCGTATCTCTGACAACCTTCAGAATCAACAGCCTACTGCGTCATATGGCTCGACCAGATATCTGAAGTCCCTGAAAGAAAAGGCCCTGGCTGGGTATTAGCCACAAGAGTTAAAGCTTGTGCAGATGGTAAGCGTGCACTATTTGTGGTGGTGGATTCACTTTCTCTGTCCTTAAAAGTCACAGGATTTTCACCAACTTTTGCTGTTTGTTCATTTTCCATTTGAGGAATTTTCAAGGTTTCCACTGTCCACTTGTGTGTATTTCACTTTGAGTTGCAGCTAGTTATTAGGTTTGTATACAGCGCTGTCTTTTTTCTTACACATAACATAACATAGAGAGTCCAGGGGCTGCTGAAAAAAAACGTCCAACTGCTCCTAAACTTCAGTTTAGCAGCTGTAGTGTACAGGAGGCCTAACTGAACCAACATTTTTGTAAGCAACCTGCCTACACTGTGATGCCCCGTACAGACGGTCGGACTTTGTTCGGACATTCCGACAACAAAATCCTAGGATTTTTTCCGACGGATGTTGGCTCAAACTTGTCTTGCATACACACGGTCACACAAAGTTGTCGGAAAATCCGATCGCTCTGAACGCGGTGACGTAAAACACGCCCGTCGGGACTATAAACGGGGCAGTGGCCAATAGCTTTCATCTATTTATTTATTCTGAGCATGCGTGGCACTTTGTCCGTCAGATTTGTGTACACACGATCGGAATTTCCGACAATGGATTTTGTTGTCGGAAAATTTTATATCCTGCTCTCAAACTTTGTGTGTCGGAAAATCAGATGGAAAATGTCCGATGGAGCCCACACACGGTCGGAATTTCCGACAACACGCTCTGATCAGACATTTTCCATCGGAAAATCCGACCGTGTGTACGGGGCATGATGGTGGAGGTGAACAGTACCAGCTAGGCCTCACTTAGCAACGGCTTAAAGTGGAGCTCCAGGCTCCTTCAGAAAAAAATAATATATACTCTAGCTGCTGACTTATAATATTAGGACATTTACCTGTCCTGAAATACAGCAGTATCCTCACCCCATACGATTTTTCAATCAAAACCAGGTAACACCTCCCCTCCGAAAGGTGCCAAATGTGGCAACGGAGGGGAGGGAGGAAGCAAACAACTTCCCCTTTTGGGTGGAGCTCTGCTTTAACTTAGCAAGGGCATTTTTCAACTTTAGTCAGAGCTGCACAGTTTGTTTTCATCTACAGAGACCTTTTATCGGCAGTTTTTTGGTAAAGGTGAACTAACCCTTTAATGTGTATAAAGACAGTGAACTTCAGGCACACAGATAATCAGTCAAGCTACACATACTGTACATACATTTTTATTTGTATTCAGCCCAGGAATGTCCCCAGACTTACTGGCCGGATTACCAGGTAAAAATAAAGGAAAGAAAGCATAAAAAAGAAAACAAATGCAGCCATCACATCTAAAAACTGGAGAGCTGCAATATTATAAATGTCTACTTTTGGGTTTAATACTGCTTAAAGAGGAAGTAAACCTTGGTGGTTTTTACTTCATCTTTATTTCCCTGCAAAGGTAAAGCATAATGGGCTACTATGCATCGCATAGTAGTCCATTATGTGTCACTTACCTGACACAGAAGCCTGCGCTGTCGCCGTTGTCCCCACGAGCAGGGAGCTTCCATCTTTGCCCCTCTTCCTTCTGGAGTCACGTGACGGCACTCCCGTGCATGCGCGTGGGAGCCGCCAGTCACTGCATGACCCATAATGGAAACGGCACGATGTGCCCTTAAAAAGGGCGCATTCGCCGATGTCATTGGCGATCGTCTTTTTAGTAAATATCTCCTAAACCGTAGGAGATATTTCATGCACCTACAGGTAAGCCTCAATATAGGCTTACGTGTAGGTAAAAGTGGTTGTACAGGGTGTACAACCACTTTAATGCCCAGGAGAAGGTGAGGCTTATGTGACTGCTATGATTGGCTCCCACAATGGTTACATACCTGTCCTACCAGCTGGTTCATGATCAAAAGCTTTGACCGATAGCCGGTGACAGCTCAGTCAGTATGCAGGAAGCGCACAATCAGCATGTTCTGTGCACATAACCTCCTGCCACCGTGGAAAGTTGTGCAGCAGCTGGATGTTAAAACAGAACTAAAGTCCCGCTGTAAGAAACTGAGCAGGCTGGCTTTTATTGCTGCAGACACATACACTGTCTCTTCTATACTAAAATGCCCCTACCTGCCTGCTTGCCGTCTCCTCTGGCACTGTAAGCTTAACTGCGCAGGAGGGACATCTTCCCCTGCCGCCCCGACGACTGGCATGCAGAAGAAGATGCCTCTGCTGTCATAGGACCGTTGCACCAGTAAGTATGGAGACTTTATTTATGCTTTAAAGCCCACCTTTCTTGCCGCTGCATACATGGGTTATGCAGTCAGCAAGAGAGTAACAGAGAAGTATGGGACTATAAAAAAAAAAAAAAAATTCCCTTCTTTGTCCAATTCCCCTGATAGGCCCTTTCTAGGACTTTACATTTCCCCCACTACCATGACTATAATATTACGCTACTGTTTCTAAAACAGAAAAGCCTTTTTTCCAACAAACTTTTTATAGCCAGGACCTGGTTATTGTGCCGCAATTCAGGGACAGTTTGCAGTGCCATTGATGTGGAGCTGTCTCCCTCTAGTGTTAGCTTGAACTCCATGTGTCATTTCCTAAAGACAGAACTTAGAGCAGAGCAAAGCATCGTGGGATGTGTAGTTCAGAATGCTGGGGTTTCAATTTCAGCATGATTGGCCTGAACTATAACTACCAGATTGCTGAGGAGAGAAGAACAGGCTGCTGGGAGATGATATAAAAAGGCTGGTCTCGGCCTAGGTCAGTCTCTTGGGAAGTCGGCCTGGATCTGCCAGCAGGAGCTCTGTGCCATTGTGAGCTGTGGCCGAGTCGCGGCCTGAATGGGAAAGAGTTGTACAGCTGCATCCAGAGGGACATCTAAGGTCAGCAGCGCTTCCTATCTACAGAGGCTGTTCCTGATCCCTCAGCAATACTTGCACTTCAGATCCGGGTAGGCCGATGCGCGGTGTGACAGAAGTCAGGCGCCATTCCCGCAGCCAGGACCCAGAGGGAGTTCATTATCATCTGCATCGCTACCAGCAACTGCTGTGATGCTGTCGGTGAGCGGGCATCTGCCCATTTAATCCTTTAAGACACTGCATATAGACATCATTTGTCTCTGTCCAGATTTCTGTTTCCTTTAGTTCCACTGGAAGCAAGTTCTTTATTACAATAGACACTGTATGCAGACATCTATGCTTTGCTCACATCCCTATCATCTGTAACCCTACTGGATACAATAATATATTAAACAACATCTATGGTGACCATGTGTTCTTAGGTCATATAGGAAAAGTCTGAGACTGAAGAAGGGTCAATCACATACCAGCTAAATTTGCTCTGTTCTATCAATAAGGATTATTCCATTCATCATACTTTAAGTGCTAGCTGAAGGTTTGCCGGAGTCCACGGAGTTACTATTAACCCCTTTTATTCTCTCCTCATCTGCCCAAGTGACTAATTTTTATTTAGCACAAGGGGTCTGCTCTCATTTCTCTGGAACTCTGTTTGAAGGAGCCAGCCAATTTAAAACACAAGTTTACTTATTGTTTGTCAGTTGTTTGGTGTTGAGTGCCTGTGGGCTGAGGAGATAGAGTGCAGTGGCCTGACATAGTTCTAGTAGGAGTCAGTCCTCTGCCTCTCTGCTACCTGTTCACATAGGCCCCAGTGACCTAAATGGGTTGGATTGCACTGTGTTTGTTTGCCTTCTGCTTTACTAACATAAAACCTTAATTGCAAAACTACATTTCATATTAGTGCCATATTGTTCAGATAAAATATTTTTATGACTTGCAGTGTTATGTTATGCACTTTTATGTGTCACTTTTACCACAGTAAACAAACTTGAACTGCTTCACTGATATTGTGTAAGTTTCTTGTTATTGGTGTTAACGGTAACAATGACTGAACCCAGGGTGTAGGAGGACTTGCAGAGTCTGGGCAACCAGTGGGGTACAAATTCTACCAGCGATTCTCACGAGTGATGTCGTGTCCCGACATCACTCGGCACAGGCTTTGTAGATTTGTAGGTTCCCCAGCCCTAATTCCACCCATCTGCAGACATATGACTCGTTCGTAGTTTCGTAAAGCCTCCAAGCCATTGTCGGTCATTGTCCAACAATCACTCGGCACAGGCTCTGCTGTTTCATAGGTTTTCCATAGCTTTGTCATTTCACCTGTCGTACTAATATATGGCTCATTCGTAGTTTCGTAAGCCTCCGAGTCGTTGTCCAATATCACTCAACTCGGGCATCGTGCGATTCATAGCTTGGCGTTTCCATAGCATGATTCGTTACTTTACAGCTACACACAGGTGCCACGCAGGGCCCTTGCACCTTTACACCATAGTTCAGTGTGCAGGCATCGCAGCAGTCGGCGGGTCAATTCCACACACTCCAGGACAGCCCGATTCGAATCTCGGTCGCGCCGGTGACACATCGATTCAAAACCATGGCATGATCCGACACATTCTTTCATTCACACATACCACAAGCTCCCGCAGCTTGGTTTCCCCCTCGAGGCACCTGCCATAAGCACCCTGTTGCGACTCATGTCACTCATTTGCACGTTCACACACACACTAACAACTCATGCGATACTCCAAGTCAACTACAACACAAGTCGGCACGTTTCATTCTCATTTTTCAAACATACGATCAAGACACACAATTAGCATGGCCATGGTTCATCCCCACACACACTCCGATTTCTATGCTTTCTTTGTTTTTTCACCTCCCTCATGAGGCTACTTTCTTGCAACATGCTATTGCAAGTACATCTCCAATGGCACACGACCTCAGCCACTCATTGTCTCCAATGGCGCTTCCTTGCATATCCCTCTTCCTCAATCATCCATTACTTATCTTGGGTATGCCCCCATTCTTGGCGTACCAACCAGCTGAACAGGGCACAGTGAGTCTTGTGGCATCTTCATGTGGTTCCATGTCTGTCTCGGTTGAAGAGCTCTGACCATAAAATTATATATATATATATATATATATATATATATATATATATATATATATATATATATTCTCTGTATATACACTTGTAGAAAGGTCTCTGGCCTCCTTCAGTCTAATGAGAACCTCCAGGGCCAGAGATAGCTGACATCCTTCTGTATGTAGTGGGTTGTGAGGCATAGTGGGTGCAAGGTGGATAACGTTTTTGGGCGCCAGACACTTCTTGAATGCAAAAGAGATATTTGTTCTCTTACAAACTTTTTTGGGGGCAAGAGGGTTAGGTTTAGCCTTGAATAGTTGCAAGTTCAATTAGCAGACTCCGAGACGTCAATAGAACGACAGCCGTGCAGGAAAAGGCCTCCAGCAAGAAGCCACATCTGTACATGCAGGAATGCTGTCTCCTATGGCAACAGTCTTTAACAGTTCCTAACACAAAGTGTAATGCCGCATACACACGGTCGGACTTTACGGCAGACTTTGCCCGGCGGACTTTTCAACGGACTTTACGACGGACTTTCTGAATGAACGGACTTGCCTACACACAATCCACCAAAGTCCGTCGAATTCGTACGTGATGATGTACGACCGGACTAAAACAAGGAAGTTCATAGCCAGTAGCCAATAGCTGCCCTAGCGTGGCTTTTTGTCCGTCGAACTAGCATACAGACGAGTGGACTTTTCGACCGGACTCGATTTCAACGGATTGATTTAAAACATGTTTCAAATCTAAGTCCATCCAACTTTTGAGAAAACAAAGTCCGCTGGAGCCCACACACGATCGAATTGTCTGACGAAATCCAGTCCGCCGGGCAAAGTCTGCCGTAAAGTCCGCTTGTGTGTACGCGGCATAACAGTTCTTTCACCTTCACTATAACTTCTCCTTGTAGTTCTTCAGTACACTGAGCTCCCAGGCTCCCACTAGACCCACTGATTCACTGCAACTGAATTCCTTGAGCATCTCCAATCTTCATGGTGGTATCTTCCTCAAGCGTCACCCCCGCCTCTCTGCTGGGTCCCTAGTTTGGCACTCCTGATACTTCTTGAGCTTCACCCCACTGGCCTACTCGGTCCCTGGCTTGACACACACAAGGCTGCTCTGCAAGCGTCACCTCCGCTGGCTCGGTCCCTGACTTGATCACTGCCTGAAGTTTCTTGATTCTCCACCGTGCCCGTTTGGTGAGAATACTGCTACGGCTTGCTTCAGTTACTCACTGTGTTACCCACTACCTCCGACCACTGACAGGTTCTTCGGCCAGCAGAACCGTCACTTCTGGTTGGACTGCAAGCCGCAATCCTAACCCTGCGCTGCTCTCTTGCTTCTGGACAGGCCCTCAGACAGCCTAGCAGCAAGATACCCCCGGGATAGACCCAATCTCCGGCCTAGCAGCCCGGGGCAACACGACACACGTCCACCCAGACAGCCATCCAGGTGGCACAAAACATAGATCACCTGACTCCACCCAAATATAAAGGCTCTCCCAGCAGGCCAAGGGATTGAGGAAAACCCCTGCCCATTGGCTGAGATTACCCATAACCTGACCTTGAGTTGCCCTTCTCATATCTAGTACTACCAAGTACCCGGCCATTTAGTGGTAAAAGAGAAAAGTGCAATAAGGCCAAACTTAGGGAGAAATCAATAGATCTTTAACAATCAACCAGGATAAGTTCTCCTCGCAAGTACATTTGTGAGGAGCATCCCTGCCTAAACTACAGAGTTCTGCACACTATCTATTTCTTATTTCACCACTAAATGCACCACAACATTTCGGCCCCCATGCACAGTTCTGAATGGCCATATTAATCTCTATTATGTTGCATATAGATGCTTGCACTGCAGGCATCTGAACTCAGCGTTCTTTTAAAGCCATGTGAACGAGGTCTTAGGTAATTACATAGTTACAATGGTCCAGCTCGGACCAATGTAAAGCTGGCCATACATTATACAATTTTCCTATTCAATTTCCTTTAGATTACCTTCAACTATGTAGTGCAAGGGCCTGCCTGATTGCATGCAAATTGAAAGTGTTTAGGTTTGACCTCCATATTATATGGTTTTGGTAAATGTAAAATTGTACAAGAAAATTGTATAATGTATGGCCAGCCTAAGTATGTATGTGTCATACCTGTGGGATCCCTGTGGAAGCTTAGTAAGAGTAATAAGCACTGCTGCAATAGTGAGTGCCACTAGCTCAGGGGTAGGCAATCCCCGGCACACAAAGTCCCTTTTGCCAGCACTCGACTCCCTCGACGCCGCACCTGCACTGAGGGGGAGGCACTGTGCCCCGACACATTGTAAAAGATAGGAAACGTTGTTTGGTTCTCTAATTTTGCTGTAGCTGCGATCGTCAGCTTTTGTGATGGGGAAGAGATTGGGTGCAGGAGGAGGAGGACTGTCATTGGCCACTGCTAAAGCCAATCACAGTCCTGCTAGTCCCACCCACCATCTGGAGGAATATGACTCGCTTGGTTGCCACTACCAATCTCATAAAGAAGGGATTTCACTGTGATTGAGAAAACCACAATCAGGTGACAGTTTGTGGAATTACTGTTAAGCTTCTGGGAACTTTGTTGAAATGATTCCTGAACCTTTGTGTCACTTACTACTGAACCCCTGCACTCTGTGTCCCTTTAAGCCAGAGCCAGTATTCAGCGCAATGAAAATCACGCCCAGCTTTTACTGTGGCGCAGAGCGCTGCACTTTTTCTCACCTGCGGGGGCCCAACTTATGATCCTGCACACAGGCCCACTGCTTTCAGAAAATGCCCCTGACCTGAGCTTATCATTGCACATCCATTCCAGATGCTTGTATGTGACATCACATACATCTCATACATCACATACATCATCACATACAAGCACGTGGGCTGGATGCGAGAGTTGGATCAGCAGGATGAGTGTGCCAGGACAGGTAGATGTGTTTCATCTCTGCTTCCTTTCACCACTCTGCATATCACGCATATCATAGATGAGAAGAGGGTACAGCGGTGGAGCAGATGAGCAGGAGGGTACAGTGGTGGGGCAGATGTGCAGGGAGGTACAGTGGTGGAAGAAATGAGAAGGGGGTTCAGCAGTGGGACAGAAGAGCAGGGGGTACAGCCATGGAGCAGATGAGCAGGGGGTTACAGAGGTGGGACAGATGAGCAGGAGGTTACAGTGGTGGGAAGGATGAGCAGGGGGTTCAGTGTTAGGGCAGAGGAGAAAGGAGGTACATTGGTGGGACAGATGAGCAGGGGGTTACAGCGGTGGGGCAATGGAACAGGGGGTACAGTGGTGGGACAGATGTGCAGGAGATACAGTGGTGAGAAATGGGGTTACAGTGATGGGGCAGGTGAGCAGATAAGTTCAGTGTTAGGACAGATGAGAAGATGGTTCAGCGGTGAGACAGAAGACCATGGGGGTATGGCGGTGGAGCAGATGTGCAGAGAGGTACAGTGGTGGGGCAGATGAGAAAGGGGGAATATTGGTGGGGCAGATGAGCAGGGGGTTACAGTGGTGGGACAGAAGAGCAGGGGGGTACAGAGGTGGGGCAGATATGCAGGGGGTTACAGAGGTGAGCAGATGTGAAAGGGGGTACATTAGTGGGGCAGATGAGAACGGGGGTACAGTGGTGGGGCAGATGAGCAGGGGGTTACAGTGGTGGGACAGATGTACAGGGGGTTACAGTGGTGGGGCAGAAGAGCAGGGGGTACAGTGGTGGGGCAGGTGAGAAAGGGGGTTACAGTGATGGGGCAGATGAGCAGATAAGTTCAGTGTTAGGAGATGGATTAGCGGTGAGACAGAAGAGCATGGGGGTACGGCTGTGAAGCAGATGTGCAGGGAGGTACAGTGGTGGGGCAGATGAGAAAGGGGGAACATTGGTGGGACAGAGGAGCAGGGTGGTACAGTGGTGGGACAGAAGAGCAGGGTGGTACAGTGGTGGGACAGAAGAGCAGGGTGGTACAGTGGTGGGACAGAAGAGCAGGGTGGTACAGTGGTGGGACAGAAGAGCAGGGGGTTACAGACAGTGGTGGGACAGAAGAGCAGGGGGTACAGAGGTGGGGCAGATGTGCAGGGGGTTACAGTGGTGGGGCAGATGTACAGGGGGTTACAGTGGTGGGGCAGATGAGAAAGGGGGTACATTGGTGGGGCAGATGAGAAAGGGGGTACATTGGTGGGGCAGATGAGAAAGGGGGTACATTGGTGGGGCAGATGAGAAAGGGGGTACATTGATGGGGCAGATGAGAAAGGGGGTAGATTGGTGGGGCAGATGAGAAAGGGGGTACATTGGTGGGGCAGATGAGAAAGGGGGTACATTGGTGGGGCAGATGAGCAGGGGGTTACAGTGGTGGGGCAGATGTACGCGTGCATGCGAAGTGTGCATCTGGCTGTGAAGCCACAAGCTGTCACAGCCGGGTGTCCACACTTGCAATGCCGGCGCCGTGGAAAGGCGGGGAAGAGAAGCGAGGCTTCTGGCAGACGTATCGCTGGACCGTGGGACTTTTACAGTTTTTGATCTGCTGACTTTTAATAGACTTAAAAACGGGCAGAACTCCGCTTTAAGGTAATCAGGAGTCGACAAAAAAAGGGACATGTCTATTATTATTAAACAATGCCCCTTGTGCTGTTTTTCTTTTAATACTAAACTAAAGCCAGCCACAGACGGTTCGAACCTCGGCCAGTTCAGCAGGAATCAGGTGAGGTTCGAACCATGTATGGACAGGCTGAATGTACCCAAGCTGATTGATCGATCAACTTTGGTACAACCAGCCTGTCAGATTTTACATGTGATTATTGCTAGCGGCTGTTAAAGCTGCTATTAATAATCACTGTGTTCTCCCGGACCCCAGCAGTCAGTGTTGCTAATGGGAATTGAGCGATTGTCCTTTCCTGCAAGCCGTGGTTGCAGGAATGAAAATCGTTCCATCTATGGCTGGCCTTAGGCTTTAAAGAGGAACTTCAGTTCCCTTGATCATGGCTCCACCCCCCTCTACCAGCGGCGCTAGCGCATTGGCCGGACCTCCTTTACTGCGTCGTCCTCTTGCACTTGTGCATGAAAACCTGCCTGTGTGTTGAAGGTCTCTGCCAGGTCTCAAAGCCCAGCAGAGCCCTTCACTCTCACCTAGGCGAGAAAGAAGCAAGTGCTTAAGTAAAAAACAATTGCAATAAAGGGAGGAGGCTGGAGCCTGGTACACATACATTGTCTTTCTGGGTGAAGGTCCACTTTAAGATTACTATAGGAAAAATAAGTGCTGACGGCTGTACTTCTAACAAAGCATTGAGGTATCAGCTTATCTCCTTGCCTGGCTCACACCCAGCAGAATAATGGGTGCTCCTTGGGAAAAATTGAGTTGAATTATCATGCTTTTGCACAACCCTTTTGTGCACCTGAACAAAAATAGGAATTGCTTTTAATTAAGCACCTGAGTGTTTTGCATGTTTCCTTTAACCCCTCCTGACACTTGTGGTTCATCAATGTCTCCCCCTTCTAAATAGTGCCACCTGCAATCTGTTTGTAAAATGGGCCCCTAGACCTGGGTCCTGCTTCCTACAGGACACCTCACATATACTCAGCTGCTATGACATATGACATGACTGCTGAGGTGCAATAAGCCCAGGTCCCAACCATCACTTGTCATACCTTACCCCTTCTTCCCATCCAATAACAAACCACACATGCAACCATTAACGTTGGAAAGGGCAAGGCCACAGCTTTATTTAAATCAACATTAACATTAACCTTTAGGACCGTGCCAGTCACAGTTGTACTGTGAGCACTCAACTACCAATGTAAAAGGGAGATGAAGGAGGGGCCTGTCCTTACCATCAGTGCCGGACCGGCCGTCAATCTCCCAATTACCATCCGGGCATCAAAGGGTGCCATATTTGCTGGCAAGGTTACCAAAACCGCCACCAGCCAGTCAGTGATCCACTGACGGGCGCCCCACCGCAGCCAGCGCCTGTTCCACCCCCCTCTGAAGTCCCAGGTTAAATATGTCCATGCCAATGTCATTGAGATGAACACCATCCCTCCTCAATAAGTCATTGTTGTTTCCCTCCAAATCTTTGTGACGGACAACGACCCCCCCGATCCTCCGAACAAATTTGGACACCTGGGCGTTGACCTTCCTCCGAAAATTTTCTAAACAGGGTCCCGGAACTTCTCTAGCCCAAATAGAACGAGGGACAATCTCTGACCATACGAAAGTCACACTGGTAAACATTGCAAGGCATTGAGCAATATCACCTTTTATGGCAGCAATTAAATCCACGGACCGGGTGTAACCTACGTCATTCCCGCCGGCGTGAACCACAAGGACGATGTGACCGGACACGCGGGTACGGAGGTGCCAACATTCCCACAGTACCTGATGCCAACGCAGCCCGCGCAGGCCCAACCAGCGAATCCTTGCCACGTTTGAAGAGAGTCCCAAATTTCTCCCATAGTTCCGGATCTCTGCGCGACGAGCCGCCCAAAAGACAAAGGAATCGCCCAGTATCCATACTTGCGTCGGGGGAAAACCTGAAATTAACACAAAAGGTGAGGGCGAACATACAGCGAAAAACGAGATGACTCCCATCTACCCAGCCGCTGAAGTTCCGTATCGGAAAACCCTAAGCCCGAAGCGGCGGTGGCAGCGCCTATGCGAAATGAGTGAGTCGAAAAATCGCCCGCTGGTAAGCCTAGAGCCTCGAGGCAGAAACGAAAAACTTTTAAAAATTGGAAGCGACTCAAAGAGGAGGAGTCAGCGTGCACGAAAAAAAGTGGGAGATGGGGGGCGCGCGGAAAGAAAAGGAAAGGCCAGAGACACAGGACAGAATGGGCCGCCACAGTGGTGGAGCACCACTCGGCGGCCCCTGCCAAGGCTGTCAGTCTTCGAGGAGCGCAATAAAATGGTGACACTGCGCTCCGACAGGGCAACATCCTCCGATCGAATACCCCCAGTAGAAGACCTAGATTTTGCAACTAATTCCCCGATGCGAAAAGCCCCAAAAAACGCCCATGAGAAAGCTACTCGGAACAGCAAAATCTCAAACTCAGATGAGCACACCTCCGGCAACATGGCCAAAACATCCGATAAAATCTGTAAAGAAATGGGGCGCCTGGAATCAGGCAAATGAGTGATGCGTTTCCAGCCCCTCAATATCCGACGCACTGGAAAGGCTTTTGTGACGTCCCCCCACCCCAGAAGCTGAAACCAAAAGGATAAGGCGGACATAGCCGAAGAGACAGTGGAACCCGACACTCCCTTATCCTGTAACTGGACCAGGTAAGCAAATAGGATTAAACGTCTGTCATCAGGGGATGAAATAGAGAACTCACCGCCCGACGCTTGTGACCACTCGTGCCAGACCCGACAATACGACGCCCACGTCCGCGGAGAAAGCGACGACCGAAGCAGCTCTAACAATCCCCGGAAACGAGGTTCCATAAGTGGGCCGGACAGGGGAGGCCCTCCAGCGAAGCAGACGGAGCCAGGGAACGAAAACGGGGGTACTGTTGGCGGGAAAGAGCATCGGCAATGTCATTAGAAACTCCCGGAACGTGTTTTGCCCTAACATAAATGTTAAATTGCAAACATTTTAAAACCAAAAAACGCAACAGTGACACAACCGGGGGGGAACTGGCCGATTGCTTGTTCACTACCTGCACTACGCTCATATTGTCTGACCAAAAGATCACCTGACGATTGCGCAACTGCTCACCCCAAAGTTCCACCGCTACAATGATTGGGAAAAGCTCCAAAAGGGTGAGATTGCGCAATAAGGCCATGCGGGCCCATGAGGCCGGCCAACATTCCGCAGACCACTCCCCCCGAAAGAAGGCACCGAAACCACAGGAGCCTGCCGCATCAGTGTACAACTCCAGCTGTGAGTTCGGTACCTCCTCCCGCAACCAACAAGACTGACCGTTGTAGGATTGCAAAAAGGTTGGCCAAATATCCAAATCCGCCCGCATGGGCTTGGTGATCCGAACGTGGTGGTGCGGGGCCGTAACGCCCTTCGTGGCCCAAGACAAGCGCCTGCAGAAAGCCCTCCCCATGCGTATGACCCTGTACGCGAATACTAGGTGTCCCAGCAGAGATTGCAGCTGTTTCAGTTGAAGCTTTTTAGACCCTTTCGCCAAACGCACCAGGGATAGAAGCCTGGTCAGCTTCTCCCTCGGCAGGCGAAAGACCATGGCCACTGTGTCAATCTCGATACCCAAAAACGATAGTACCGTTACTGGACCCTCGGTCTTGTCAACGGACAGTGGGACGGCGAAACGCCGACAAACATCTTGAAAAACAGAGAGTAAGCATTGACACTGCCCACTGTCCGAGGGACCCACAAAAAGGAAATCATCCAAGTAGTGCAGCATGGACTGAGATCCGGCCTTCCGGGCGACTACCCACTCAAGGAAGCTACTAAATAACTCGAAGAAGTAACACGAAATGGCGCAACCCATAGGCAGGCACATATCGAAGAAATAGCTTCCCTGAAAGTAGCAACCCAGGAGGTGGAAACAATCCGGGTGGACCGGGAGAAGGCGAAATGCGGATTCAATGTCCGCTTTTGCAGAAAGAGCGGAACGCCCTGCTGCCCTGACGAGGTGAAGAGCCTTATCAAATGACGCGTAATGCACCCGCGATTCCTCGCGATCAATTCCGTCGTTGACAGAGGAGCCGGAAGGGTAGGATAAGTGATGAATTAAACGAAATTTACCACTCGCCTTTTTGGGGACCACGCCTAGAGGGGACACCCGCAGGTTGTGAAATGGGGGAAGATCAAAGGGGCCCGCCATGCGCCCCAGTTCCAGCTCTTTCTGGATTTTTTGGGCCACTACGGATTCAAATTCCACTGCCGATTTTAAATTAGCCGACATGGTAGGAGCGTTAGACGGGGAAAACGGTATCCAAAAACCTCGATCCAGGCCATCCTTTAGAATCAGGGCCTCCCTACGAAGGGGGTAACGGTCTAGCCAGGGCAACATCTCTAGGACGTTCACCGGCGTCCTCCGGCTTAGGAAGGTCGGTCTTGGCTCCCGCTCTGGAAAGTGTCTGTTTTCCCTTCCTGAAGCACCGGCTGGAGGGGTGAGCGCCCCCACAGCTAGAGCACTCATGCCTGAAACGACAGGCGGAGTACCACTTACAGTGGCTTTCGTTGAAAAGCCAACAGACACCTTTCTTGGAGGCGGCCGACGCTCCGGATTGAGGAGCGCCGACCGCGGACTGAAAGGACGCCGGCCTATGAGGGCACATTAGCAATAACCATAGGCTACCATCCTGACAGTCGAAACGAAGCTCCTTGCGCGCCGCCATCTTCTGTCTAAACTGGGTATCATACTGGAACCAGCATTGACCCCCATAAACCTTGTACGCTCCCCAGATAAGGTCCAGGTAGCAGAACAAGGAGGTCGCCAACTCTGGGTAACGCTCACAGAGCACACCCGCGTAGGCGCAAAAACCCTGCAGCCAGTTCCCAAATGTTCTAGGAAGCTGCTTGACTTTTTCGCCCTGTGTAGCGACGTCCACCTGACGGGATTTGTCGACCGTTTCCCTGTCCGACGGAACTAGAGCGAGGAAATCAACGAAATCCCGACGCCATATTCTTTCCTTCGTCTCCTCCGGTATGTGGGCACCCGTGGGAGCTACCGCCCACAAGGCCCCTCCGGAAGGAGGGGAAAGATTTGCCGCCGTGCCCGAAACGCCCATACTAGAGAGAACCGACCTGACCACCGACACTATACGGTCTTCAAGGCCCGATACGGAATCATCAACAGACCTCCCCCAAATCAGTTCACAATCATACTCACTGATCCATGGAGGCATCACCGATGGACGATCGACGGGCGAAGCGGTGTCCCATACGACTCCGGGAGACTGCAGGCTGGAACGGCCAGCACCGTGTTTTTAGGAGCAATGGGGCCGTGTATGTTCGGGCCGTCCCGGCCGACTGATAGATCCAAAGGCGGGGGTCCCTCCCCAGACACTGAAGGGGCCCCTTGGCCGAGGGCAGGGACTGTGCAGGTGCAGGAGCGTCTCGGGATTCTGTCCGGCTGATCCGGGGCGGAAGCTGCCGCCAGCCCGGATCCGGAATCTCCCGCCCAGCCGGGCGCAGGGAGACTGGCGTTACCCGCCATGTTGACCGCGTAGGAGGGGTTAAACCCCAGGGACTGGAGGGGGGGAATCCGCGAGCCCTCCGCCCGACTGGGCACTGGGGGGCGTCCGAGAGCACGGGGGGGAATGGCATCCCTGGGGGCCGAAAAACCCGCACCCGCCCTGCCAGGCGCAGAGGGGGCACATCGCATCCGGGATGGTAAATGACATGGCGCGGCCTGGGTCTGGGACCTGTCCGCCACCCGTCCGGGCGCAATGGGAGTCCCGTCCTGCGAAAAACCCGCTCCCGATGGCCCAGAAGCTGCCGAGGGCCCCGCCCATGAAGGCGCCGGGGGACCGTGCGACCTGGCCACTCTTGGACCATTCGCGTCCCGGGATGAATTACCCCCCACCCAGCCGGGTGCTGAAAGGGCCACATTATGAAGGGCGCCCTGGCCATAGGAATCCTGGGCCAGCTGCGACCCCACCTTGGAGGGCGCAGGATGAGGCAGCTCGCACCCATATGTTCCCCCATGCATGCCCCCACAATCACCCCCCGCCCAGCCGGGCGCAGAGGGGTGCTGGGGACATGCATTGCCTGTGCTGTGCACGGCCAGATCGAATCCTCCCGCCTGGCTAGGCGCAGGGAGCGAGCTGGCCGCTAGGGGACGCCGGTATCGAACCGAGGCGCCGTCGACGCTGCCCGAGGGAACGAAAGCCGCCGCTGGAGCGGGCGAACAGCTCCGGCCCCCTCCAGCCGCCCTGCGAGAGGACAGCCTGGCCGAGGAGCGGAGCGGCCGTACACCCGCCGCCCCCCCGCTGCTAGCAGGGGCGGAAGCAGGTACAGACCAACGCGAGGCCGTGGGCTGGAGTGCTCCAGCTCCATCCAGGCCTCGCACCATACCCAGGGAAGGGGAGGGGGGGGAGGGGGGAGCTGCGGAGCGGGGGCTACGGGAACGGGGACACCGAGGGGGGGGGCCGCAAGCTATTCCTGATGGCCGGGGAAGGCGACCGACGAGGGGGGGCACGCCGAGAGCGGGCGGCCGACCCCCGCTTCCTGGCTGCTGGAGCCCTGGGAGCCCGAACCGGAGAGGGATGGATGGGGGGAGGAGGGGGGGAGCAGTGAGAGGCCGCAGAGGGGCTGGGTCTGAAGCGAGAAGGTGGACGGGCACGTCTGCGGGCCCTGCGTCCATCCGACTCGGGAGGAGGAACAGGGGGAGGGGCAGTGGAAGGGGCAGGAGAGGGCACCCCAGGGGATAAGAGGGCAAAGAGCCAGTCAGCCTGACCCTTGAGGGCCAGCTCACGGACCTTAGCCAGGAGGTGATCCGTGTCCATAGCTGGAGCCGCAGGGTCAGGTCCGAGCTCTTCCATGCTTCCGTCCGAAAAGGACCATAATCCCCTGGGGTGCCAAACTCCTGAGCTCAGGCCCAACCCTTTTCCCCCTTGTACCAATCCTGAGTTATAACAACTTAATGCAACTCCTCCCTGGCCATGCCCCCATCAGTCAGGGCTCTCTTTCCCGATGGGCTCAAGAGGCTCTCATTAAAGGGTAACTAAAACCCAAAACAAACATATACTATCTTGTGGCTTACCAATCATAGGATGTGGTGGCTGCATTCGTTTTCCTTTTTTGTTCAGGTTTTTTTCTCTTTATTTGTATCTGTCTTGGTGTGGCTACATTCACTCTTCCACTGTATCTATGGAGGAACAACGTAGCCACCCCTGGACAGAAGCTTTGTCAATCAGTGGAAAGGGTGGTCGATTTAGACGGACATTACATAAGTGACTAATAGTTTAAAGTAATTCTAAAGGTTGTCATTAAAAGAAAAGCCAAACATGTTATACTTACCTGCTCTGTGCAATGCTTTTGCACAGAGCAGCCCAGAGTCTTCTTTTTGCGTCACCCGCCAACAGTCCTAGCTCCTCCCCCCTGCCAAGTGCTGCCAATAGCAAGCCTTTTGCTATGGGGGCACTTGAGCAGGTTCGCTCCGGAGCTGCGCTCCCATGAATGGACATTTTCCATTCACAAATAGAGTGCGGCTCGGCCCGCCCCCTTCTCCTCATTGGCTCACTGATAGCAGGAGGAGCCAATGAGCCAAAATATATCAGGTTGTTTGAACCCAATGGGGGCACACTTATAAAAAGCAGTTGCATATCCATTAAAGTGCAATCTGTTTGTTAAAACGTTAGGATTAATCTTTGGGTCTATTTTGCATCCAAAGTGATCAGGATCCAGGTAAGGACAATATCTGCATGGAGTTTGTATGTTCTTGGTGCGCCTGCATGAGTTCCTCCCACACTCCAAAGACATGCAAGATAGGGACCTTAAATTGTAAGCTCCTTGTGGGAAGGATTTACGTGAACGAATAGTAAGTAAAGTGTTCCATAAATTGTCAGCACTATATAAATACCTGTGTTCGATCAATCCATTAATAAAGTGACCATTTTGTTTTGATTGCGCAGCCAAATAGCAACTCTTTGGGGGGGGGGTGTTACTAAAACTGGAGAGTGCGAAATCTGGTACAGCTCTGCATAGAAACCAATCAGCTTCCCTTTGCCTTTTTTTCTCTCTTGTGCAGCAACATATTTACTGATGAAATCCAAAGCCCAACTAGACAAAATCAACCCTTGCATTGCCCCCCTCATCCTGCAAAGGTTAAAGAGGAAGTAAACCCTAATGGGTGTTACATCCTCTTTGTTTCCCTGCAAAGGTAAAGCATAATGGGCTACTATGCATTGCATAGTAGCCCATTATGTGACATTTACCTGCAGGAGAAACCCTCAATGTCCCCGTCTTCCTCGCTAGTAGCGAGCGTACATTCTTCACTCCTCTTCCTTCCGGGGCCGCGAACTCCGGCTCTGTGACTGGCCGGAGTCGCGTGATGGCGCGTGACGTCACTCCCGCGCATGCACGCGGGAGCCGCCTTTAATGGCATGACCCGGACTTCGGGCCCTTTCTAACTCCGGCGCATGCGCAGAAGAAATGTAGGTTAAAGTGGTTGTAAAGGGTTTACAACCACTTTAAATGTTCGTTGTCTAGGGGGGGTATTGTGAAAAGCTACAATACTTATCCTATCCCCAGTTCCAGCAGACTCTGGTACTTTCCTCTTCTTCCTGATGCTCAGGTCTGTGGGAGGTTGCTTGCATCATCGCAGACAATGTAGGCCCATTACCCTGCATTGTACCTGAGGGGGGCAGCTTGTGACTGCAGCTTACAGAGGAGGCTCCGGATACCAGGCACACAGCTTGAAGGGAGTCTGCAGGAGCAAAGAAAACATTTTTCCCTAACGTGTGTTATAAAAAAAAGGAGTGACAGATTAGCAACTGCAAACAATAAAACAGTTATGATAAATGTTCCCCATTGTGCCTTCCGGTTCTGGTATTTACAGCTTGCTTAAGCATATGAACCTCGGTGTACTAGAAGCCTACTAGAGACCTGCACTGGTTTGGTTCTGCAAACCTGCTCCTGACTCATGATCCATGGAGCCATAAAAGTTTTTGAACATATTCACAACCTGACATGCTCATTGTATATGTGAAACTTTAGCGTGTATTGATTTTTACTTTGTTGTCATGTGCTTCATTTAAAGTCTCAGGGGAATGCAAACATGTATGTTTAGCTAAAACCCATTTGTACCACTACCAAAATGTGCCGCCATTTTAAAAGACCGCCATATTACAGAAAGACTGGCAGAAACTGCCCAAGTTACATAACGACTGGCAGAAATTTCAGAAGAGTGGCCTGGCTATGCTCTAGTTTTCCTTTCTTCATTCAATATAAATGAATCAGAGAATGTATCCTGAAATGCCATAGCATCCCATAAAAGAAGGAGCTGGCATAGAAGTTTAGTACTGAATACTAGCACATACTGGAGTTCTTAAGCAAAACCTGCTCTCTAGTGGTTGGAAGTATTACTGTACTTGTTAAAGGCATGGGATTGCACTCTGCACCCTTTCCCCCCATCTCCAAACACACTTACCAAATAACGGAAAATTTATATCAAATTACTTACCGTAATTTTCCTTTCCTGATAGGCTCCATGGCAGCATACGTGTGGGTAGGCTCCGCCTCCATAACTACCCAATAGGACCCCTCTCCCATAAATCTTTGCTCTAGGCTGCTATCCATGTTCCGTAACTAGCCTACTCCAGACATTTGGGAGGAACTCCTGCTGCCATGGAGCCTATCAGGAAAGGAAAATAACGGTAAGTTTTTTGATATAAATTTTCCGTTTTCCTGACAGGCTCCATGGCAGCATACGTGTGGGAAATAACTCGCCAAAACACACCCGGGTGGGCAAAAATGTTTGAGCAAAGAAACCAAATTTATTTTACATTGTCAACCGACAATACTTGTAAACCAAAATTAATGGATGACAGAGCAGCAGGTTCAACACAGTAGTGAGAAACAAACGTGTTAATAGAAGACCAAGAAGCCGCTTTACAAATGATTTCAGGCGCGACATGCCGAGAAGCTGCCCATGAGGTCGAGATACTCCTGGTCCAATGAGCTGTCACTGCCTCTGGAGGAGCCAAGCCCTTTGCCTTGTATGCCCTCTGAATGGTCTGCACAATCCAAGAAGAAATTGATCTGACCGAAGCTCGCATTCCCTTGTTTTTACCATGGAGAAGAACAAAAAGAATGGAGCCTTGACCTCCAGATATTGTTTTAGAGTCTGGCCTACGTCAAGAGGATGAACATCCTGATTATCCATTGTTCTGAAAGTAGGAAGTACAATCTCTTGGTTTTTATGAAAGACTGAGGTCACTTTAGGGTTTGACCCAAGCATGGGAATCAACACTACCCTGTCTGGAAAGAAGGTCAGGAAAGGTTCTTCTGAACCTAGACTTCTAATCTCTGACACTCTTTTAGCCGAAGTCACAGCTACTAAGAAGGTGGTCTTGAACGTGAGGTCTCTCATGGAAAGAGGTTTGTCAGGATCTGATCTGAGACTGGAGAGAAAATCCAAGACAATAGAGAGGTCCCATTTGGGAAACCTAGGTCTTCTTTGAGGTTTAAGCCTGATAACTCCCTTAAAGAATTGACGAACTAATGTGTGATTTGCCCAAGGTACTCCTGTGAAGGCCGAGATGGCTGAAACTTGAACTCTTAGTGAGCTGACTGCTAAGGATAGGTCCAGCCCTGATTGGAGAAAACTTAGAATGTCCTGTACTGCTGGAGAGTTACATGGATTTGACCTGGAAGACATATGATCAGTGAATTTAGACCATATACGTTCGTATACCCTATTAGTACTTCCCCTCCGGGCACTAAGAAGAGTTGGAATAGCTTCTTCAGGACACCCTAGAGATTCAAGCCTTTCCCTCTCAAGAACCACACCCTGAGGTGTAGGCAAGATGGGCATGGGTGTAACGTCGTGCCTTGAGACAGTAGATCCGGCCTGAGAGGAAGGGGAACTGGGTCTTGATCAGGGCCGGATTAACATAGGGGCTTTTGGAGCTGCAGCTCCAGGCCCCCATCATAATATAGGCCCAAACACTCAAAATACATACAGTAACCACGGCCCTGCCGCCGGCCGCCGGCCGCGGCCGGCCGCTATGTGTATTTACATTGCCATGCAGCTGCATTGTTTATAGGCCCACATGTCAGTCAGACCAATATACGGCGATGCGGTGAAGCAGAGTACAGACGTTGCAGACAGTGTGGGCGGTACCTGTGCGCCGCCGAGGCTGAGCGTGCTCACACTGTCGCATACTGTAGGCCGGCGTGACGTCATCCGGAGGCCTTCCCCAGCGTCCCGGGAGGCTTGATTGGGAAAGTACTGTGTCTGGACCGTCTGCTGTGTGCGAGCGCCGAGCGGTACTGCGAGCCAGGAGAGAGAAGGAGGATCTGCATTCATCATTCTGCAGCACAACAACTAAGTTCAAGTAAGGCCATGGCGCTGGGCAAGTTCTATCTGTGAAATGAAATTGTGCAGCAGTGTGTACTGAAGTGAAGTGGTTAATTTACTTTTTTTTTTTGGGGTGGGGTGGGGGGTGTAACTCATCACATCAGTGAGTGTGCAGGCAGCCCATCAGTGCCCATTTAGTGCATCAGTGCCAGTGCCCTCTATCAATGCAGCTCATCAGTGCCATCCAATCAATGTCAGTGCCCTCTATCAGTGCAGCTCATCAGTGCCATCCAATCAATGCCAGTGCCCTCTATCAATGCAGCTCATCAGTGCCATCCAATCAATGTCAGTGCCCTCTATCAGTGCAGCTCATCAGTGCCATCCAATCAATGCCAGTGCCCTCTATCAATGCAGCTCATCAGTGCCATCCAATCAATGCCAGTGCCCTCTATCAGTGCAGCTCATCAGTGCCATCTAATCAATGCCAGTGCCCTCTATCAGTGCAGCTCATCAGTGCCATCCAATCAATGCCAGTGCCCTCTATCAGTGCAGCTCATCAGTGCCATCTAATCAATGCCAGTGCCCTCTATCAGTGCAGCTCATCAGTGCCATCCAATCAATGTCAGTGCCCTCTATCAGTGCAGCTCATCAGTGCCATCCAATCAATGCCAGTGCCCTCTATCAGTGCAGCTCATCAGTGCCATCCAATCAATGTCAGTGCCCTCTATCAGTGCAGCTCATCAGTGCCATCTAATCAATGCCAGTGCCCTCTATCAGTGCAGCTCATCAGTGCCATCCAATCAATGTCAGTGCCCTCTATCAGTGCAGCTCATCAGTGCCATCCAATCAATGCCAGTGCCACCTATCAGTGCAGCTCATCAGGACCACCTATCATTGACCATCAGTGTTGCCTGTCAGTGCCGCCTATCAGAGCCCATCAATGCTGCCCATCAGTGCTGCAGTTCAGTGCTCATCAGTTCTGCAGTTCAGTGCTCATCAGTGCTGCCCATCAGTGCCCATTAGTGCAGTTCATCAGTGCCACCTATCATTGACCATCAGTGCTGCCTATCAGTGCAGATCATCAGTGCCACCTTTCAGTGTCAGTGCCACCCATCAGTGCTGCCTATAAGTGCCCATCAGTGCCGCATAATAGTGCTGCCTCATCAGTGCCACCTTATCAGTGCCCATAAGTGCAGCCTGTCAGTGCCACCTATCATTGCCCATCAGTGCTGCCTATCAGTGCAGATCATCATGGCCCATCAGTTCTGCATATCATCAGTGCCACATATTAGTGCAGCCTCATCAGCACCACCTTATCAATGCCCATCAGTGCTGCGTCATTGGTGCCCATCAGTGCCTGTCAGTGCTGCCTCATCAGCGCACATCAGTAAAGAAGAAAAACATATTTTTTTTAAATGTCTGTCTTTTTTTGGGGTTTTTTTTTTTGTTTAGCAAAAAATAAAAACCCCAATGGTGTTTAAATACCACCAAAAAAAGGTCTATTTGTTTAAAAAAAAATTTACAAAAATCAAAACACATTCATTTCAGTGGGTGCAGTCTTAATCAATGTGACTCAAGGCGCGGGGACAGTAATTCCAGTAATTTTATGGGATTTTGATTTAAGTGCCGTAGACTGCAATGTCAAATAGCTCAGGTATTAACAGGGCCTTAAAGCGGTTGTAAACCTCAGATATGAAATATGAACAAAGCATATCCCTCTATAGTGTGTACATATGTCAATTAAGAGCACTAAGTGTCATTTCTGCCTGCTGCTTTATTCTTCTGCTGTCAACATGAATCACTTCTGAATCACTGCTGTCACCATTTTTTTCTTGGTGTCAGGAAAACTTGTGAAAAGTGATTTATGTTGACAGCAGAGGAATAAATCAGTGGGCAGAAATGACACTTAGTGTTCCTAATTGACATTAAAAATGACAAAAATGTCATATGTGTTCAGTGTTGCATGACGTGCAATTGTCATTCAAAGTGTGACAGCGCTGAAAGCTGAAAATTGGCCTGGGCAGGAAGGGGGTGAAAGTGCCCGTAGGAAAGTGGTTAAAGGGTAAGTTCACATTGGGGAATATGTAACATGTTCCCACTTCCCACTGCAGCATCTCCCCTATCCACTGGATCTAGTGACAGCAAGAGGAGAATCTTTTCCCTCAATTCGCTGTCACTATTTAAAAAAATACATTGTGTTAATAAATAGTGGAAATAATTGGATATGAGGGAATGTTAATCTATGATGCTGGGGGTTATTATTGCTGCTACTGACACCAATGATGTGGGTTGTTATTGTGTAAAATGTCACTGATGTCATGCTGGAGGTTATTATTGATGCTACTGATACGAATGCTTTTGGTTGTTGTTCTGTAAATTGGCACTGATGTTTTCGGTTATTATTATGGAAATTGCCATTTAGGATGGGGGTTATTATTTTCTAAACTGGCAATGATGCTGGGTGGATATAATTGCAGAAACTGGTATTAATGCGGTGGGTTATTATTGTGTAGACTGGCACTGATGCCGACGGTCCATCATTAATTATAGGTGATGTGTCAAAAAATGTGTTTATGGCAACCATATGAACTGTGCAGTGCTTATACAAAGGGTAAAATAAGTATTTTTCAGTAACAACCCATGCAATCCATAAATACAAAGAAACCAAAACAAACCAGAAATGAAGTTCTGTGTAATAAAATGGAAGGACATGGGGGAAAAAGTATTGAATCCGCTAACTGAAATGTATTTAATACTTGGTACAAAATCCTTTGTTGGTAATGAAAGCTTCAAGACGCCTCCTGTATGGAGAAACTAGTCTCATGCGTTGCTCAGATCTTTAAATCTTGTCTTCAAAACTTGAAGGTTCTGTGGCCTCTTTTATGATCTCTGATCTTTAGTTCTTTCCAACTATTTTCTATTGGATTCAAGTCAGATGATTGGCTGGGCCATTCTAACAGCTTTATTTTCTTTCTTTGAAACCAATTGAGAGTTTCCTTGGCTTTGTGTGTTGGGATCATTGTGTTGCTGAAATGTCCGCCCTCGTTTCATCTTCATTATCCTGATGGCAGCAGATTTTTATCAAGAATAGCTTGGTACATTTTTCCATTCATCCTTCCTTCAATGATATGAAGTTTGCCAATACCGTATGCTGAAAAAAAGCCCCACCCACATCATGATATTCCCACCTCCAAACCTCACTGTTGGTATGGGGGGTGTTTTTAGGGTGAAGTGACTGCCAAACATGGTGTGTATTATGGCATCCAAAGAGTTCCATTTTGGTCTCCTCTGGCTTTTACCCATCATGAGATGTTTCTTTTGTGACACCTTGCTAACGAGACACCTTTTTATAGGCCATTAGTAGAGATTGAACCAGCTGATATTAATTTGTACTGACAAGGGGCAGGATTGCTTTCCAATTACTGATAGATTTCAGCTGGTGTCTTGGCTTTCCATGCCTTTTTGATCCTCCCCTTCTTTGTGTGTTTAATACTTTTTCCCTGTGTCATTCCATTTTATTACACAGAACTTCATTTCTGAACGTATTTTGTTTTGGTGTCTTTGTATGTATGGATGGCATGGATTGTTACCGACATGTGGGGAACATTTCATGTCAATATCACCTTTAGAAATATATTTACCTAGAAAAATGATGGCGTATTCAATACTTATTTTACTCACTGTATATGTAAGTAGAGCTGGTTTTACAAATGCCAAATAAATCAATGTGGCCTTTTGCACGGTTGCATGGGCCTGAGGTGTTAAGGAGCTCCTGGAGAAAGTACTGTAATTTTTATTTTATTTTTACACATAAGGATGAAAAAACAACGTAGTGGTTGGGAGAAAGTGAAAGCTAAGAAAGAGGAAGAAAAACAAATCCAAAAACTCTTGTCTAACACCAAAAAAATCACAGAATTTTGTAGAAAAGGCACACCTGGAACAAGTGGTACAACTGATATACTTGCTTCAGCTTCAAGTTCAACCAGTGCAGCTGATGTCAGTACAAGTTTGGTTGTTTCACATCCATCAGATGAAAGTGAAACTAGTGCAGGAGCAAGTGGATCCACTGAGTTGGACTCAGAACAGCAAGAAGAAATTTATTCAGATGATATTGGAGACTGGATTATCTGTGATGCTTTGAGGGAATATTTTTGCCAAAAAGGAGTTGATTGTCAACATATGGACAGTGATTTTAGAGCTTCAGAAAAGACATGTCCAGGTGAAACTTTTACAAGACACTGTACAAAGTCTTTGTTTTTCCGAGAACAGTTGAATGGAGAAAAAATCAAGCGTGAATGGCTGTGTTATTCTCCGAAAACTGGAAAAGTTTTTTGTGCTTTTTGCAAACTATTTTCAAAAGAGGAAACCCATTTGGCTTCAAAAGGGTATTCAGATTGGCGACATGCCACAAGAGATTTAAGCAGGCATGAAAATAGTGCTGGCCATGGAAAAGCAATTGAAGACCTCATCAGGAGAAAAACTTCTGGCCAACGAATAGACAAAGGTCTTGTTAAACAGTATGAGAGTCAGAAAAAATATTGGCATGAAATACTTCGCCGTATCCTGAGTGTTATAAAACTACTGTCATCAAGAGGTCTTCCTTTTCGAGGAAGTGATGAAATTATTGGATCCGTACATAATGGAAATTATTTGGGCTGTCTTGAGCTGTTAGCTGAATATGATCCATTTCTTGCTGACCATATTCAAAAGCATGGCAATAAGGGAAGAGGTCACATATCGTACTTATCATCAACGATATATGATGAGTTTATTGAACTGATTGGTCAGCAAGCGCTACAGCAGATTGTAAAAGAGATACATAAAGCCAAATATTATTCCATTTCTGTTGACTCAACCCCTGACATAGCACATTTTGACCAACTGACAATCATATTTCGCTATGTACTACCTAGTGGTCCTGTGGAGCGTTTTACGAAATTCATTCCAATATATGGACACACTGGTATGGAGCTAACAAACACTCTTCTTCGATTTATGGATGAAAATGGAATTTCCATCAAAGATTGCAGGGGTCAGTCTTATGATAATGCATCGAATATGAGTGGCAAATATAATGGCATGCAGGCCTTAATTCGGGAAAAAAACCCACTTGCTGAATACATTCCTTGTTGTGCGCATTCACTTAATCTTGTGGGACAAAATGCCGTAAACAGCTGTCCAGTTGCAGTTTCGTTCTTTAATTTTGTACAGCAGTTGTATCGTTTTTTTTCTGCTTCAAGTCATCGGTGGAATCTTTTAATAAATAGTTTCAAACCATGTGGTATACCAACATTAAAAAGGTTAGCTGATACACGTTGGTCTGCTCACCATGATGCTGTGAACGCCTTACAAAAAGGCTTTAGTACCATCAGAGATGTCCTTTCAAATATTTTGAATGATGAATCCACAAAGGGAGAGATCTGTTTACAAGCAAAGGGCCTAAGCAATGTCATGGATCAGCTGGAAACTGGAATAATGGTTGAAGAATGGTCTGTCATTTTACCTAGGTTTCACAGAACCAGTCAGTGTCTCCAAGATCCAAAATTAGATTTGCATACAGCAACAAACATGCTGACCTCTCTGAAGGATTTTGTGCAGTCTCTCTCCGGTCTAGATTCTCTGAATTTGAAGAGCGGGGTAAAAATATTTCCGGCTGCGAGGAGTACCAGCTACAACGTGGAAGGAAAGTGAAAAGAAATAGGAGGTGGGACTATGGTGATGCAGAAGATGCTGATGCTGATATGACACCCTCTGAAAGGTTTAAAGTACATACCTTTTATCCTATAATTGACCTACTGACAGAATCACTGAGGCACAGGCAAGCAGCATGCAGCATAATTCAAGAAAGATTTGGATTTCTATCAGAAATATGCACTCTAGCAGCTGATAGTCTACGTTCCAGAGCCAGTACACTAGTGACAATATATCCTGAAGATCTTGAACCCCTGTTTACAGAAGAAATTGTACAGTTTTCCTCTATTTTCAAAATGTACCAATCTTCCCCTGCAAATAAAGACAATCATGGGAGTCAAGAAACTCAAATGTACAAGTTTATGATCGCACAATCCCTAGTTGGTGCATTCCCAAATACATATGTGTCCCTCCGCATGTATTTGTGTTTAATGGTCAGCAACTGCAGTGGTGAGCGTTCATTTTCAGCATTAAAACGTTTAAAAAATGAACTAAGATCTTCAATGGGTCAGGAACGTTTAAATGCGCTTTCTCTTTTGTGCATTGAAAATGGGTTGCTGAACGAGCTTAATCTTGATTCTACAATTGAGGAATTTGCAAGTAAAAAAGCAAGAAAAGTTAATGTGTAGTTTTATTTTTAATCTGCAAACTTCATTCATGTAGGTTAAATGCAGTTTACAGTTCAGTGAATAACTTGTTTGTGTGTTTATAACTAGTGGTTGCAATTTATTTCAAGAGTTACTCTCTGCACCATAATCATAACAGCAAGCTGTATTGATTATGATGCTTTAATAGTAATAATACTTTAAGGAACATATTTGTATGAGCCAAACATCATACACGTATATTTAAATTGTTTATATGGTTTATGTTTATTTAAAAAATGGTTGTTGTGACTGTTCTATTTATAATGGTTTTATTTAATTAACAAGTTTTCTATTGTTTACAAAAAATAAATATTTTCAATATATTTCTGTTTTGGCACTTTAATGGTAATTAAAATATTGAATTTGTTTTAACAAAAAATAGTTTGCACCTCAATTTTATTTATTTCCATAAAAAGGCCCACCGAAATCCTCAGCCCCAGGCCCATGATGCTCTTAATCTGGCCCTGGTCTTGATAACTCAGGAGCGATAACAGAGGAAACCACGGCCTGTTGGGCCAGAAAGGAATCACTGCAATGATCTCCACCCTCTTTATTCTGAGCCTCCGGAGAAATTGAAGAATCACCTTTACCGGAGGGAAGGCGTAAGCCTTCTGAAACTTCCATTGATCTGAGAGAGCATCTATTCCATATGCCTGCGGGTCTCTGAACCTTGAATAATATCTGGGCATTTTGTGATTGCATGGGGAAGCAAACAGATCGACCTCCGGAAGTACTCCCAGGGTCAGAAGCCACTCGAACACCTCTCTGTGGAGAGACCACTCGCTGTTGTCCATTTGAACCCGCGAGAGGAAGTCCGCCTGTACATTCTGAATCCCCGGAATGTAAACTGCCGAGATGTTGGACAAATACTTCTGAGCCCAGCTCATTATTGGCTCCACTTCCTGTAACAGAGACCAGCTGCGAGTTCCACCTTGCTTCTTTATGTAAGCCACCGCGGTTGTATTGTCCAACCTCAGCATTACTGATGACCCTTCTATCAGATGGCGAAATGACAGAAGTGCCTGAAAGGCGGCTCTCAGCTCCAGAATGTTGGAGACAATCCCTCGAGCAGGGACAATCCATCGGCCTTGAGCCACTTCTGAAAGGCAGTGAGCGCCCCAACCCCGATTGCTGGCATCCGATGTTAATGTGACCCATGAGATGGGAATGATTGAATGGTGATTGCGCAGATTCTTCCCTTGAAGCCACCAATGGAGAGACGTTCTCATGGTTGAAGTAAGGTGTATGCGCTGGACTTGACTGGAAGAATCCCATTGTTGAAGGAACCCTTTTTGGAAGGGTCGTGTATGCCATTGGGCCCACTTCACCATAGGAATGGTGGCTGTCATCGTGCCAATTACTTTCAGGCATTGGAGAGCGGAGAGGTGAGATGACACAAGGGCTGCGTGTATTCTGTCTCGAATCACTCCAATCTTCTCCTCTGGAAGGGAGATGGTGCCTTCCAATGTGTTGAAGTGAGCCCCTAGAAACACCAGAGATTGAGTTGGCTCTAGATGGCTCTTCTCTAGATTCAGAAGCCACCCGAATTCCTGCAGGGTGGAGATGACTACGTTCTTGTGCTCTAAAAGTTGATCTTTGTTCTGAGCTAGGAGAAGTAGGTCGTCTAAATAGTGGTGAAGACGAACCCCCTTGATGCGAAGTAGAGCCACAACAGACAAAAGGACCTTGGAGAAGACCCGAGGTGACGTTGTTAGGCCGAAGGGTAGACATGTGAACTGCAGATGCTGATTGCCTACCGCAAAGCGGAGGAATTTTTGGAAATCTGTTGCCACTGGCACGTGAAAGTATGCATCTTTCAGATCGATTGAAATCATCCAATTCCCCAGATGTACTGATTGTTGAATCGTAAGTAAAGATTCCATTTTGAACTTTTCCTTTCGGATAAAGGAATTGAGATGTGTTAAATCTATTACTGGCCTCCATGTACCGTTTTTCTTCTGTATCATGAACAGAGGAGAATACATGCCTTTGCCTCGTTCGTTTTCTGGAACAGGGACGGCTGCGCCTTGATCCAATAAACAATTCACATAGGTTAACAGGACCTGCTTTTTCTCTTCTGAACCTGGAAGAGATGTGGGAACAAATCTGAGTCTTGGGGTATTGTTGAAGACCCACTTGTGACCGGAGGAGACCGTCTTTATGGTCCAGTAATCCCGGATTGAGGCCGCCCAGACATGCCCAAAGTGGCGAAGACGAGCCCCCACCTGGCATGCCTGAGCGGGCCCAATCTCAAAAGGACTTAGTGGAGTCCTGGTTGCCAGAGGAACCACCTTTTGCGGGTTTCTTAAAAGAGGACTGCCTGGATTTCCAGGGCCTTGAAAACTCCCAACCAGGTCTGTAGCTGCGCGCATCCCTAGCGCGATCAGAGTTTTGTCTTCTAGGAAAACTACGTTTCTGATTTTGTAGACGTCTGCCTTGAGGGAGGAAACCAGACTTCCCACCTGTGGCCCGGGTTATGGCACTATCAAGCTTGTTGCTGAACAATGAAGAACCTTCAAACGGAATTCGGCACCAAGCTTGCTTGGAAGCTGGATCCGCCAACCACGGACGGAGCCGTAAGGCACGACGTGCCGAAACAGCCGCCAACATAACCCGGGACATCAGGCGGATGACATCAATAGAGGCCTCCCCAAAAAGGCTGATGCCAGCCTGATCTCCTGGATAGGAGAATCCTTCGCTGTTTCAGTAGAGATACCTCTTAAGAACTCATCCACCTTATCAGACCAAGATTCCAAAGCTTTGGAGACTGCAGCTATCACAAGTACTGGCTTGCATGCCATTCCTGACGTCAGGTAGACCCTTTTTAAATCTGAATCAATTCGTCTTTCCAAAGGATCTTTAAAAGATGCAGTGTCTTCTAAGGGAAGCGTTACATATCTTGCTAGTCTCATCAGTGCTGCATCCACTAAAGGAGCAGATTCAAGGTGTTTTACTTCCTTTTCCTTAAAAGGATATAGTTTCAAGACCTTTGACTGCATGGAACTTTTCTTGTCCATCTTGCTCCATTCCTCAGAAATGACATCGCCCAGCTCAGAGAGAAAAGGAAAATACTGTCGCTCCTTATTGAGCTGCTTGAAAAACTTTCTCTGTTTTGGGGGGGAAGTAACCGGATCTTCCCACTTCAGGGCCTCTTTTACTGCCTTCACCAAAGAAGGAACTAGAGCATACTCAAACCACATGCCAGGATCTTCCAGATCCGATTCGCTATCTGAAACAGGAGCAGAAGGGTGACTTGGCTGGGAAGACTCCCATGTCTCATGCACCGAACCTTCTCCCACTGGAGGGCATAATGGGTCTGATAGGGAATAACGGGGCTGTTGAGCCTCTCTTTCCTGTAGAGATTCTTTCACAACCCGTCTCACCATAGATTCCAAACGCTGGTCTGCACCATCCCTCTCATCTGCAGCTTTAGAGAAGCAGTGATCACAGAGAGATTTGTCTGTTGGAACAGGCATCCTGCACCCCCAGCATGATTTTCCTGATCTCTTGCTAGAGTGAGATGAAGGGGGGTGAGAAGGATCTTTATTGTGCTGTTCAGATCTGGAAGGAGATCTATGATGGCTAGACCTGGAGGAAGATTGCCGGTGGTGTGGTTTTGATGATCCACTTCCTTTATGGGAACTACGGTGTGGATCAGACTTAGGAGGGCTGTGAGGAAAGAAGCACAGAAAAGATAGAGAAAGAATCAGCTAGCGTCCTAAAATCCTACTCTTAATCCTTGTGCAGGCAGAAAAGCATAACTGCAAACATACCTGCTACAAGCGGGCTGGCCACTAGGGGGCAGTGAGGAGTCCATGGTGTCAACACAATAGGAAACTGCAGAGACAGATTCACACATTCAGCTGGCTGACAACAGACCTCAACCCCCAGACAATAGAGATTGTCTTACCTTGAATCACCAAGATAGTTGCCCCGGGAAGTCACCGTATCCCCCACGATCATTCCCGGGGCTCTGTAAGCTTTCCACAGCTTTTAAAAGTGGCGCCCGTGACGTCATCGCCGACGTCAGACGCGAGAAGCATGCGCGAACCAAGCCTCGACTTCTTATCGTGTCCGCGCATGCGCAGAGCGCACGCCGATACCCGGAAGTAATAGAGAGAGCGGCTGCTGGAACGCAGGGAGCGTCAGCGCCGATTAGGACACCAGTGAAGCAGGAGAACACAAAGAGGTACAACACCACATAAACACTGCTGCCATATGCAAATGAGTAAAAACTTACCCCTCCACCTACGATCACCTGGGCCGAGGAAACGCCATCCATACACACACACACCGGACTTGGCAGCAGATAATGGTCGCCTGAAACATTAGGCAAACAGACCGTGCGCACATAGATGAGCCGATCCAATCTTCAGCGCTACTCTGCTATACACTCCATACCCTGCTTACCAGTCAGGGCCTATCGGAGGAATTTATGGCACTCGGCTGATTCGATCGTAGGGAGGTTTATCTTAAGGTAGGAGAACCAACACCTGGTCCTATGGAGGAGGACAAAAAAGGAACATGGATAGCAGCCTAGAGCAAAGACTTATGGGAGAGGGGTCCTATTGGGTAGTTATGGAGGCGGAGCCTACCCACACGTATGCTGCCATGGAGCCTGTCAGGAAAATGGACACAACCAGGGCTGGCATTGTGCTGCCTGGTACCAAGAATTAAAGGATGCCCCCACCCCCAAAAAAAACCACGCCCACCAAAATGCCCCCACATCCATTATTTTATATCATGATAACTAAAGTGGACCTGTCATGGCTCTATTCATGTATATAGGAGTATAAAGAGGACCTGTGATGGCTCTTTTCATGTATAGGAGTATAAAAAGGACCTGTTATGGCTCTATTCATACACATATAGGACTATAAAGAGGACCAGACCTGTCATGGCACTATACGTGTATATATAAGTATAAAGAGGATCTGTCATGGTGCTATACATGTAAAGGAGTAAAAAGAGGACCTGTCATGGCACTATACGTGTATATATAAGTATAAAGGGGACCTGTCATGGCTCTATACATGTATAGGAGTATAAAGAGGACCTGTCATCGCTCTATACATGTATATGGGAGTATAAAGAGGACCTGTCATCGCTCTATACATGTATGTAGGAGTATAAGGAGGACTTGTCATGGCTCTATACATGTGTATAGGAGTGTAAAAGGATGTGTCATGGCTCAATACTTGTATATAGGAACATAAAAAGGACCTGTTATGCCTCTATTCATGTATAGGAGTATAAAGAGGACCGGTCATGGCATTATACATGTATATAGAAGTATAAAGAGGACCGGTCATGGCTCTATACATGTGTATAGGAGTGTAAAAGGACGTGTCATGGCTCAATACATGTATGTAAGAATATAAAGAGGACCTGTCATGGTTGTATACATGTATAGGAGTATAAAGGGGACCTGTCATGGCTCTATACATGTATATAGGAGAATAAAGAGGACCTGTCATGGCTCTATACATGTATATAAGAGTATAAAGAGGACCTGTCATGGCTCTATACAAGTATAAAGGAGTATAAAGAGGAACGGTCATGGCTCTATACATGTATAAAGAGGACCTGTCATGGCTCTATACATGTATATAGGGGTAGAAGAACCTGTCTAGGCTCTATACATACATAGGAGTATAAAGAGGACCTCTCATGGCTCTATACATGTATGTAGGAGTATAAAGAGGACCTGTCATGGCTCTATACATGTATATAGGAGTATAAAAGGACCTGTGTGTGGCCGGGGGTCGCATTGTCAGCCGGCCACCCGTGATCGCTCCACAGAGAGCCAGAACGGGGATCTCTCAATGTAAACAGACAGACCCCCATTCTGACAGGGGAGGAGAGACAGATCTGCTGTTACTAGTGATTAGGAACAGAGATCTCTCTCCTCCTCCAGTCAGTCCCATCCCCCCCAGTTAGAAACACCTCCCAGGGAACACATTTAACCCCTTCACTGACAGTGACATTTACAGTAATCAGTGAATTTTTATAGCACAGATCGCTGTATAAATGTCACTGGTCCCAAAAATGTGTCAAGTGTCCGATCTGTCCACCGCAATGTCGCAGTCTCGCTAAAAGTCGCAGTTCACCGCCATTACTGGTAAAAAAAAAAATAATAATAATGCCATAAATCTATCCCCTATTTTGTAGACGCTATAACTTTTGCGCAAACTAATCAATATACACTTGCGTTTTTTTTACCAAACATATGTAGAAGAATACATATTGGCCTAAACTGATGAAGACATTTTTATTTTTTTGGATGTTTATTATAGCAAAAAGTTAAAAAAAATAATTTTTTTTTTCAAAATTGTCGCTATTTTTGGTTATAGCACAAAAAATAAAAACCTGCAGAGGAGATCAAATACCACCAAAAAAGGCGCTATTTGTGGGGAAAAAAGGACGTAAATTTCATTTAGGTACAACGTCACGCGACTGCGCAATTGTCAGTTAAAGTGACGCAGTGCCGTATCGCAAAAAAAATGATTGAAGTGCAATATTTCTATTATTACATTGTTATATAAGATAAAATAGTCAACTCACCATAATGCAGAATCAGTGGGAGCCCTGAGCGTGTCACTTGCCAACGTCACCTGCCTTCAAATGCGGATTGTCACTTGCCGCGTCACCTGTCACCAGATGTGGATTGTCACTTGCCACATGTTGTGGATTGTCACTTGCCATGACGTCACCTGCCACACATTGCGGATCGTCACTTGCCACGACATCACCTGCCACACATTGCGGATTGTCACTTGCCACAACGTCACCTGTCACACATTGCAGACTGTCACTTGCCACACGTTGCAGATTGTCATTTGCCACGACGTCACCAGCCACACATAGCGGATTGTCACTTGCCACGTCACCTGCCACACATTGCGTATTGTCACTTACCACAACGTCACCTGCCACACGTAGCGGATTGTCACTTGCCACACGTTGGAGATTATCACCTGCCACAACGTCACCTGCCACACGTAGCGGATTGTCACTTGCCACGTCACCTGCCACACATTGCGGATTGTCACTTGCCACGTCACCTGCCACACATTGCGTATTGTCACTTGCCACGACGTCACCTGCCACACGTAGCGGATTGTCACTTGCCACGTCACCTGCCACACATTGCGGATTGTCACTTGCCACATGTTGCAGATTATCACCTGCCACAACGTCACCTGCCACACGTAGCAGATTGTCACTTGCCACGTCACCTGCCACACATTGCGGATTGTCACTTGCCACAACGTCACCTGCCACACATAGCGGATTGCCACTTGCTGTGTCCCAGAGTAAAGGCAGGCAGCAGAGAGATGATGTAATCTCTCTGCTGCTCGCGGCTGCACAGTGAGGGCAGAACTGCAGTGATGCAGGGCGGGCGGTGAGAAATGATGTCATCTCTCTGCTCCCCCGCCCGCCGGTGTTCTGACGAGAGGCCTCCTGTCGAATAATGCCCGTCCTGTACTGCACTTGCATACTACGGAGCGGTTGAAAGCCGCTGAACATTGGAATAAGCTCCCGATGCTTGTGCAAGTCTGCAAGGAGCAGACTTGTTCATGATGGGAGCGTGTGAGGGGCGGATGGCAACAGAAGGGGGCGTATTATGTAATGATAGGCAGTGCTGCTAAGATGGGGGCGGAATATGTCTCAAAGCTGAAACACATCTCCTAAGCAAATATATCTCTGCTATTCTTCCTACACGAGTTAAGGGCAACACGTGTAGGAAGAATACCAGAGATATATTTGTTTAGGAGATGTGTTTGAGTGTCAAGACAAAATCCGCCCCCATCTTAACAGCACTGCCCATCATTACTAAATACGCCCTATTGTGCTGCCATCAGCCCCTCACACGCCCCCGTCATGTACAAGTTCACCCCTTGCACGAGCATCGAGAGCGTGTGACACTATGTCGGCTATAGCTGATCGTCAATTCGGATGTTCGGAGGCTTTCGGTGGCCCGCTACTGTGCAAGCGCTGCGCATGCGCAGTACCGAGCGGGCATTATTCGACAGGGGGAATTTATCGACAAGACACCGGCCCACTGATTGGCCAGCAAGCCCACTCCTCTGCCGACTGTCCCGCTCGCTGCCTGTTCCCCTGTTCTGCCCGCACACTCCTTTCACCTCGGCACCGGGCTCCTCAGAGTGGGATCCGCAGCAGAGCGGGCGGAACGGGCTGGCTGGCGGGCGGCAATTTGATACTTATTCAACTTGCACCTTAAAAATCCCCACTCCTTTTGGTTCTATATAAAAATCTTTTTTTTTTTTTTTTTTTACCACTACTATTCCTTTATACTGACTTTTGAAAATTATTAATGCAAAAATTTAGAAAATTGGATGGAAGGTTTAGCACTATAAAACTATTTTTGATAGATAACTAGTGCATTATTTTTAGACAGGTATAAACACTTGAGACCAAAGTGAGGGACTAATGAGGAGAAAAGAGTGACAGGGGGACTTTTTTTTTTTTTTTTTACAAAAGAGGGACAGTCCCCCTAAATCAGGGACAGTTATGGATAGCATGTACTGGTGGGGGCAGCAGAAGAAGAGTATGAACAAGCAGAAGATGAGTATGTACTTGTGGGAACAAGCAGAAGATGAGCATGTACAGGTGGGGCTAAAAAGATGAGCATGTACTAGTGGGGCCTGCAGAAGATAAGCATTTACTTTTGGGATAGCAGGGGATTATCATGTGCTTGTGGGACCAACGGAAAAAATAGGATGTACTTGTGGGGCTGATGATGTGCTTGTGGGACTAACAGAAGGTAAGCATGTACTGTACTTGTGGAAGCTGCTGAAGATGAGACTTTATTAGTGGAGCCAACAGAAAATGTACATGTAGTTGTGGGGCCAACAGAAGATGAGCGTGTACTTGTGGGGCCAGGAGTAGATGAGCAAGTAGAAGATGTGCGTGTAATTGTGAGGCCAGGAAAAGCTTATCAAGTACTTGTGGAGCCAGCAGAAAATTAGCATGTACTTTGGGGCCAGGAGAAGAAGAGCATGTACTTGTAATTCCAGAACTAGAAGAGCATATACTTTTGGGGCCAGCTGAAGATGAGCATGTACTTTGTAGGGCCAGCAGAAGATGAGCATGTACTTTGTAGGGCCAGCAGAAGATGAGCATGTACTTGTGGGACTAGCAGAAGATGAGCATGTACTTGTGGGACTAGCAGAAGATGAGCATGTACTTGTGGGACTAGCAGAAGATGAGCATGTACTTGTGGGACTAGCAGAAGATGAGCATGTACTTGTGGGACTAGCAGAAGATGAGCATGTACTTGTGGGACTAGCAGAAGATGAGCATGTACTTGTGGGACTAGCAGAAGATGAGCATGTACTTGTGGGACTAGCAGAAGATGAGCATGTACTTTGTGGGGCTAGGAGAAGATGAGCATATAGTTATGGGGCCAGCAGAATATGAGCATGTACTTATGGGTCCAAGAAATCAGCATGTGCTTATGAGGGTAAGAGATTACAAGCATGTACTGGTGGGGCCAGTAGATGAACATGTACTTGTAGAACAAGCAGAAGGTGGACACCTATCAGCAAAAGTATGCAGGCAAAAAAACAAGATTGGTTAAACCCACAAGTGCTTTTTTTTTTTTTACCACTACTATTCTTTTATATTGGCTTTTGGAATTTACAAATACAGCAATTTAGAACTTAGTTGAAAGGTTTAGTGCTGGAAAACACTTTTTGATTGATAAAAAGTGCATTTTATATACATCTATATAGATCAGACCAAAATGAGGGACAAATGAGGAATGAGGGACAGAAGGACATTGCTCCAAATCAGGGACAGTCCCTCCAAGTCAGGGACAGTTGGGAGCTATGGTATTCCCATTAGCTAAAAAAACTGTTGCACAACTCAACCCAAAGTATGTCATTTTTGCTGGATAGACAAAAGAGTTTAATGGCTGCCCTCACAAGCAGTTTTTTTTCTTTCTCATTCAATGCTGGCAGAATTATCTAGTGCTTCTGGGTATGTGCAGCATGTGACTCTCCTTATTCTGTCACATCTTTTCACATCTTTCCACATCAGCTTCCTTTGCAGCTCTCAGCATTCAGCCACATGAGCCACAAAAGAAGGTGCTAGAAGACTTCGCTCTGACAGATGCTGTAATTGCAGGCCTGCATGGGAAGTGGGTAACTGTATAATGACTTGCATCCATGTGTCACTGCCTGCAGGTCCAACTCTGACTGTCATTTAAATGGTGAAGTATCTCCACTGAGGGACCTACCCAACATATCTTATTGGTACTGGCCTAGGAAGAAAGTGACCCCTGCCTCCAAGCCAAGTCCTCCCCTAGTCCCCAGCTACTGCTTGTTTGTTATCTCAGATATTTGAAATAATATATATTCTGGCTCAAATAGTGTTGACTAGTCTGATTTTTTTGATTGTTGCATGCATTATCCAGAAAGCACCATTAGGGGGCACTACAAGCACACACATGTTCATGATGAAGAGATAACTAGAATTCTACAGTGGTTTCTGGGTAGCATAATTATAGACCCCAGCATAGGCACAAGCTGTTCACTTACACCAACTGAGTGTGTTCCAAGAATACATAGGACAGCAGTACACAGTGCAAATGTACTTTAGTTCCAATTCTACAGCGCAACATTTCTAGTTTCTGGGTCTGTTGGTAGAGTTAAGTACTTAATGATTTGATTTGCTCTCTTGTTTGTTTTAAATGTATAAACTAAGGGAACTATTGTTATTATACAGGATTTATATAGCGCCAACAGTTTGCACAGCGCTTTAAAACATGGAAACTACATAGAAAATTATGTATACTTGCACTTTGTTTAAAACTCATTTCTAATGGACATGTTGGTGTTGGCATTGTTTTCCCCAAGTTATGCAATTTTGTTATAAAGGACCCTGATTTTTTTTTTCTATTGATTTATACAGTGTTGACATGGTCAACCGTGCTTTAGTAAGTACACCGTGTACTGGCATAAGCCTCTATCACCAAAGACGCATACAGTCTATGCAGTCTAAAGTCCCAACCACTCCAGTCATGATTGTGGATTGTGAAAGAAATCCAGAGCACTCAAGGGATAAACCATGCAGGTACTGGGAGAAGATACTGGGGCAGCACAGTGGTGTAGTGGATAGCACTCTCGCCTAGCAGCAAGAAGGGTCGCTGGTTCAAATCCCAACCACGACACTACCTGCATGGAGTTTGCATGTTCTCCCTGTGTATGCGTGGGTTTCCTCCGGGTACTCCAGTTTCCTCCCACACTCCAAAGACATGCTGGTAGGTTAATTGGCTTCTGTCCAAAATTGGCCCTAGTATATGAATGTTAGGGACCTTGGATTGTGGGCTCCTTGAGGGTAGGGACCGATGTAAGTGTGCGATATATATGTGTGGAGCGCTGCGTAAAAATTGACACATCGCTATATGGGTACCTTAATTAAAAAATAGGGATAATTGTAGACACGCGCCCACACTCGCTCAGGTTGAACTTGATGGACTGGTGTCTTTATTCAACCTTACTAACTATAAGATACAAACTCCATGCAGACAGCGTCCCTCTGGCAGCTGGTCTTGGCACACAACAACCTCAACTATGTCATACTTAGATAATACATTCTAGATTTGGTTATTCACAGGTGCATTCATTACAATTTTCACAAATTCTATTTTTCATTGTACAGTTTGCTGTTATATAGATAATTTGAAAGTAGCCTAGGAAAGAATAGTCTCAGGACTATCCGAGATTAAAGTTTTTTTTTTTTTTTTTTTACCTTTGCTCTTTAATACACAGCCACATGGTTATTTACCCAGTAAAAGGCACAAAACATGGGAGGTTAGCCAAGGTGATTAAGACCTAGGTTGCTTTGTTGGCAGATGCTTCAGTTGCATAGTGTAGTCTGAATGTGAAAAGCTTCAAAAAACTCAAGTTTAATATACATTGATCATATCCTGTATTAAGGGCTGGGTGCTGTTACAACATATGCAGGGGCTCCTATACGAATTCCACTGCAAAGAAAAAAGGAGCAAAAATAAAATAGAATGTATCTGTGAAACTTTTTTTTTTCACTGACCTGTACATCAGTCTTGTGTTCTTGCAGTGACAGGTCTTGCAGTGTAGCTGAAAAAAAGAAGTCCTGCTTGATCGCTTCATGCTGGCCCCTGTTGCAGGTATAGCAGGTTTGAATCTCAACCATGACATTACCTGCCTGGAGTTTGCATGTTCTCCCTATGCCTGCGTGGGATTCCTCCGAGTACTTCAGCTTCCTCCCACACTCCAAAAACATGCTGGTAGGTTTATTGGATCCTGTCTAAATTGGCCCTAGTATGTGTATTATGGACGTGCAGTCAGGGGAGACACAAAAAAAATGGGGGGGGGGGGGGGTGTAGGGAGCTGAAGTCCTACCCCACCACTTGTCAAAATTTGGGGCTCCTATCATCTATGGTTTCGGATATATGGGGCTCCTTGCACAGCCTGTCAGAAGCTACATATAGAGCAGCCAGTTTAAATGCAAGCTGGCACATTCTGTTTGCAGCAGACTGAGAGGATGAGCTCAGTGCCTCTCTTCACTTATTGTCAGAGGCACTGAGCTCAATGGACAGCTTGGAGTCTTGGACCAATGGTAAAGTACCATTAGCCCCAGCTGTCCAATAAAAATGCTGCAGTGGAGGCACGCCTCTCCCTGCAGTGTCATAGAAGGAGCATGTGGCTAAAAGACAAATACTCCATTTCAGCCTCTTATCTACAAGGGAAAACATGTGTTTATGTGTATAAGATGTACCTATAATCCCATGTTTTTCCCACACAGTTAAAGCGGTTGTATAGTCAATTTTTTTACTTTTACCTACAGGTAAGCCTATAATAAGGCTTACCTGTAGGTAAAAAAAATCTCCTAAACCTGTACGGTTTAGGAGATATTCCCCTTGCAATGAGCCGCTGACTGCAGCAGCGCATGCGCACAGGGGATTTTCGGCTGAAGGCCCGGCAGATGCCGGACCTTGCCAGAAAGAAATCTCCCGTGCGCATGCGTGGGAGTGACGACATCGCGGCTCCAGCTACTCACAGCGCTGGAGCCGCGATACCCGGAAGACACGCCGAGGCAACATGTCAGCTACCTCGGCGTGGACCAGGTAAGATACCTACGCCTCGTTCTAAGGCAGTGGTTCTCAACCTTGCTAGTGCCGTGACCCCTTGATAAAATTTCCCAAGTTGTGGGGACCCCTAACAGTAAAATTATTTTCGTAGCGTGGGTTGTCAGCACCCAAGGCAAGACAAGTGATTTGCGCCCCTAAGCCACGGACATTTAGCGCTCCCTGAGTCCCTTCCACTCGTGCAGTAATAAAACCCCTTATGGTACATTTTAGAATATATCACTCTCTCTTTGTTCTACTTTCTTTCCCTTTTATCTCTCTCTATCCTAATTTATTGTGGTTCCCCCCCCCCCCATCCATCTCTCTGGCCGTCTTGCTTGTTTTTTCTCTTATTCTTTCCCTCCCTTTTTCTTTGTTCCTCCCCCTCTTTTCCTCTCCCTTCCATGTATTCTATATTTCCTTTCCTTCTCTTACTCCTTGGAGGGGGGGAAATGAGATGAGTGGCAGTGCTGGCGGGGAGTTGGGATTGGCTCTGATGAGCCAACTTAGGTGCTCTTGATCCAGGTCATCTTATCTAAGAACTGTAGTGGGGACTTTTAATGGCAACTATAATCACAGGTAGTGTTACTCACTGTGTCTCTGGCTTCACTGTGTCTCCCACTTTGTGGCGTCTCGTAGCAGTGACACCTATGCCAAAATCAGAAGACAGGGTCTCCTCCAGCCCCTTCCACTTCACATTCCTCACCAGTAGGCTGACCTCTAGTCTCTGCCCCCTAGCCATGCTGTGAAATGAATGGGAGGATGTGAAGAGGCTGAGTGGGCGGCCACGGGCTCCAGGGACAGCCCTGCTGGGCGGCTGCAAAAAGGTGCGGGCTTCAGGAACAGCCCAGGATTCAGTGACCCCTGGCAAATCATCATTTGACCCCCGAGGGGGTCCCGACCCCCAGGTTGAGAACCACTGTTCTAAGGTAAGTATTTCATAATGAGCTAGTACTAGCTCATTATGCCTTTTGCCTTACAGGGGTATAAAAAAAAAGTGTCAGCGGGTATACAACCGCTTTAAGAGGGAGAATGAGAATCTGCTGCTGTTGCTGAAAAGGTACAAGCTAAATCATATATTATGCTATATGTTATAAGATAATCATTTATTTATCTACTTACTGTGAAATTACTGGTTGGAAGTTATAACTTCAAACTTCAGTAATTTGTCCATTAAGTGACCTGCTTGAATACAGTTTTTGAAAATATAGTAAATTACCTTAAAAATAATATATAATAATTATTTGTATATTACTTGTGGTACTTAACCCCTTGCCACCTAGGCCAATTCTGACACTTCTCTCCTACATGTAAAAATATTCTTTTTGCTAGAAAATTACTCAGAACCCCCAAACATTATATGTATTGTTTTAGCAGATACCCTAGGGAATAAAATTGTGGTCATTGCAACTTTTTATGTTACACGGTATTTGCGCAGCAATTTTTAAAACGCATTTTTTTTTGGAAAGAAACTGTTTTCATGAATAAAAAAATAAAAAAAAACACTAAAGTTAGCCCGATTTATTTTTTTGTGTGTAATGGAAAGAGTAAATAGATACCTAACATGTCAGGCTTTAAAATTGCGCACACTTGTGGAATGGAGCCAAACTTCAGTACTTAAAAATCTCCACAGGCGACGCTTTAAAAATGTTTAGAGGTTAGATGTTTTGAGTTACAGAGGAGGTCTAGTGCTAGAATTATTGTTTTCGCTCTAACGTTCGTGGCGTATGTAACCTGTGTGTATCTGGCTCTGATACTAGCCAGTGCCTCACCAGCCACTCACCTCACCGCACGTCCCTGATGTGTGTGTATGAATGTGAGTTAGGGACTTTAGATTGTAAGCACCTTGAGGGTAGGGACTGATGTGAATGTACTATATATATATATATATATATATATGTGTGTGTGTATATGTAAAGTGCTGTGTAAATTAACGGCGCTATATAAGTACCTGAAATAAATAAAGTAAAATATAAAAAAATAAATACCTATACTGTTTAAAAAAACAGTAAAATGCTGTCCCGCCCTGCTCTGCACATGCTCAGTTGCTCTCTATTTGTGGCATTGTGCCAAAACTCAGAACCACTAGAGGCTGATCTGCTGACAGCCACTATTGCTCAGGGGCTCTGGGTTTCAGCAAAATGGAAACCTCCAGCAACAATAAACAGAAGCAATGCTGGAGGCAATTTAGAGCGCACACTAATTTTGGTAGCATAATTATTAATGTGGAATGTATGCTCCTTGCTACAGAACATTATTTTTTTTTATCAAGTTTTTATGGGTAAAGTTCAGCTATTATAACTCTTGTAAGAGTTTTTGTAAAAGTTCTTGTAAGAGCTATTATAACTCTTGTAAGATTCTTTTACGCCATAGTTTTCTCACCTCCAGACAAATAAAAAAAAATACCAGTTGATCAATTCAGTATCAAACATTTGCAATCCTCTGTACAGTAGTAAGGCCTGGTTCACACCTATGCATTTAGTACGTTTTTCCATTTTGCAGACACACAGTACAGTCCATTTTACATGGTTTCCTATGGATGTAGTTCACATCTGTGCGTTTTATGGAAAGGGCCAGGAACTTTTTTCTCGTTTCTGGTTCCATAGACTTCAATGGGTCAAAAACGTTTATTAAAAAACACAAAATGCACCTGAAATACGCAAACTGCAACCTGCATAGGTGTGAACCAGGCCTAAGTAAAGCTCAGACTGGGAAAGGGGGCAATCGGCTGTGCTGCAGTGCTAACAACATGCTGACAAGAGGTGCTAACAGACTAAAAGAGAGATGTAATGCACACTGTTGCAGGGTAGTGGTGCAGCATTTTCAAGGTTGAAACAGGCAGTGAGAAGATGACATATTGCCTCCTCACTGCCTTTGAAATGCTTCTAAAAAGCGATTCACTGCGGAACGTTTTTCAGAGGGGCAGCAAAGGCTATCACTAATGTAAACTTTACAGAGAAGATTTTCTCATAAACAAATGAATACCTGATTCATCCCCTCCAGTTTACTTTACGAAGAATGAAGTCTTTTTAAAATAATTGTGGGTTAGCTTCACTAGGAATTATTCTGTCATTTTTAACTGTTCATATCTCTTTACATTTCTGCAGTGTTCATGTCTTTAACATATGAAATAATGTACACATTTTACAAATATGTCTCACTAGTCACATAGACTCCTTATTGTTGGGCAGCACTCAGATAACCTGATCCGAAGATATACGCAGTCTCACGGGGAAGGTGAACTTATTGTGCAATGTGTCGCATTCTGCACTTCCTTTAACCAATTGCCGACCGGCTTATGCCTATATATGTCGACAGAATGGCACAGGTGCACAAAACCACATACCCGTACGTCACTCTGTCATCGGCAGGTAGCAGGCGCGCACACACGTGCCCGCAGGTCCCGCTGACTCGATGTCCACCGGTGGCCCGCGATTGTGGCACGGAGAGGCAGAACAAGGCATTTCCCTGTTCTGCCTAGCAACATCACACGGATCTACTCCTCCCAGGGATCGGGAGCAGTGATCTCTGTCATGTTCTAGTAAGCCCATCCCCCCCTACAGTTGGAACACACTGAGGGAACACACTTAACCCCTTGATTGCCCCCTATTGTTTAACCCCTTCCCTGCCAGTAACATTTACACAGTGATCAGTGCATTTTTATAGCCCCAATGATGGTCCCAAAATAGTGTCAAAAATGTCCGATCTTTCTGCCGCAATGTCGCAGTCACGATAAAAATCGCAGATTGCTGCCATTACTGATAAAAAAAATTTTCATATTAAAAATAAATCTATCCCCTATTTTGTAGACTCGATAACTTTTGCGCAAATCAATTGGGATATTTATTATAGCAAAAAGTAAAAAATATTGCGTCTTTTTCAAAATTGTTGCTGTTTTTTTGTTTATAGTGCAAAAAATAAGAACCACAGAGGTGATCAAATCCCACTAAAAGAAAGCTCTATTTGTGGGGAAAAAAGGACGTCAATTTTGTGCGGGTACAATGTCGCATGACCGCGCAATTGTCAGTTAAAGTGACGCAGTGCCGTATCGCAAAAAAGGGCTTGGTCAGGAAGGGGGTAAATCCTTCCGGGGCAGAAGTGGTTAATGACTCTCTTTAAAGAAAAGTTTACATTCTTCTTTAGCAGGGCTTGCCTTGACACAACTTATCAAGAAACACACAGAAAACACTTCTTACAGTTGTAGTTTTTATTACATTGATGTTACCTAGTATAAAGTACAATGTTAATGAATTCTACAAAAGTGCAACATGGTAGGAATGGTTCAAGGAAAGGAGTTTAGCTGGTGATAAATGTATAATCTATCAATAAAATAACACCTCCTATTTGGCTTTGGCTACAGTCACACCTGCCTTTTTGCCTTCATGTAGATGCGAAACAAATTAGCCGGGGTTCCCAGCGATTAGCTGTGGGAAGCTACCTCATTAAAAGCAATGGGAGGCTGCTGGCTCCCACAGCTAATTGTAACCGATCGCATGCAATCGATATGTATCTGCACGCTGTTGGGCAAAAAGGCAGGTGTGTACAGGGCCGGGACAAGGGGTGGGTGGAAGGGACAGCTGCCCTGGGCACAATGGTTTACTGTAGGGATGGGGGGGGCACCTTCCTTCTGTTACAAGACTGACAGGAGTAATGACAACGGCATCACTACTCTTGTCAGCCAACGCTGGGAGCAGCAAAAAGAGGAGGGGAGAGCTGGGAGGCAGGGCAGGCTGTGTTTTTTTCTCCTCTTCTTTCCTGCCAGTGCAGTGCTCCTGTATTAACAAGCAGGTGGTTGTGGTTCAGACACACAGGAGCTGCACTAGCAGGAAGGAGGAGTAGGAGAGAGAGCACAGCATGCACCACTGAGTGCAGAAGTGTCCAGGAGAGAGCCGCGAGTGGAGGAGAGAGCCATCAAGACAAGCATGTGCTCAATGTTAAAACTGCACAGTGGTTTTGACAAGTGATTGACTGCTGGGCATAGGATCCCCTAAGCTTAAACATCATGAATGGGGGGGGGGGGGGGTCAGTTTGGCATATTTGCCCTGGGCGCTGAATGACCTTGTCCCGGCACTGGGTGTGAATGTGGCCTTCGTGTTCAGCACAGTGGCGGCCAGTGGAATTTTTTTTGGGGGGGCAAACAGTATGCTACAACAAACCCCCCACCACGTCGGTCTGTTGGTCGGTGGGACGGTCGGTCGCACTTAACCCATCGCTGCATCCCATGCTTGACGGTGGCCTCCTGTTCCCCTGCTCTTCACAGGTTTCCATGGCTGCTTCCGTTTCCTCCCTCCTTCTTAGCGGCCAATCGGGAGTCTTCTCTTTCCGGCCAATCAGAAAATGGGTCTTACACCCGCTTCTGATTGGCCGGATTGAGGATCAGTGTTACAACAGTGAATATTCATTCGCTGTTGTAACACTTGGATGGGCTCATGGCGCAATGCTCTGCGCCATAAGCCATCCTATTTTGAAGCCTATTAGAGCCTATGGCTCTAATCAGGTGCTTCAAAAAAACACCCACGCTGCTGTAATTCAGGCGCCTGGCGTCCTGAAAGGTGCCGGACGCCTGAATAGGGGGTGGTCGCGGCGGCCATGGATAGATTCATGCTATGTACAGGGTTGCAAGGGTAGAGGGGGCAGCGCCGGGGCACTCCTAATGGACGGGCCGCCACTGGTTTAGCACACTTTATTTTGCATCCTTTTCTTTCTTTGCCTTCTGTCTTCTTTTTTACATTCTCTTGTATCGTCATATTCCCTTGATATTTCCTTTGATATCGTTGTTGTTTATACCCCAATACTCATCCCCCAATTTCCTTGCTGGAAAATTGTGGAGATTCTAAAAAATGTAAGGATGAGTTACAACAGTACAAGGACGGAATCATTTCATGAATACCTGTAGAAGCACGGTGTTTCGATTTATATTAGTACAATTTTTCTTCTGTTATTGACTTATGAGAAATGTAAATAAGCATCACTTTATGTAAAAAATAATAAATATATTGGGATTGATTTACTAAAGGCAAATAGGCTTTTCACTAAGGTTGCACCGATGCCCTTTTTTTTTTTATCGGCGAGTACGAGTACCAATACTTTTCAGGTCAAGTAGTCGACGATACTGAGTACCAATATGTTGTGGTTCGATATGCGCCCATACAAATTGAATGGGCTTAAATCGCATTGTAAAGAATAGCTTGCGATTTGAACAGGAATGCAGTGCGATTTCTGTCCGAATCACATGCGGTTTCCCCACCTCTCCTGTGTGAACCCAGGCTTGTCATAGTGATTTCAGCCTGGGTTAACACAGGAGCAGTGTGGGAAACCTCATGGGATTTGAACAGGAATCGCACCACATTCCTGTTCAAATAGCAAGCGATTCTTTGCAGTGCGATTTGACGCCATTCATTGTGTATGGGCGGAAATCTGACAGAAAAGTATCGGTTTTGGGTATTGGAGCATTTTTGCAAGTACTCGTGCAAAATACTGAGTATCGGCACTAACACCAGTATTGGTGCATCCCTAGTTTTCACTTCACAAAGAAAGTTGCACTTTGCAAGAGAATTTTCCCCAGAGCTTAGGGAACAAGGCTGTTCACTTTGAAAGGGAATTTTCACTTCGTTTAGTGAATGAGGTAAATCTGCTGACTTCCATCATCTAATCATGTACAGGCTGTTTTTTTTTCATTGTGTATTCTTTATCAAGAGATATTTCACCACATTCACTTAGCTCTGGGGAAAATTCTCTTGCAAAGTGAACTGTCTATTTGCCTTTAGTAAATCCAGTTTATTGTTAATAACGTATTTTCTAAAGTCGGTGAATGACATCATTCCAATGTAGGACCTTACCTCATCCTTGAGGAAAACAGGATGTCCAGTTTTGTAATGCCGCGTACACACGGTCGGACTTTTCGGCTACAAAAGTCCGACAGCCTGTCCGACAGACTTTCGACGGACTTTTGTCGGACTTTTGTCGGACTTGCGGCAGACTTTCTTACGAACGGACTTGCCTACATACGATCACACAAAAGTCCGACGGATTCGTACGTGATGACGTACACCAGACTAAAATAAGGAAGTTGATAGCCAGTAGCCAATAGCTGCCCTAGCGTGGGTTTTTGCCCGTCGGACTAGCATACAGACGAGCGGATTTCTGGGTCCGGCGGAGTTACGACGTAAAGATTTGAAGCATGTTTCAAATCTAAAGTCTGTCAGATTTGCGGCTGGAAAAGTCCGCTAAAAGTCCGGGGAAGCCCACACACGATCGGATTGTCAGCCAGCTTTAGTCCGTCGGCGTCCGGACTTTTGTAGACTTGGTTCTATGGACCGAGTTCACCTTTTCTGAGAGATACCGTGAGCTCCTTACATCTAGTTGTGTGTGATACGACAGATGATGAGTTTGGGAAGAACTACTACTCTCCCCCCCCTCCATTTTTTCCCCCTCTTTTCTCCTTTTTCCCTCTTGCACTTCTTCACTCTTAAATTTCCCCCAAAAATGTACAAAAACCTTTTTGAGGGGAATTGGGATTCCCTTCCTATGTGAAAAAGTGCAGCGCTAAAAAATATTTAAATAGTCTGTAAGGCTATTTGATATATTACAACCAGTGATATAATCTGTGATACCTTATAAAGATATTGTGTGTAAAATAACTATAATTAAATAATGGTCTTGGTTACATAAACTTAGTCCATATACAGGTGACACATAAACTTAGTCCATATACAGGTGACACATAAACTTAGTCCATATACAGGTGACACATAAACTTAGTCCATATACAGGTGACACATAAACTTAGTCCACATACAGGTGACACATAAACTTAGTCCACATACAGGTGACACATAAACTTAGTCCATATACAGGTGACACATAAACTTAGTCCACATACAGGTGACACATAAACTTAGTCCACATACAGGTGACACATAAACTTAGTCCATATACAGGTGACACATAAACTTAGTCCACATACAGGTGACACATAAACTTAGTCCGTATACAGGTGACACATAAACTTAGTCCACATACAGGTGACACATAAACTTAGTCCATATACAGGTGACACATAAACTTAGTCCATATACAGGTGACACATAAACTTAGTCCACATACAGGTGACACATAAACTTAGTCCGTATACAGGTGACACATAAACTTAGTCCACATACAGGTGACACATAAACTTAGTCCATATACAGGTGACACATAAACTTAGTCCATATACAGGTGACACATAAACTTAGTCCACATACAGGTGACACATAAACTTAGTCCATATACAGGTGACACATAAACTTAGTCCATATACAGGTGACACATAAACTTAGTCCATATACAGGTGACACATAAACTTAGTCCATATACAGGTGACACATAAACTTAGTCCATATACAGGTGACACATAAACTTAGTCCATATACAGGTGACACATAAACTTAGTCCATATACAGGTGACACATAAACTTAGTCCATATACAGGTGACACATAAACTTAGTCCACATACAGGTGACACATAAACTTAGTCCATATACAGGTGACACATAAACTTAGTCCACATACAGGTGACACATAAACTTAGTCCATATACAGGTGACACATAAACTTAGTCCATATACAGGTGACACATAAACTTAGTCCATATACAGGTGACACATAAACTTAGTCCATATACAGGTGACACATAAACTTAGTCCATATACAGGTGATACATAAACTTAGTCCATATAAAGGTGACACAACAAAATGTGACCCAAAAATAATTGAAAGTGTGTTGATAGAAGATCCACCACTGCTCTAAATGAAGGCTTACCAGAAAAATTGGACCCAGGTGGGCTTATACCCACTGGGTCAATCAGGCTTATAAAGTGGGGATCCTTGATGGTGGCTACTGTGGAGGACACAGTTCCAGGTGGCTCGGGTGCTTGCACATCAATACCTTCCAACAGTCTGATGGTGTCTGACGTATCTTTCAAATATGATGGTGTTTTTTTAACCAACGGTTGCACTCGCTCTCTCAATGTCAGCTTTGGACTCTATGCTCCATGTTCCATGCAGGCTCCGGATTCCCTTCCTGCCTGTGACAAAGGCCCCTGTGGACATCTATAGGCTGTACTCCAGATGGGGCGATAGGAGTTGTCCTAATTACAGTGATTTCACCATTTCAGTTTTAGCCCATGACCTATGACCTTGTTCCATTCACGGAGTAACCTCCTTTCTGGTGTAATGCTCTTTTGCTATTGTGTTACCGGATCTCTTATGGACTGGTCAGCTACTCTGATGCCTGTTAAGTGTACTTTTTTTACATTTTCCCTGTTTCTCATTTCCTTGTACACTTTGTCATTACAAATAAAGTATAAAAAAAGAACATTTTACCTATGCATTCTGGGTATCTGATGGTCATTCATCTGCAAAGAGCTCATCTATCAGACTGTAGGCTTCAGAACTGTATCGTTGTCCTGTGGGCCCCCTGTGGCCATCTCTACTGCTTCTCCTTTTATACTCTTCTGTTCTTTGCTGTCTCCTCAAAGTCCTGTTCTCCTGCTGCCTGGAATTCATAAGGCAACATGCACTCTAATGCCGCGTACACACGGTTGGACTTTTCGTCTACAAAAGTCAGACGGACGCCGACGGACTAAAGCTGGCTGACAATCCGATCGTGTGTGGGCTTCCCCGGACTTTCAGCGGACTTTCAGCGGGCTTTCAGCGGACTTTCAGCGGACTTTCAGCGGACTTTTCCAGCCTCAAATTTGACGGACTTTAGATTTGAAACATGCTTCAAATCTTTACGTCGTAACTACGCCGGACCCAGAAATCCGCTCGTCTGTGTGCTAGTCCGACGGGCAAAAACCCACGCTAGGGCACCTATTGGCTACTGGCTATCAACTTCCTTATTTTAGTCCGGTGTACGTCATCACGTACGAATCCATCGGACTTTTGTGTGATCGTGTGTAGGCAAGTCCGTTCGTAAGAAAGTCTGCCGCAAGTCCGCCAAAAGTGCGCCAAAAGTCAGTCGAAAGTCTGTCGGACAGGCTGTCGGACTTTTGTAGCCGAAAAGTCCGACCGTGTGTACGCGGCATTGGTTATCCACCAGTAAAAAGCACTAAAGCCTGGTTGCCCTTTGGAGTGTTTGGTTTGTGTACATTATATTTTTATTGTGTTTCTTGGACTGTCCTTGTTGCTAGTCTTACCAACCTGAACTCTGTCCAGCTGTCTGTCCAAACGTTTGCTCCAAATCCCCACTTTGATCCAGTCACACATAGAAGAAATAATGCAGAGCTTATGTACTACACTTCTATTTGTCTATTGACAGTTTGACACCAGTGCTTTTTTTCAGTGGGAATGCGGGGGAACGCAGTTCCGACACCTCCAACACTGAATGTATTTTATGGCAAGGTGTGCTGGAGGATCTATTGATGCTGGCTACTGGGGGATCTATTGTCGCTGGTGGGGATCTTTTTTTTGTGGGGGTCTATTATTGTTGGCTGGGGGTCTTATGTTGATGGGGGGATCTACTGTTAAGGGAGAGGTTTATTGTTGCTGGCAGGGCTTCTTTTCAGTGGGAACCCAGGGGAACGCAGGTCTGGCACCTCCAAAACTGAATGTATTTTATGGCAAGGTGTGCTGGAGGGTATGTTGATGCTGGCTACTGGGGGATCTATTGTCCCTGGTGGGAATCTTTTTTGTGGAGGCTGGGGGGGGGTCTTATGTTGCTGGGGGGTCAATCGTTGCTGGGAGGGATCTACTGTTAAGAAAGAGGTCTATTGTTGCTGCCTGATGGAGGATCTATTGATGCTGACTGCTGGAAGATCTGTTGTGTCTGCTGGTGTCGATTGTTACTTGGGTGGTATTTTGTTGCTGGGGGTCCATTGTTGCTGGGGGAGAGGCCTGTTGTTGTGTGTGGGATCTAATGTTGCTGTGGTGGGATATGTTGTTGCTGGGGGGGGTCTATTGTTGCTTGGGTGCTATTTAGTTGTGGGGGGTCCATTGTTGCCGAGGGAGAGGTCTGTTGTTGTGTGGGGGATCTATTGTTGCTGTGGTCAGGTATGTTGTTGCTGGGGGGGGTCTATCAAATTCCATACAAATTAGTTTTTTCATTATTTTTTTTCACAGTTTTTTCGTCACATATAATATTGATCACATCACTAGTATGATAAGCGCAGAATAATCCCAATTATATATATTTATAGTTATGCTGCCTGACCTCCCTTTGGATATGGTAGCCCTGTTCAATCTACATAATCTATTGCATAAGTACCCCGGGACAACCAAGTATCGTTCCATGTTAAAAAGCATACTGTAATGGTGGCTGCTAAAGGTGTAGAGTGGTGAAGAAGTAAGTATCAGACTTCAACTGGGGCTGTTCCACCCAAATATATTGCTGGTTTCTAGATGTATTCACACCCGGTATTCTATGCTGCATACAAACCAGTCAATATTGTGTACTGGTGACAATCTTTTATGTTTTATTTGTGGTCTTGCTAAAGAGGACCTTTTGCACTGCTGAAACTCACAGCGGGCGATGCCAGCCTGTGTGATGCTCCGCCCAGTTCTCCTCTTCCCCCTCCTCTCTCTGATCCCCGGCACAGGTGAGGCTGCATTGCTGGGCACTGGTAAGACTGCATTGCTGGGCACTGGTAAGACTGCATTGCTAGGCACTGGTGAGACTGCATTGCTAGGCACTGGTGAGGCTGCATTGCTGGGCAATGGTGAGGCTGCATTGCTGGGCAATGGTGAGGCTGCATTGCTGGGCAATGGTGAGGCTGCATTGATTGGCACTTGTGAGGCTGCATTTGATGGGCACTGGTAAGGCTGCATAGATTGGCACAGCTGAGCCCTGCATTCTTTATTTACCACACTCTTGAGCCCTGCACTCTGTTTTTTTTCTCTATCTTATCTTCATACCATTTGGTAGTCAATAAAAAAAAAATGTCCCTGGATTTCATTTTAAAAATCTGGTCACCTTAGCATAGTCTGTTTTATGAAACCTATAGGTAAAACAGTATGATTGATTTCATACTGAGCTTACAAATGTGTTTTTGAGAATAATTAATTAACTGGATACCTAAGAGATATTTTCTCATGATCCCTGGCTCCTAACCTCCTTGGCGGTATTCCCGAGTGTGGCTCGGGGTGAGATTTCAGTACCATTAGCGGTAACCCCGAGCCACACTCGGGATTGCTTCGCTGGATCCTGGAAGAGGTTACTTACCTTGTCCCCGGGATCCCGCGATGTACTCCCGCTGTGTACGACGGCTGGATCCTCCACTCGATCCTCTGTGTGTTCCGGCTTCCCTTCCCTGCAAGCGTCGCGATGCAGGCGGGTGGAACCGGTGGCAGATTCAAAAAGTATAAACCACAACACACACCATACATTGTAATCTTATTGAATTACATTACTGTATCTAATAAACTAACCTCAGTTTGCCCCCCAGTGCTTTGCCCAGTGCCCTTGCCTGCAGTTTTACTGAACTTTCTGCCTGGAAACTGCAGAACGACCATGGCATCAAAAAAGCGTGCCTCTACATCAAAAGCGGTTTATGACGTGCTGGAAAACAGCAATAGCGACACAGAATCACTTGCAGAATTGAGTGATAGTGATTCGTGGGGAAGTTCCTCATCGGACACAGAAAGTGATTTCTGTGACAATCCTGCGACTGACATCAGTGATGTGCAGACTTGGTGCTCTGTCAACTGCGGTACAGATCACGTAGTGCCCCCAAGATTCCCATTTACTGGAGCACCTGGTATCAAAGTGGATGTGGAACATGACAACCCCTTGGCATACCTCCAACTATTTTTGACAGATGAGGTTATTAAAAAAATAGTTACGGAGACAAACCGGTACCAGGAGTAACAAGCTGCTACATCTCACAGGTTTTCAAGGAGCAGAAAGTGGGAACCAGTGACCAAAGAGGACATCTGGAAATCTCTGGGCCTAATAATTCTTCAGGGAGTGGTGTGGAAACCCCTGCACAAGTGATATTGGACAACCAATAAATTACTAGCCACTCCATTTTTTGGCACGGTCATGTCGGAGAACAAATTTTCCCTGATAAAGAAATATTTGCACTTTGAAATGAATGAAGCATTTGACGAAACTACTCATCCAGCCCCCAAACTCAAGAAGATTTGGGAGGTATATCAGATGATTATGAAAAATTTCCAACAAAATTATGTGCCGCATAGAGACATCAGCATAGACGAAAATCTAATGGCCTACAAGGGAAGGCTCAGCTGGATACAATATATAGTGTCAAAGAGGGCACGATTTGGCGTAAAATCTTTCATGCTATGTGAATCGAGTACTGGTTATATTTGGAACTCTGTCCTATACACCGGTAAAGGAACCAAATTCAACCAAAAATACAGTCATTATGGAATGGCAACCTCTTCAGTTCTTTCATTGATTGAGCCATTGCTGAATCAGGGCTATTGTGTAACCACAGACAATTTTTACACATCTCCTGAACTCTATGAGTTACTTCTACAAAACAAAACGGATGCCTATGGAACCGTTAGGGCTAACCGGCGTGACATGCCGCCAATCTTTGGCAATAAGAAGCTCAGGACGGGAGAAATGGTTGCCTGGCAGAAAGGCAAAATGATGGCACTGCGATGGCGTGACAAAAAAGATGTGTGCCTAATGAGTACAATCCATAACACCTCCGCTGTCATGGTACACACAAAAGGTGGGAAAGACATCATGAAACCACAAGTGGTTATAGACTACAACACCATGGGAGGCGTTGACAGAGCCGACCAGGCAATAACATTTTATCCAGCCATGAGAAAATAACAAAAAAAGATATAAGAAGATCTTCAGGCATCTTCTTGAACAATGCCTATGGAATGCCTTCATTCTACTAAAAAAAAAGAGTGACAAGCCTGTGGTTCATGCTGACTTTGTTTGGAAAGTTGAAGAACATATCTTTCCGGACCACCAAACACCAACGGCTGCAAACAGAGCTGGACGTCGTGCTGCTGGTGTTGTCAACCCGAAATGCCTAACTGGTCGTCACTTTATGGACCACATCCCACCAACTGAAAAAAAGGCAGCACCCACAAGGATGTGGGTAGTTTGTTGCTCAAAGATTGATGATGACACTGGAAGGAAAATCCGAAAAGAAACCAGGTTCTATTGTTCTGATTGTGATGTTGGAATTGTGCAGTCCCATGTTACAAAGTTTACCATACCCGGGATGTTTACTGATGCAATATGACTAGTAATATTGCACTCTTGTTTGGCCCAAAAAACATTCAGCGTTTTTGATTTGGTTATATTATTGACTAAAATTTATTGAATAAAATGTATTATTATTTGTTATTATTTATAGTTATTTATTATATTATAATTTTATGATTTTGTGTTTCAAACTTTATCATACCCGGGATGCTGTCTAGACTCTGGTTAAGACAGATTTAAGTCTTAGTTATTCCTAAGAATTACAAGCCTACAATATAAAACGCCAAATTTCCATGCAAAATAATTGTACAGATTTCAGCACATACAATCCAACATAATCATACCGCCAGGGAGGTTAAAGGAGTGGTAGTTCTGGAACTATGCGATTGTATGAGAAGCACAAGTTTACAGCTAATGAAAGAGATTTGGATGATCAAAAAATACATTTCTTAAAGCTAAACTCCAGACAAGAAGCTAAATGTAAATCGTCCTACATAACAAAGAACTTCTAACTCTGTTCAGTCAGTCTTGTGACTCAGGCACCCTGCCAAAGAGTACATCCAGAGTTAAACAAGATAACTTGGTCACTGATCTTCTATAAGGCTGCTGATTGCATGATGAAAGACTATCACCACACTGTTCTCTTTTGGTGTCAACAAGCTACCAGTGTTAGGCTGGTTTCACGACGTTCTCAGTAATGCGCATCTGCCTGACAATGGATGATTATCTATTTCCATCCGTTTTCATCCACTTCCATCTACAATCCCCATTAAAAGCCTTATTTTTCATCCATCAGAAAACCGGATCGGACGAAAAATGGATGTAAACGGACAAATGGTCTGTTGTTGCACTCGTTCTTGCATTGAGTGTTAGGAGAAACCAGTCACTGTGGGGGAGGGGGGGTTTGTGGCAGAGAAACGCGGGAGAGCAGTATACAAAGTGAGGGGGCAGTCTGTACAGACAGGCTCCCTCACTTGCTGGCGCTGACTGTCATTTTCAGCTTTCAAATGTAATAGCCGGCTTTTTTTTTCCTTAGATTTTGGAGCTGTGATTTGGGGGGGGCAGGAGAGGAGAAGAAATGTACATATAGTAAGGGGGGGCAGTCTGTACAGACAGGCTCACTCATTTGTCGACTGTCATTGTAATTGTTGGCTTTTTTTTTTTTATACTTAATAGCGCCGAGAAGGAGCCCGCCAACTAATTAAACAAAGGGGTGAGTTCATTGGGTGATGTCACCGAGTGACCCCGCCCCTTTGTTTAATTTAGTGGTGGGCCGAATGACAGCAGCTTCTCGGCTCTATTAAGTATAGAAAAAAAAAGAGCCGATAATTGAATGCAAGTGAGGGAGCCTGTCTGTACAGACTGCCCCCTCACTGTGTATACTACCTTGTCCTGCCCCTCTCCTTGCACACACTGCCACCCCCCCCCCCCCCCGAAAGAGGACCCGTCACATACCTGCTATCATATAGGGGACTATTAGTCCCCTATGTGATAGCAATAAAATCAAAAGTAAAAAAAAAAAAACACATGAAAAAAAAATTGAGCCTCCCCACAAAAAAATAAAAAAAATTGAGCCTTCCCACCCCCACATACACAGACATACTAAAGCTGCACGATTAATCGTTAAAAAAGATCTGGATTCGACCCCCCTCTCTATATGAACTGACATCCCCCCCCCATTCTATATAAACAGTGCAGAGCCAGAGCTGTCAGAAAAAAAGACATTCCTCAGCACAGAGAGATAATGAAGAGATACAATGCATCTTTTGGTTCTTAAATGGAAGGAAAGAACTTCAGTCTGTAAAGGAGGGCAGTTTAACCACTTAAAGACTAAACCTTTTTCTGACATTTCTTGCTCAAAAGTTAAAATCAGTATTTTTTTGCTAGAAAATTACTTAGAACCCCCAAACATTATATATACCGCATAGGCGTGCGCAACCTATTGCATTAGGGTGTGCACCTCAAACCAAAGCTCAAACACACGTGCGTCTATATATATATATATATATATATATATATATATATATATATATATATATATATATATATATATTTATAGTCGGAGCCCTATGTCCGATATGGACATAGATAACATTTGTAGTTAACATAAAACTTACCATCGGAAATAGACCTGGAAGTGTGGACTTACCATATGAAATGGACCTGAAAGTGTGCCTTGGTCTAATGGCCGGTATGCCAAAATAAGGGGGCATACCCTGGTTTTAAGAAATGATTATTCTGTAGAGAGAAATGAAATGAAATGAATGAATGAAATGAATGCCTTGAAATGGGGATGGGAGGGTGGGTATCGCGCACAGGAAACCGACAAGCACCACAGGTGAGCGGGCTGCTTAAATACCCCCCGGGCTCCTCCCATAAATTCAGGCCACCATACTGGCCTTCCTACTTATGGTCGGAGCCCTATGTCCGATATGGACATAGATAACATTTGTAGTTAACATAAAACTTACCATCGGAAATAGACCTGGAAGTGTGGACTTACCATATGAAATGGACCTGAAAGTGTGCCTTGGTCTAATGGCCGGTATGCCAAAATAAGGGGGCAAAAACATTCAGGTAGGGGTATAATATTTTTGGTTTTCAGGTATTCATTGAGCCAGTTTGGAGAATGCCTGTGCCATCTCTACTTGAGGATTGGGTATATACCGGGCGAAGCAGGCTGATTTCCACCTGCCTAGTCTTTTGATGACGTGGTCTGGAACCCCATGGCGGGATGCTGCGGAGGCTGCTCCGATGCGAAAGGAGTGTCCGGAGTACTGACTGGGGTTAAGGTGAAGATTGCGGAGAAGTATCCTTATGTGTTTTACAAACTGACATGCGTTTAAGGGTTTAACTGGGAATGGTAGAAGAGGACTGGTGTCCGGTTGTTCAGGCAGGAGTGAGAGGAGACGGTTAAGTACGGTGACTGGACACCAGCTGTTATTGGTTCTGTAGAGGTGAATGTCCACTCCAGAGCCTGTTTGCTGGGTTTTAGAAACCTCGAGGTGCAGGATGAAATGGTCTTGGTGGCGAAGCAAGTGCCGTCTGCATAATACTTGGTCTGTGGGGTTGTTATAGGTGAATTCGCCAGGTCGCAAGAACCCATAGTAAGCCAACTATATGGCTGCTTGTAGTACCGTGCTGGGCAGCAGACCGAATGGCGAAGTAGCCAGAATAGTCGACATATCCCTGAAGATGGGCCCCGTAATGGGTAAGCGCTTAGTGCTGATCTCTGGTTGTTGTTTCCTGGATGCCCCTTAGGATGGCTCGTATAGCGTGTGATGAGAACAGTAAAGATTTTGTGGGGTCTTCCGGGGTCACGAAATGTTGTATGCCGGCTAGGTATAGCCGAATGGTATTGTACGATAAGGCCAGCTGAGTGTGGCAGTATGAAATGAAGGCCAGTACCTGTTTGACATCTATTGGTCCTTTACGGCAGGATGTGAGAAATTGTGTTATGAGAGAGTGAGTGATTGATGAGCTGCGTTGCTCCTTGTAAATGTTGAACTAGTCCAGGGTCAGTTGTGACCAGGCAGGGATAGGGGCCGACACTGGATTGGCTCCGGGAATCTGTCTGAAAAGGAGGTGTAGTTAAAATGTGACAGTACGTCAGCAGCTAAATTGTATCTGCCTGGAATAATGCACAGTGTATGTTAAACTGATGCTGTAAGGACAGTTGTACCAATCTGCGCAGGAAGGACATGACTGCTAGGGACTTGGACCTGCCTTTGTCGATGATGTCTGCCGTGGCCTGATTGTCGGTGGTGAAGATTACTGTTTGCCCTGTCCAATGGTGACCCCAGAGTTGTGCCGCTGCCACTATGGGATAGAGTTCGAAGAGGGAAGATGTTTGAATAAAGCCGGGTATCAACAGTATCTGTTGAGGCCAGGGTCCTGAAAACCAAATGATGGCCAAAAATTGCCGCGAAACCTGTGGTGGCTGGAGCATCTGTCACCACCTGGGGTGACAGGGCTGAAACCATGGGTATAATTAGGGATATACCATTCCAGGACGGGAATTCGTCCCACATAGATAGGTCCGCTATTGCTGCGGAGTCTAGATTTAAGATCTGATCGGGGTCTTGTGTTTCTGGCAGGAATCTCAGCAGGCGTGGCACGAAGGTGCGGCCTTGTGGAATAATTCGCATGGCGAAATTCAGCATTCCCAGGAGAGATTGCAACTGCTTCTTGGTACACCCCTTGGTGTGGGTGAATTTGTGAAGGACCGCCTTAATGCGGGTTAGTTTGTCGAGGGGGAGACTGGCTTGCATAGCGCAGGTGTCTAAGCTGACCCCGAGAAAGGTGATGTTATGTGTTGGGCCTTCTACTTTGTGCTCGGCGATGGGAACATTGAGTTTTCCGAATATCGCTCTGAGTTTGTCGGGGTCTCCTGGGGGCTTGCTGGGAGGTTCTATTAGTAGGAAGTCGTCCAGGTAATGGATGACTTCTTGTCACTGAGCCTTAAGTAACAGTATCCAAGCAAGAGACTGAGCGAATGTGTCGAAGAGCCAAGGGCTACTCTTCGAACCGAATGTCAGTTTTGTGGCCTAAATAATATGCCTCCTTCCACTTGATGCCATGCCAGCACCAAAGGGATGGGTGGATAGGCAGGAGCTTAAAGGCATCCGAGATGTCGGCTTTGGAAAGCACCTGTAGCTGCTTTGATGACTGCTTGCATCGCCATGTCTACGGAGGAATATTTTATGGAGAATTCTTCGGAGGGAATCAGGGAATTGAGACTGGGGATGTGGGAAGAATGAGGCGCAGACAGGTCGTACACCAAACGTAATTTATTTGTGAATTTGCCCTTGACAAGCCCCAACAGGGCTGACTCTCCAAGTGCTGAAAGGGGGCTGAGTGAAAGGGCCTATAACGTACTCTCGGTCTAGTTCTGTTTGTAAGAGCCGATCTATGGTTTGTTCGTCGATGGCTGCTGAACGAAGATTCCCACATTCGTACGTACTGTGGGGTAGTGAAATGAGGCCGGTGTGAAAGCCTACTGTGAAGCCCTGAATAAGGTAGGTGGCCAGAGAGGGGGTGGGATGTGAGGTAGAGTCTTAGCCATAAGACGTTGCTTCGGTTTAGTCATGCCCTCTTCTGTTGTTTGACTTCGCACAAGTTCCTTGGGTGCGCTCTTTAGCATAAGGTGCAGATGTGGAGTAGGCGGCACTGACTGACGTTGCAGGACCCATAATTTGTAATTATTGCAGATGGCTGCCCCTCCCACGGTTCGGACTGGGCGTCCGAATTTGTCCACCTGAGGCGTTTGTTCAGGGGCCGACTGACCCTGAAGTGCACCGGAGGTAGAGGGAAATTCGAAAGGACGTTTGAAAGTCGCATTGGCGCACCAGGTGGCAGTGTGGGTGGAGGTCTGGCAAATCGCACCTAGGGGTGAGCGTAAGCCGGAAAAATGGCGGCAGAAGAGCTCTGTGTCCATGAGACTCCAATTTGTTGTTGTTTGGAACTGTGTGAGTCTGGCGGCAGCCTTTGCGGAAAAGGAACGGTGGTACTCGTAAAAGGAAAATCCTCCGTACTTGTGGCCCAAGTCTACTACCGTATGGAGATACAATCCAGCTCTTCCCTTCTGCTGGGGGCGGCTGAGCATAGAACGTCTCTCAGCATGCCAAAGGCCAAGGTGGTGACAATTCGTGAAGGGATTGCTAACTAACTTGAAGCAATGATCTGTATGGTGCTTGCAATCTTGTGACAATGAAATGATTCGAAATGTTTGCCTTGATTATGAAATGAATGAACTGCATGACAGAGGTCCGGCCTGGTCGTGTCATGATTTGTTCGACCGTGAACCGGGCTCTGGAGCATGTATTGAAATGAGGCAACTGAAAATATTGGTGCTCCTGGGACGAGTCGGTGCCTGTTAGATGCATCTGGATTCGAATCGGAGTGCAGTATGAAATGAAATGAGAGAAATGATTATTTTGACCGAGGCTCGAATTGGTTGTGCCGTGTTAGCGACTGGCAACTAACTGAGCTCTGGTATAGATATGAAATGCGATCGGAACCAGTGATGCATGCCGTGACGAATCGGTGCACCTCAGATGCGACTGGTTTTGAAACGGTGATGTGTTGTGGGAGTGAAATGGTAGAAATTGCATGACAGCGATATGGATCAATCCCCCGATGTCTGTGACTAGCTATGATCCGGACTCTGGAGCATGTATCAGAAATGAGGCCGAGCCCTGGGGCACGCCGTAATGAATCGGTGCATCGGAGATGCGACTGGATTCGGAACGGAGCGCGGTAAGTGAGGGTGTAACATATCGTTTGCCATGACGGAGGCTCGAATCGGTCGTGCTATTGTAGCGACTGACTGCGAATCGGACTCCGGAGCATGTACTGAAATGTGGCCAATCCTGGGCACGCCGAGACGAATCGGTGCATTTTCATGCGACTGAATTCATGTCGGAACGTGATACGTGGAAATGAAATGATAACCATGACAGAGGTACAATGACTGATAAAACGTAACTCTGGAGCATGTATAGAAATGAGGCCAATCCTGGGGCACGCCGAGACGAATCGGTGCATTTTTCATGCGACTGAATTCATGTCGGAACGTGATACATGGAAATGAAATGATAACCATGACAGAGGTACAAATGACTGAGGAAACGTAACTCTGGAGCATGTATAGAAATGAGGCCAATCCTGGGGCACGCCGAGACGAATCGGTGCATTTTTCATGCGACTGAATTCATGTCGGAACGTGATACATGGAAATGAAATGATAACCATGACAGAGGTACCGATGACTGATGAAACGTAACTCTGGAGCATGTATAGAAATGAGGCCAATCCTGGGGCACGCCGAGACGAATCGGTGCATTTTTCATGCGACTGAATTCATGTCGGAACGTGATACATGGAAATGAAATGATAACCATGACAGAGGTACAATTGACTGACAATAACGTAACTCTGGAGCATGTATAGAAATGAGGCCGTAATAACTGGGGCACACCGGAACGAATCGGCGCATCTTTGGTGCGACTGGATTCGAATCGGAGCGCGGTAGGTGACTGAAATGAGAAATGATTTGAAATGTCAGAATTGAGTTTAGAAATGTTTCAGAAATGAGAAATGATTTGAAATGTCAGAAATGATTTTAGAATGTTTCAGAAATGATTTGAAATGTCAGAAATGAGTTTAGAATGTTTCAGAAATGAGAAATGATTGGTATCGAACTAACTTGCTTTGATAATTTACAACTTGCGACTGGCTATGGCTGTCTATCGATACCGACATGCTAGAAATGAAGCGACGTCAGCGTCGCTGTGCTGTCGAATTTGTAACATATCGAAAGTACGAGCGATATACATTGCAGTTTGTGAGATGCGGGTGAAACGAAATTTGAACTCACGGTTTTGTGACATGATATGAAAACGAAAAGTCCGACGGGACCTTACCTGCGACAGCCAAGCCAGACACGTGGTACAAACTAGGAACGAAAAACGCGGACTTCGAAAGTTTTGAGTACGGAGTATCGAATACGGGAACTTGCGAGGCAAGAACTTGCGGACGCTGGTATATCGAATAGTCGGCCTAGTGACGTATATCGCGCACAGGAAACCGACAAGCACCACAGGTGAGCGGGCTGCTTAAATACCCCCCGGGCTCCTCCCATAAATTCAGGCCACCATACTGGCCTTCCTACATATATATATATATATATATATATATATATATATATATATATATATATATATATATATATATATATATATATATATATATACACACACACAGCTCTATTTGCATGACAGGTCCCTCTCTGCTCACTGAGCAGGGAGGGGCTTGTCGATGGCCGCTGCTGCCTATGGAGAGATTGGACGAAAACGGACAGCATGTCCGTTTTCATCAGATCTCACCCGATCTGATCCGCTAGCGACGGATCCGAACGTAGAGGCATCCGTCTGATTTTAGCGGATCGGACGGGGTTGGATGTCAGCGGTGACATCCGTCGCTCCCTAGGCTAGCATGGAGCGCCCGTTCATGTCCGCTGTCAAAACTGACAAGCGGACCTTAACGGTCCGTTTGTGTGAAATGGGCCTTAAATAGCAAAAAATGGCCTGGTCCTGAAGAGGGAAAATCTTCCAAAGTTTGTGGTTAAGTTGATTTTTTTTTTTTTTTAAATTGTTATTTTTTAAAATAACATTATCGAAGCATTATTGTAACACGTGAGAACAATTTTAAAAAAAATTACATGTAAAAAACGACTTAATGTATGTATGGGAAGAAAAAAAAAAAATAAAAAAAAAAATAAAAAAAAAAAATATATATATATATATATATATATATATATATAGTGCGTTACATATACAATCAAATCAAAATGAACCCTGCCTGGCTTGTCAGCAAAAAAGTAAGTGTATATGTGTATATATATATATATATATATATATATATACACATATATATACACTTACTTTTTTGCTGACAAATCAGGCAGGGTTCATATTGATTTGAATTGTATATGTGATGTACATAAAAAAATTATATATATATAAAAAAAATTTTTTATGTACAACACATATACAATTCAAATCAATATGAACCCTGCCTGATTTGTCAGCAAAAAAGTAAGTGTATATATATATATATATATATATATATATATATATATATATATTCACACTTACTTTTTTGCTGGCGGGGAGGGACAGGGTTCATATCGAGTTGCCTTTTTGTTTCTTTTATTTTTCGTCCATCGTGTGACTGCCCTTCCCTGCTCAGTGCTGTCTCACTGGCACTGCTTACCTGACTGAGCGAGCCGCCTGCCGCTATCCGAGTCTAGGCTGAGGCTTCCGCTGAGTCCGCTGCTTCTTCCGAGGGAAGGGAGAGAGAGGAGGCCGGAGGGGGGCGGAGTGCAGATGCATATCACTCCGCCGCTGCCTGCAGTACCTGTGCCGCCGGAACTATACAGGACCCATCGGGAAATGCGGCCGGATCACTCCGCCGCGCCTGTGGTCCCGGGGACTCCCTAGTCCCTGCAGTGCAGGCTGTGCTGCAAAAAGACAAAAAGATGCTTTTTCTTGCAGGACCAACCCAGGCCAGGCAGTGGTGACATGAGCAGTAGTAGTCACAACTACTGACACCAGTCACAACCAATGAGAGCACAATGATTAGGGTGTGCCTGGGCACACCCGGCACACCCCGTGGGCACGCCTATGATATACCGTATTTATCGGCGTATAACACGCACTTTTTTCCCTTTAAAATCAGGGGAAAATCGCGGGTGCGTGTTATACGCCGATCCCCTGCGATCCTGAGCTCACAGATGTTAAAAATCGCCGACCGCGATTTGAAAATGGCGCCGCCGGCACCGAAATACACAGTGCCGGTCCTCGGCTCTTCTCAGACACTTTCGGCTTCACTCGTCGCCGCCCGAACCTAGCCGAGTGTACTCGGCTAGGTTCGGATAGCTCCGCTCACAGTCACGCCCATCTCTGGCGGGACTACGAGTGGAGCTGAAAGTGCACGAGAGCCGCCGAGAAGAGCCGAGGACCGGCTCTGTGTATTTCGGCGCCGGCGGCGCCATTTTCAAATCGCGGTCGGCGATTTTTAAGCTCAGGAGATGGAGATGGGATCCTGCAAGGCTGCACTGGGGCAAGGTTGCACTGGGGCAAGGCTGCACTGGACACTGGGGAAGGCTGCACTGACAAGACTGCACTGGGGCGGCTGCACTGGACACTGGGCAAGGCTGCACTGACATGGCTGCACTGACATGGCTGCACTGACAAGGCTGCACTGACATGGCTGCACTGACAAGGCTGCACTGACAAGGTTGCACTGACAAGGCTGCACTGACATGGCTGCACTGGGGCAAGGCTGCACTGAGAAGGCTGCAATGATGGGCATTTAAATGTAAGTTTTTTTTCCCTTCAACTTCCCTCCTAAAAGTTTTTTTTTCCCTTAAAATTCCCTCCTAAATTGGGGTGCGTGTTATACGCCGGCGCGTGTTATACGCCGATAAATACGGTATATATTTTAGCAGACCCTAGAGAATAAAATGGTGGTTGTTGCAATATTTTATGTCACACTGTATTTGTGCAGCGGTCTTTCAAACACAATTTTGTGGGGAAAAAATACACTTCCATGAATTAACAAAAAAAACGAAACAGTAAAGTTAGCCCAGTTTTTTTATTTTTGTATAATGCGAAAGATGATGTTACGCTGTGAGAATCGTGATCTTCATTCTAAGCAAAAAAATTGTGATTCTCATTTTATCCAGAATCGTGCAGCTCTACTGTAAACCAAAAATGTGACTTAAGTGGATGTAAAGAACTGATGTAAAAACTGATGATAAACTGATGTAAACTGATCCGTTTTTTTCCTTGAAAAAACGTGACTGAACTGATGAAACAAACTGAAGGCATGTGTGAAAGGGGCCTAAAGACTTACAGCACTCTGCAATATAGCTTTAGTGGCTCACGCTGTTGACTCCTCTTGTCTCGGCTGGTTCACACCAGATGCCTTCCAGTGCGTTTTTAATCTGCATCAAAATCGCCTGCACAGTGTTTTTGATGTATTTCTATGGCCCTAGTTCACACCAGTACAGTGTGTTCCAATGCAGTCAGCAAAAGAACATGCTGCCGGTTTTCTGAACGGAATGCATCCAAACCACTGAAAAACATATAAAAAATGCAATGGAACGCATCAAAAACACACCAGAACGGACATGTCCTGAATTTAAATGAAGAAAAAAGAGGGAAAAGAAATGCATCGGAATGCATAAAAAAACACACGCATGCAGAAGCGCATTTGGAACACAGAAATTGTGGTGTAAACTGGCCCTTAAAGAGAAGGGGTTCACGGGAAGCTAATTCATGTACTTATTACTTGGTTAGCATTGTGCTTTTTTTTAAACTTTATAATAAGGCAGTTGTCCGTCTATGACATGTTTGTAGGATTAAATAATGCATCCATGTTTACTCATCAATAATATAGAATAACCCTTCCTCCAGTAAGTGAACCGCCTTGTATATTGTACCCCTTAGACCCCTTTCACACTGGGGCGTTTTTCAGGCGCTTTTGGGCTAATAGTGCCTGTAAAGTGCCTGAAAAACACCTCCCCTGCAGTCCCAGTGTGAAAGCCCGAGTGCTTTAATCTGGGGCTCTGCACTGGCAGGACATTAAGAGCTCTTTCACACTGCCAGCACCCGGCTGTCGGCAGTAAATCGCCGCTAGTTTTAGCAGTGATTTAACGTTGTTTTTGCGGCGCTTTTCGGTCGCTAGCGGGGCTCTTTTAACTCCCGCTAGCGGTCGAATAAAGGGTTAAAAGTGCCCGCAAAAGCCGCTGCCTAGGTGCTTTGCAGGTGCTTCGGCGGTGCTGTCCATTGATTTCAATGGGCAGGGGCGCTTTAGGAATGGTGTATACACCGCTCCTAAAGCGCCTCAAAGATTCTGCTTGCAGGACTTTTTTTTACGTCCCGCCAGTGCAGCGCCCCAATGTGAAAGTACTCGGGCTTTTACACTGGGATTGCAGATGAGGCTTTTTACAGTAGAGCTGCACGATTCTGGCTAAAATGAGAATCACGATTTTTTTGCTTCAAAGATAGATCACGATTCTCTCACGATTCTCGCGGCGTAACATCATCGCAGCAATTGACATTTTATTCCCTAGGGTCTCTGCTAAAATATATATAATGTTTGGGGGTTCCAAGTAATTTTCTAGCAAAAAACAATGGTTTTTAATTAAGAAACAAGTGTCAGAAAAAGATTTAGACTTTAAGCGGTTAAACTTCCTGCATTTACAAGCTGTGAAAAACTTGGCAGATTTTTTTTTCACACAGAAGTTTATCCCTTTGATCTAAGAAGGAAGAGTTAGTTACAATATTTCATTTGACTGCCCAGATGTTTTCTTTTGACAGCTGAGTGAGCAGATAAGTCTCTCCACTTCTTATATGAAAGAATCGGCAAACTCTGCAATAGAGATCGTCAGGGGGTTGAATCGAGATCACGATTTTTTAACGATTAATTGTGCAGCTCTATTTTACAGGCGCTATTTTTAGTGCTAAACCACCTGAAAAACACCTCCCAGTATGAAAGGGGTCTAAAAAATGTCATGCAAGCAGCATCTTTTGGGCGGTGAAGAAGCGGTGTATACACTGCCCCTGCCCATTGAAATGAATGGGCACCGCTGCCGAATCGCCTGCGAAGCGCCTTGGTAGCGGTGTTACACGGGTGCATTTAACCCTTTATTTGGCTGCTAGCAGGGGTTAAAAGCGTCCCTGCACTGCTGTTAAAGCATTGTTGGCGTGTTAGGGTGACATTAAATGGGACATCTGAATAAGGAAGTATGACCTGCAGTAACCCTGCACTAAAATCAACACTTTTTCCACCACTAAAGCTTGGAGGATGTCTAAAAATGCTGAATGTTGACTTTATTTATATTTTTGAGGGAGCTGACCATGTATTACAATACCATTTGATTATGATACTATAAAAGGAGCTCAGTAGTGAACCAAATGGCTGATAGACAGTAAAACATGGGAAGAACAAGTCCCAGGAAATGGCAGTTTACGTTTAGGCCCCATTCACATGGGCGTGCTATTCAGTACATCTGTTCAGAGGGTCATCTTTCATGCACATCCCTGCTTGTACACCCTTGCAGGACTGATGCAAGCTCAGAATTTAGATGGATTGCATTTAGATCTGTCTCGCATGGATGTACACTCATGGATAGGTGTGAAGATTCATGCAACTGTCCGCCTGTCATTGATTTGCACAGACCACCGGTGCCTCACAGGCGGGTTAGCATAATGAGTGCACTATCATCTACATTTAAACATTGAGGGAAATAGTCTGGAAAAAAATAAACTAATGCAGTTACCACATGTAAGGACTGGTAAGCTGTTATTGTAAACTAAAAAAAAGTGAGATCCCCTGATAACCTCTACAGGATCACCAGCGCTCATCATACTAGCCATCAGTGAAAGCTGCCCAGCCATGTCATAACATAGACTGTGACATATAACATGATGAATGTAACAGGTAGTCATTAGGATCATAAATGAACACAACCTGAGAACACACTGGTGTATGGGGAGCCCAATGCTAATTAGGAAAAGACTGATCTAATTAAGCATGGAATGCTGCTGGGTGTTCTGGAGGAGGAGCTCCATCTAATGCAAAAATAGGAGAAGAAAGACAGTGCAGAACCTGCATAGTGTAAAAAGTAAGATCCAGAAAATGTATTAAAAACCTTAAGAAATGCACACACAGGGATTAAAGTGGCAGATGAATGGTGGAATACTGCTGGGTCATTGCACAGTGAGAAAGTCGACATTCTCTGATTGGAACACCAGTGCCTCTGCTGAAAGCATAGTTCAGGGATATGCAATTAGCGGACCTCCAGCTGTTGCAAAACTACAAGTCCCATCATTCCTCTGGGTGTCATGCTTTTGGCTGTCAGAGTCTTGCTATGCCTCATGAAACTTGTAGATTTGCAACAACTGGAGGTCTGCTAATTGCATATCCCTGGCATAGATGATCCAGTGATAGCAGAGTGGCAGCACCGATGTGAGATGTTTAGGACTAGGGATGAGCCTGATGTTCGAGTCAAACGTACGTTCGACTTGAACATCGGGTATTCGCCGAACAGCAAACATGCAGTGATCGCGGCAAATTTGAAAGCCGCAGAACACCGTTAAAGTCTATGGGACATTAACATGAAAAAGCAAAAATGCTCATTCTAAAGACTTGTATGCAATTTATTGCCATAAAAAGTGTTTGGGGACCCGGGTCCTGCCCCAGGCGACATGTATCAATGCAAAAAAAAGTTTTAAAAATGGCCGTTTTTTCGGGAGCAGTGATTTTAATAATGCTTAAAATGAAACAATAAAAATAAAATATTTCTTTAAATATCGTGCCTGGGGGTGTCTATAGTATGCCTGTAAAGTGGCGCATTTTTCCCGTGTTTAGAACAGTGCCACAGCAAAATGACATTTCTAAAGGGAAAAAAGTAATTTAAAACTGATCGCGGCTGTAATGAATTGTCGGGTCTCGGCAATATAGATGAAACTCATTTAAAAAAATGGCATGGATTCCCCCCAGGCCATTACCAGGCCCTTCAGGTCTAGTATCGATATTAAGGGGAACCCTGCGCCAAATTTAAAAAAAAAATGGCTTAGGGGTCCCCCCAAAATCCATACCAGGGATTTTAAGGGGAACCTTGCACCAAATTTTTTTTAAAAATGGCGTAGGGGTCCCCCAATATCCATACCAGACCCTTATCCGAGCACGCAACTTGGCAGGCCGCAGGAAAAGAGGGGGGAACGAGAGAGTGCCCCCTCCCCCTCCTGAACTGTACCAGGCCAAATGCTGTCAACATGGGGAGGGTGCTTAGGAGTAGCCCCCCAAAGCACCTTGCCCCCCAAACACCCTTGCCCAGTAGTTGTAGGGGTCTGTGGGCAGGGGGCTTATCGGAATCTGGAAGCACCCTTTAAACAAAGGGACCCCCAGATCCCAGCCTTCCCCCTATGTGAAGGGCAAGGGTTGTGGGGATGAGGCCCTTGTCCCCATCAACATGGGGACAAGGTGTTTTGGTGGGCTACTCCAAAGCACCCTCCCCATGTTGAGGGCATGTGGCCTGGTACAGTTCAGGAGGGGGGCGCTCTCTCATCCCCTCCTCTTTTGCTGTGGCCTGCCAGGTTATATGCTCGGATAAGGGTCTGGTATGGATTTTGGGGGGACCTCTACGCCATTTTTTTTATTTTGGCACAGGGTTCCCCTTAAAATCCATACCAGACCTGAAGGTCTAGTATGGATTTTGGGGGGACCCCTACGCCATTTTTTTTTAAATTTGGCACAGGGTTTCCCTTAATTTCCACACCAGACCTGAGGGGCCTGGCATAGATTTTGGGGGGACCCTCACGCAGTTTTTTTCAGGGGTTTTTTTCAATAAATTTTATCTATATTGCCAAGACCCAACAATTCATATAGCCGCGATCAGTTTTAAATGACTTTTTTCCTTTATAAATGTAATTTTGCTGTGGTACTGTTCTAAACATGGGAAAACTGCGCCATTTTACAGGCATACTATAGACACCCCCCAAGCACGATATTAAAGGAATATTTTATTTTTATTGTTTCACTTTTAGCATTATTAAAATCACTGCTCCCGAAACAATGTCAGTTTTTAAAACCGTTTTTTGCATTGATACATGACCCCTGGTGCGGGACCCGGTCCCAAAACACTTTTTATGACAATAACTTGCATATAAGCCTTTAAAATTGGCACTTTTGTTTTTTCATGTTCGTGTCCCATAGACTTTAATGGTGTTTGCGTGTTCGTCCGAATTCTTTGCCTGTTCGCATGTTCTAGTGCAAACCGAACTGGGGGGGGGGGGGTAGGGTGTTCGTCTCATCCTTAGTTAGGACCACTGAAAAGCCAGGACATGTGGCCGCAAGATCAGGATCTACCCTCCTCTGGCGTCACCCTCAGACATCCACAATGGGACGTGATTTAACCACATGCCGACTGGGCCATACCCGAAAGACGGCTACAGCGCGGTCGGCTTATTCTGGGAGGGCGTCCATGGACGTCCTCACAGAATCGTGCTCCCGCGCGCCCCCAGGGGTGTTCACCAGGGAGTGCCCGTGACTGCCGGGTCCTCTGGGCCCGGCGCATCACAGAATGGGGTAAAGGGCTAATGACAGCGGCCCTTTACCACGTGATCGCTCCATCCAATGACGGAGTGATCACTTGTGAACAAACCGGAGCTTGTCCGGTGCAGCTCCTCCCCTCTCCTCACACCGATCAGCACAGTGTGCGAGGAAAGGAGGGAGCCGGGTGCAGCAACGCTATGGGTTGTCTATGGAGTGCCCACAGTGCTGATCTGTGCCCATCCATGCTACATACCTGGCTCATCCATGCTCCACATGTGCCCATCCATGCTCCACATGTGCTCATACATGCTCCATATGTGCCCATCTATACTCCATCCATCCCTGGCTCATCCGTGCTCCATCCATCCATGCTCATCCATGCTCCATCCATCCCTGGCTCATCCATCCCTGGCTCATCCATGCTCAATCCGTACTCATCCATCCCTGGCTCATCCATGCTCCATTCATCCCTGCCTCATCCGTGCTCATCCATGCTCCATCCATCCCTGGCTCATCCATGCTCATCCATGCTCAATCCATTCTCATCCATGCTCCATCTATCCCTGGCTCATTCATGTTCATCCATGCCTCATCTGTGCTCATCCATGCCACAGCAGTGCTCATCCTTGCCACAGCCATACCATATCAGTGCTCATCCGTGCCACATCAGTGCTCATCCATGCCACATCCATGCCACATCATTTCTCATCCATGCCGCATCCTTGCCACTACAGTGCCCATCAGTGAATCACAAAAGTGTAATAGGTAGTCAAATTAGATTTGAAATGTATGTCCCTGATGGTGCTCCCTGCATGTTGGGCCTCTGTATGTGGCCAGGCTGTGGAAAAGTCTCTGTCAGGAACGGTGTCATCTCCGGTTTCTCCTGCTGGTGGCACTATTACATTCAGCACCAAAAGGGTGTAATTCCAGTGGCCACCAGCGGGGGTCTCCCTGCCTGGACTGCAGACTTGCCATCAAGCACACCTGTCATGGTTTTGCTGGACTATATAAACCCGCCCTGAACTAACCTCAGTGCTTCAGTAATCCTCTGCTAAGCCCTTGTCCCTGCCAGTACCTGCTCTTGTTCCAGCCTGTTCCTGTTTGTTCCTGAACCCCGTTTGTGTATCCTGAACTTGAACCCTGTTTCCTGTTCCTTGGTCTGCTTCATTATTCCTGGTTTCTGTTCCCTTGTCGCTTTGGCCCATGCCTTATTTTTTATTTCATGTTGGTTTCCTTGCTCTTGTATTATATTAGTTAGATAGATAGTTAGGTGGGTTGCTGTGTTTTCACCATTTTCTTGTTTTTGGTTTGCTGTCTTGTTTTCACGTGTATCTTTATCATTAATAATAAACATACTTTCTTTATTTACTGGTTTGTCCCTGATTCCTTGGTGCAGCCCAGCGATCTGATCACCTGCATTGGATGTTGTGTATAACATCCCCTGACAGTCTCCCACATGTGGTATTGCCATACTCAGGAGGAGTAGCAGAATAAATATTGGGGTGTAATTTTTGCTATGTACATGCTATGTGTTAGAAATATCTTATAAATGGACAACTTTCTGTAAAAAAAAATGCATTTTCATTTTCTTTCTACGTTTCCAAAAACTTGTGGAAAAAAATGACATGTTCAAGAGACTCATTATGCCTTATAGAATATACTTTGAGGTGTTTACTTTCCAAAATGAGGGTCATTTTGTGGACGTTTCCATTGTCCTGGTGCTCCAGGGCCTTCAAAAGTGTAAGAGGTAGTCAAAAAATTAAGTGTGTAATTTATGTCCCTAGGACACCTGATGTTGCTCCCTGCATGTTGGGCCTCTGTATGTGGCCACGCTGTGTAAAAGTCTCACACACGTGGTATCGCCATACTCAGGAGGAGTAGTAGAATGTGTTTTGGGGTATAATTTGTGGTATGCATATGATGTGTGAGAGAAATAACCTGTTAATATGACAATTCTGTGAAAAAAATTAAATAAAATATTCATGTTGCAAAGAATTGTAGGAAAAAATGACAACTTCAAAAAATATACAATGCCTCTTACTAAATACCTTGGATTGTCTACTTTCCAAAAAGGGGTCATTTGGGGGGTACTATCCTGGCTTGTTAGTGTCTCAAGACAGTCAGTACATCAGGTGTGTTCAGGTGAGATCAATTTTCAGTGATTGGCACCATAGCTTGTAGACTCTATAACTTTCATACAGACCAAATAATATACACTGATTTGGGTTATTTTACCAAAGATATGTGGCACTATAAATTTTTGCCAAAATTTATGAAAAAAAAAAGACTAATTTGCTAAATTTTAAACCCGAAACAAAGAAAAATGCATTTTTTTTTTACAAAATTTTCAGTCTTTTTTAATTTATAGCTCAAAAAAATTAAAAACCCAGTGGTGATCAAATACCACAAAAAGAAAGCTCTATTTGTGTGAAAAAAAGGACAAAAAATTCATATGGGTAGCATGTTGCCTGACTAATTGTCATTCAAAATGTCAGAGCACTGAAAGCTGAAAATTGGTCTGGTTAGGAAAGGGGTTTAAGTGCCCAGTGGTCAAGTGGTTAAGGTGTCTCACCTCTTGCTTAGCCTAACTTTAAGGCTACCCACACAGATTAGGTGGACCAGGGGCTGGTCAGGAGCAGACTCATAGTGGACTGACTAGTAACACCACTGCCCACATGCCACAAAATTGATGGCTGTCATAAATAAGACGTGTTAAAAACATTACATTATGTTTAGAAGGCACTGTATGCTTATAAGAATGTTAAGAAGGTATGCTTATAAGACACAATAGTAATATGAAACCAATATAAACTGGTATATTTTCATAATAATAAGGGGTAAGAAACATAAATAGTGATGATCAAAAAATCTGAGATATCAATCCATAAACTGTATGTATCATTCATCAAATCATAAAGAACATATTAATTCTTTTAATCTTTTTTACATGTCCTATTAATGACAGCCCTCGATTTTCTAGCATGTGGACGGCAGTGTTACTAGTCTTTCCTTGTCAGTCCACTATAAATCTGTCCCTGGCTGGCCCCTGGTCCACTTACTACTGTGTGTGGGTAGCCCTAGAGTTAGGCTGAGGAAGAGGCACATGTCTGAGGGTAAGGTATGGTTTAGAGGTCTTCCTGTTGTGTTGGCCCCATCCCTTTATTGCAATCTTTATCAAGAATTATGATGACTTTAAAGGGGCAAAAGAGTGTTTGTTATTCTTGTTAAAATGTATACATTTTATTAAAGGTACAATAAAATTGGGTACACAAACAATATTAAAATTCCATATAGTAAAGCTATATAGTAGAGATGAATCTGTGTTCGCTCTACTACAGTATATGGAATTTTAATATTGTTTTGTGTACCCAATTTTATTGTACCTTTTAATAAAATGTATACATTTTAACAAGAATAACAAACATTCTTTTGAGCCTTTAAAGGCCCACCCCATCAGGGAATCATAATTCTTGGTAAAGATGTCTGAGGATAACATCAGAGGAGAGTGGATCTTGATCTCACGGCTTGTTGGCGGTCCTAACCATCTTGCAGTGGTCTTGGCACTCCGCTATCACTGGATCTATGCTTTCAGCCAAAGAATGGGTGTCCCTATCAGGAATTGTTTGCTTCCTCACAGTGCAATGACCCAGTGGTATTCCACCATCCATCTGTCACTTTAACTTCTGTGGGTGCATTTCTTATGGTTTTTAATATATTTGCTGGATTTGACCTACCACACTATTCTGGTAAACTGTCATATTTGTTCTTGGATTTACATATGCTTTAAATTTTCAATCTCCCTCTTCCTATCCTTGCTGTTTATTTGGCGAGGGAAGATCTGTCATTCACTGTACATATTTCGCAGGCTCCTATATGCACATAGTAAGACCAGGTAGGTGCAGGAGCTTTAAAAAAAATTATGATTCATACTGCTTACATATCTAGACAGGCAAGCCACAAAATTACATTAATAAAATTAAACATTGGGTTTATTGTTTTCTTTTACATCACAGACATTACCTCTTTGTGATCTTTCTTCATGTGAAAACTGGAAGCTTTACATGCATTATAATAGTAGGCTAGCATCCAATACCACACCCAGGTACGATACTAAAGAGTTCCACTTTCTGAAAACAATGCCAAATTGTCATTCACTGATCTCTTTAAAACGAGAACCTAAACCCTTCAAATGAAAATATTATATATATTACGTTATGGATATGTAAACCACAAGATTGTGGCTATTCTATTTTAACCTAGATGAAGCTTTCTGCCATTTCTTAAAGTGATGATGTAGCTATGACTTAGCTTTACTTGTATTAGGGAAAAGGCGTCCAGGTACTGTATCTCATGGTCGCTGTATGGTCCACTCCTTGCTCTCCCCATCTCCATCTTAGCTACAAAGTATGATAGGCACCCATTCAATAATAATAATAATAAAAAACGTTATTTTATATATAGCCTTTAAAGGTGGCTTCTCAAAGCGCTTTACAAGGAAAACACAAGGAATACACAGGATAACATAAAGAAAAAGGGACAATTAAATGAAAGCTTGTCTAAAGAAAAAGGTTTTTAAATTTGATTTAGAGAAGACGACTCTCTGATGTACTTAGTAAGTGAATTCCAGAGTTTTGGTGCATAGCAGGGGAAGGCTCTGTCTCCTATTGAGTGTAGGTGAGTAGAGGGGACGCACAGCAAACCAGTATTTGAGGAGTGGAGGTTACAAGGGGGGAGTAAGTTGATTAAAGTTGAGAGAGATAATGGGGTGCCAAGCCATGAACAGCCTTATAGGTGAACAAGAGGATATTAAAGTCCATGCTAAACCTGATGGGTAACCAGTGCAAGGACTCCAGGATAGGGGTAATATGATCACTTGTACCAGACCCAGTCAGGATTCTGGCTGTAGAATTTTGAACAAGTTGATTAATTGTGGATTTAGGTACACCAGCGAGTAGAGCATTGAAGTAGTCAAGTCGGGAGAACACAAATGTATGGATCAGCTTTTCAGCTACAGTGTATGAAAGCATAGGATGCAGCCCATGGAAAAAAAGATGACAAATCAGACATACAAATCAGTAAGAGCCCTTGCACACTGGGGCGGTTTGCAGGCGCTATTGCGCTAATAATAGCGCCTGCAAACCGCCCCGAAAGTGCCGCTCCTTGCATTCCAGTGTGAAAGCCCCGAGGGCTTGCACACTGGAGCGATGCGCTGGCAGGACGGTAAAAAAAGTCCTGCCAGCAGCATCTTCGGAGCGGTGAAGGAGCGGAGTGTATACCGCTCCTTTACCGCTCCTGCCCATTGAAATCAATGGGACGGCGCGGGTATACCGCCGGCAATGCGCCTCTGCAGAGGCGCTTTGCGGTGGTATTTAACCCCTTCTCGGCCGCTAGCGGGGGTAAAACTGCCCCGCTAGCGGCCGCATACCGGCGGTAAAACGCCGCTAATAATAAAGCGGCGTTTTACCGCCGACGCCGCCCCCCGCCCCAGTGTGCAAGGGCTCTAAGGAAGTAAGGAGAGCAGGAAATTGCAGACTACACACTGACCATGAGGCATCTGGTTGACCTTTTCCTAATTCTGTGCACTTTTTAGGTTAGTGGGGAGCTATGCGGGACAACTAAAGCTGGCCGTACAGTTGGATTCTTTTCATTTTATCCTGCAGGCTGAACAAAAAAAATCAACAGATTCCTCCATCTACCCTATACAGCATGGATAGATGAATCTCCGTGTACAACACCAGAACACCGCCTGCATTTGATTGGAAGCAGCCGCTGTTCAGCTGATAAATTCCAGTCCAGCTCTTTCGATTTTTTCAATCGAAGGATGTCAGATGAAAGGGTGGCGAACTGGGAACCACCTAAAATTTGCATAGTGTAGGGCCAGCTTAAATAATTATGCAGGCTCTAGTAGATAAATGCTCAAAGTAATGTGTATTGGCTGTTATACATTTAAATGTAAGCATGTCTAAAATTGTGTCTAAAGTGCACACTTGTTAATACACAATAAAACCACATATACAGTGTATATATATATATATATATATATATATATATATATATATATATATAATCTATATATACAGTGGGGACGGAAAGTATTCAGACCCCCTTAAATTTTTTACTCTTTGTTATATTGCAGCCATTTGCTAAAATCATTTAAGTTCATTTTTTTCCCTCATTAATGTACACACAGCACCCCATATTGACAGAAAAACACAGAATTGTTGACATTTTTGCAGATTTATTAAAAAAGAAAAACTGAAATATCACATGGTCCTAAGTATTCAGTCGCTTTGCTCAGTATTTAGTAGAAGCACACTTTTGATCTAATACAGCCATGAGTCTTTTTGAGAAAGATGCAACAAGTTTTTCACACCTGGATTTGGGGATCCTCTGCCATTCCTCCTTGCAGATCCTCTCCAGTTATATCAGGTTAGATGGTAAACGTTGGTGGACAGCCATTTTTAGGTCTCTCCAGAGATGCTCAATTGGGTTTAAGTCAGGGCTCTGGCTGGGCCATTCAAGAACAGTCACGGGGTTGATGTGAAGCCACTCCTTCATTATTTTAGCTGTGTGCTTGGGGTCATTGTCTTGTTGGAAGGTAAACCTTCGGCCCAGTCTGAGGTCCTGAGCACTCTGGAGAAGGTTTTCATCCAGGATATCCCTGTACTTGGCCGCATTCATCTTTCCCTCTATTGCAACCAGTCATCCTGTCCCTGCAGCTGAAAAACACCCCCACAGCATGATGCTGCCACCACCATGCTTCACTGCTGGGACTGTATTGGACAGGTGATGAGCAGTGCCTGGTTTTCTCCACACATACCACTTAGAATTAAGGCCAAAAAGTTCTATCTTGGTCTCATCAGACCAGAGAATCTTATTTCTCACCATCTTGGAGTCCTTCAGGTGTTTTTTTAGCAAACTCCATGCGGGCTTTCATGTGTCTTGCACTGAGGAGAGGCTTCCGTCGGGCCACTCTGCCATAAAGCCCCGACTGGTGGAGGGCTGCAGTGATGGTTGACTTTCTACAACTTTCTCCCATCTCCCGACTGCATCTCTGGAGCTCAGCCACAGTGATCTTTGGGTTCTTCTTTACCTCTCTCACCAAGGCTCTTCTCCCCCGATAGCTCAGTTTGGCCAGACGGCCAGTTCTAGGAAGGGTTCTGGTCGTCCCAAACGTCTTCGATTCAAGGATTATGGAGGCCACTGTGCTCTTAGGAACTTTGAGTGCAGCAGAAATTTTTTGTAACCTTGGCCAGATCTGTGCCTTGCAGTTCCTTTGACCTCATGATTCTCATTTGTTCTGACATGCACTGTAAGCTGTAAGGTCTTATATAGACAGGTGTGTAGCTTTCCTAATCAAGTCCAATTAGTATAATCAAACACAGCTGGACTCAAATGAAGGTGTAAAACCATCTCAAGGATGATCAGAAGAAATGGACAGCACCTGAGGTAAATATATGAGTGTCACAGCAAAGGGTCTAAATACCTAGGACCATGTTATATTTCAATTTTTCTTTTTTAATAAATCTGCAAAAATGTCAACAATTCTGTGTTTTTCTGTCAATATGGGGTGCTGTGTGTAGATTAATGAGGGAAAAAATGAACTTAAGTGATTTTAGCAAATGGCTGCAATATAACAAAGAGTGAAAAATTTAAGGGGGTCTGAATACTTTCCATCCCCACTGTATATATACAGTATCTCACAAAAGTGAGTACACCCCTCACCTTTTTGTAAATATTTTATTATATCTTTTCATATGACAACACTTAAGAAATGACACTTTGCTACAATGTAAAGTAGTGAGTGTACAGCTTGTATAACAGTGTAAATTTGCTGTCCCCTCAAAAAAACTCAACACACAGCCATTAATGTCTAAACCGCTGGCAACAAAAGTGAGTACACCCCTAAGTGAAAATGTCCAAATTGGGCCCAATTAGCCATTTTCCCTCCCCGGTGTCATGTGACTTTTTAGTGTTACAAAGTCTCAGGTGTAACTGGGGAGTAGGTGTGTTAAATTTGGTGTTATCGCTCTTACTCTCTCATACTGGTCACTGGAAGTTCAACATGGCATCTCATGGCAAAGAACTCTCTAAGGATCTGAAAAAAATTTTTTTGCTCTACATAAAGATTGCCTAGGCTATAAGAAGATTGCCAAGACCCTGAAACTGAGCTGCAGCACGCTGGCCAAGACCATACAGCGGTTTAACAGGACAGGTTCCACTCAGAACAGGCCTCGCCATGATCGACCACAGAAGTTGAGTGCATGTGCTCAGCGTCTTATCCAGAGGTTGTCTTTGGAAAATAGATGTATGAGTGCAGCCAGCATTGCTGCAGAGGTTCAAGGGGTGGGGGGTTAGTATGTCAGTGCTCAGACCATACGCCGCACACTGCATAGAATTGGTCTGCATGGCCGTCGTCCCAGAAGGAAGCCTCTTCTAAAGATGATGTACAAGAAAACAGTTTGCTGAAGACAAGCAGACTAAGGACCTGGATTACTATAACCATGTCCTGTGGTCTGATGAGACCAAAATAAACTTATTTGGTTCAGATGGTGTCAAGCGTGTGTGGCGGCAACCAGATGAAGAGTACAAAGACAAGTGTGTCTTGCCTCAGGTCAAGCATGGTAGTGGGAGTGTCATGGTCTGGGGCTGCATGAGTGTTGCCAGCACTGGGGAGCTACAGTTCATTGAGGGAACCATGAATGCCAACATGTACTGTGACATACTGAAGCAGAGCATAATCCCCTTCCTTGGCCACAGGGCGGTATTCCAACATGATAACGACCCCAAACACACCTCCGAGACGAATACTGCCTTGCTAAAGAAGCTGAGGGTAAAGGTGATGGACTGGCCAAGCATGTCTCCAGACCTAAACCCTATTGAGCATCTGTGGCACATCCTCAAACAGAAGGTGAAAGAGTGCAAGGTCTCTAACATCCACCAGCTCCGTGATGTCGTCATGGAGGAGTGGAAGAGGACTCCAGTGGCAACCTGTGATTCTCTGGTGAACTCCATGCCCAAGAGGGTTAAGGCAGAGCTGGAAAATATTGGAGGCCACAAAATATTGACACTTTGGGCTCAATTTGGACATTTAACAGACAATAATGGCTGTGTGTTGAGTTTTTTTGAGGGGACAGCAAATTTACACTGTTATACAAGCTGTACACTCACTACTTTACATTGTAGCAAAGTGTCATTTCTTCAGTGTTGTCACATGAAAAGATATAATAAAATATTTACAAAAATGTGAGGGGTGTACTTACTTTTGTGAGATACTGTGTATATATATATCTATAGATATATATATTATAGATAGATAGATAGATAGATAGATAGATAGATAGATAGATAGATAGATAGATAGATAGATAGATAGATAGATAGATAGATAGATAGATAGATAGATAGATCTAAATATATATATGTATATATATATCTATCTGTGTGTGTGTATATATATTGTGAATGTAGCGTTATGTAGCTGCACTTTCATTGAAAATTCTACATTTTTTCTTTCCCCAGCAGTCTTGAAAAAACTGCAATATACAAGATTTACCTTTAGTAAAGGTAACCCATCATATTGGTACTTTTTCACAAGCTAAAGGAACAAGTACAAAATTTTATTGAAAATGCAGGTATATCTTAAGAAAAATAAAAACATAAAGGTTACCATAAATCAATAAACTACATAGGTAAATGCACTACATGGGTACATGAACACATACACATTCAAACAGGTAATGACAAACTTGTTTTCTTCAGGTGTGCAAAATCATGCTTTTGACTTTCATTCCCTGCTAAGATGTGACGATAAAAATCCCCTTGTGTTGTCAGTGCACCTGACTTGTAAAACTGAACTGGATTTTTTTATCTCTATACTTTTCCATTATCTTCCTTTTAATTCAGTAATCATTGTATTATGAAAGCCCAACTTTTTTAAGTTTTCTATGTAGAAATGACCATGAATGTGGAAATAACCCATGGAAATATCTTATCTATGTATTATCATATCTGAGTAAAGATATATCGATGTCATTGAAACAACTTTACTGCCAAACTGTTTTGGCCTTTCACTCACTTGGTAATAATTCATTACTGCAGTGATCATTTACTGTATCAACTACATTTATAATATGTTATAGAAAAATACTGTTCTGCAACCTACTTAATAGCATTCCTCATAGTGACTGTAGTAGGCACATTGATGGTGATCTGTGTGTGACATCATCACAGGCCAGTATATAATTTTAGATAAAGAATTGTGTTATTAACAAATGATGAGTATTTTCACACTATGTGTACTGGGATTGCGCTGGGAAATCTGTGTGCAGTGGGGGCTGCCAATACATAAAGTGCCTCTAATTGCCCCTGTGCTAGCCCAGTTCTATGTAATCCTTGTCCAAGAGCCAGCTGGCTTTCAAATCTCGTAACATTAGCCCCGGCTCACACTGAGGCAGCGCGACTTGCAGCGCGACTGCCTCAGGCGACCTGGACACGACAGGGGCGGCGACTTGCAAAACGACTTCTTTATAGAAGTCTATGCAAGTCGCCTCAAGTCGCCCCCAAAGTAGTACAGGAACCTTTTTCTAAGTCGGAGCGACGCAACGGTTCCATTGTACAGAACGGGACGCTACTTGTCAGGCGGCTAGGTCGCCTGACAAGTCGTCCTAGTGTGAACCGACCCTAAGTGAATAAAAAATATGTATTAACACAGAATTTGTAGCATTTTCAATGCAGTCAGTGCTATAGAAGACTAGTGACTGATGTAAAGGCAGTTTTTTCAGAACATGCATCTTTCAGCTACTTCAAAGGAATACTATTTGTTGCAGTAAGATACCTGGTACAGCATCTTGCCCATTTTCATGTAAGTCTGCAAGGAAGGTAATGTTGATACATAATAATAAAGAGAGACAAGGGGGTGATTTACCAAAGACAAAAAGGCTGTTCCCTTTTCAAGGGATTTTTCTCTTAGCTTAGCAAACGTGGCCAAAATTCACTATGCAAAGAATATCCAATCACTTGCAAGGAGAATTAAAACAAAACAGTATTTGGTTTGCACATGATTGGGCAATGAAAGTCAGCAGAGCTTTAGTGCTTTACCTCACTCACTAAACCATGTAAAAATTCCCTTTCACAGTGAATGGCCTGTTTGCCTTTACTAATCCAACCCAAAGTGTTCCAGTTTCCTGATATTATATTAAAACACAGTCCACTGACAGCATGGGGTTGATTTATCAAAGGCAAATAGGCTGTTCACTTTGCAAGAGCCGTTGCACTTTGCATGGGAATTTGCTCCAGAGCTTTGTAAATGCGGTGAAGCTCTGCTGACTTCTATCATTCAATCACGTGCAAGAAAAAAAAAAAAAACGCTTTTTTTCCCCCCCTTGATCGTGATTGGGTATTCTTTGCAAAGTGAAACTTTACCTCATTCAATAAGTTCTGGGGCAAATTCCCTTGCAAATTGCATCTTCCCTTGTGAAGTGAACAGCCTGTTTGCTTTTACTAAATCAACCCCATATTTAAATAGGATTTTAAAATAATATAATGAACATCAACAAGCAATCAGTATAGTAAGAGCAGATACATAGTAGGTTGGTATTTGTGTACCATTCTGTTTAAATGAGTCTGTGACGATTTTGCTGAATGTTATAAATTTTAAATACAGAAAAACCGTGTGGTTATGTAAGAGTCACAATGTTTCCAAGTAGAAGTAAATCCTGCACAAACAGTGTGAGTATAGGCAATGTAACCGGCCTCGTCAGAATGCACAGCATCCCTCCAGCTCTACCACCTACAACGCTCTTTGACCTTCAGAGAAGATGATGTGACCTTCATCCTGTTTACTCCTGCTCAGCATGAAAAGTATTCAGGAGATGCTGCTTCTTCTTCTTGGTCGTACTACTTTTCGTCTTGCTGTTTCATCTTCTACATCACTTTCACAGTTCCTCTGAAATAAAGGAAATAAATGTATGTGTACCTAGGGAACATTTCTGTGCTGATCTATCCTCATCAGGGATGTTTGAAGATATAATAAAAAAAAGTGTTCAATACTCAGTGAAAGGCTTGTGAATAGACCAGAAGTTCTGTGGGTGTCTTTCCTTCATAATTGCTCATTAAAAATATAAAAACAACTGTAACTTGGCAAAATTACTAGAAAAATACTTTTACAAAAAACTGTGACTGTGAACAAAAAAAAGAGCTTATAAAATGTATTACAATTTCTTGTATTGCCTATGCCATGTAACATTTACTGGAAGAATATGAAGGGTGCCATTGTTGACCACCTTCTGAAGGTGCTGGTTGCCTGGCTCACAGTCTGATCTAATGGTGTCAGTTCTCTATCCATACATGATATCTACTGTATTCTTAATATGCAAATCCATTAACACTTTAAGTTCGCCCTATAGTGGTTTTACTGCTACAGGGCGGCACCTCTGCGCCGGATCACATATACAGTGGAGAAATTAATTATTTGATCCCCTGCAGATTTTGTAAGTTTGCCCACTGACAAAGAAATGAATGGTCCATAATTTTTATCATAGGTGTATTTTAAATGATAGAGACAGAATATCAACCAAAAATCCAGAAAAAACACATAAAACAAATGCTGTAAATTAAGTAGCAGTTCAGTGAGTAAAAAAAGTATTTGATTCCCAAGCAAAACATGACTTAGTACTTGGTGGCGAAACCCTTGTTGGCAAGCATAGAATTAAGACGTTTCTTGTAGCTGGTGACCAGGTTTCCACACATCACAGGAGGGATTTTGGTCCACTCTTCTTTACAGATCTTCTCTAAATCCTTAAGGTTTCTGTCTCTTGGCAACTCGAAGTTTCAGCTCCCTTCATAAATTTTCTATAGGAGTAATGTGGCTAGGCCACCCCATTACCTTAATGTGCTTCTTTTTGAGCCACTCCTTGGTTGCCTTGGGGGTATGTTTTGGGTCATTGTCATGCTGGAAGACCCATTCACGACCTATTTTCCGTGTTCTGGCTGAGGCAAGAAGGTTCTCATCCAAGATTTCACAATACATGACCCTGTAGATTGGCTCCTCAATGCTGCAAAGTTGGCCTGCACTTTTAACAGAGAAACAGCCCCAAAGCATCATGTTTTCACCTCCGTGCTTGACTGTAGGGATGGTGTTTTTAGGGTCATAATCAGCATTTTTCTTCCTCCAAACACGGCGAGTCGAGTTAATGCCAAAGAGTTTAATTTTGGTCTCATCTGAGCACAACTCTTTCTCCCAATCCTTCTCTGAATCATTGGCATGACTGTACATGTGCCTTCTTGAGGAGGGGAACTCGCTGTGTTTGGAGGAAGAAAAATTATGCTTTGGGGCTTTTTCTCTGCTAAAGGTACAGGCCGACTTTGCCGCATTGGGGGGGCCAATGGATGGGGCCACATATTGTAAAATCTTGGATGAGAACCTTCTTCCCTCAGCCAGAACACTGAAGATGGGTTATGAAATAACTTTTGGTTGGAGTTGCACTTTAGGAATCCAAGCATTACGCAGTAAGTTGGACCACTGAGCCAGTATACACCAATCAGCCCTACCGTTATGACAGATAAAGTGAATAACACTGATTGTCTCATTACAATGGCACCTGAAAGTGGGTGGGATATATTACACAGAAAGTGAACATGTTGTCTTTGAAGTTGATGTGTTGAAAGCATAAAAAATGGGCAAGTGTAAGGATTTGATTGCATTTGAATAGGGCCACACTGTGATGGCTAGATGACTGGGTCAGAGCAACTCCAAAACTGTAGCTCTTGAGGAATGTTCCCGGTCTGCAATGATCAGGACTACCGAAAGTGCTCCAAGGAAGGAAAACCAGTCATTGGTCATTGATGGCTAAGGCTCATTTATACGTATAGGGAGAGAAGGCTGGCCAATTCAAAAGAGCTACTGTAGCTCACATTGCTGAAAAAGTTAATGCTAGTTCCAATAGAAAGGTGTCAGAACACACAGAGAATTGCAGTTTGCTGCATATGGGGCTGCATAGCCATTGACCGGTCAGGGTGCCCATGCTGTCCAAGCACCTGCAATGTGCCAAAAGCACCTACAATGTACATGTGAGCATCAGAACTGGACCACAGAGCAATGGAAGAAGGTGGCATGATCTGTCAAATTCAAGAATGGTTAGAGAAATACAACAATGAGTTTGAGGTGTTGACTTGGCCTCTAAATTCTCCAGATCTCAATGTAATTGAGCATCTGTGGGATGTGCTGAAAAAACAAGTCTGATCCATGGAAGCCCCCACCTGGCAACTTACAGGACTTAAAAAATCTGCTACTGACAACTTGGTGTCAGATACCACAGCATATCTTCAAAGGTCTAGTGGAGTTTGTGCCTCAATGGGTTATGGTGGGTGGTCATGATGTTATCACTGATTGGTGTAACAAAATGTGAGGACTCAACAATTCCAGAGGGATGTTGTAACTACTGAGTGTCCGAAGACAACAATATAAGATCAGCTCAAATATCACAGTAACTAAAATATATATTTTTACCAATCTACTGTCCTCTTCAGAAAGTACTTTCTTTTTCAAGGAGCGGCTCAGATGATTGCAGAGGGATACAACACTGTAAGAAAGCTGAAGAGGGATTCACATTAGCTTACAAAATGCACTGCCACTGTGCACAATTCTGGTCAGTCTGAAGAATGTTAAACAGATTCTTTCAACAAAATGTCAGGTAAAAGCACAGAAAGATCAAGTATTTTAAATTCATACTTGCAATGTTTTTTTTCCATAACTGATTTTTGAATTACTTGCAATGTACCATTGAACTTTCTAGAAAATATGACACGGCCAGGAAGAGTCAATGCCCTAGCCTAGCCTATTCCTTCCTTTCTGAGACATTACAGTCCTCTCCTCTTCTGGGAGTTTCTAATTACTGTCTGTGCTGGCTCAGCTCCTCTGCCACCCCCCTTTACCACCCTAAATAACCTTTTATGTAGTTGGTGGGGTGGTGCAAAGCAGAATACTATAGAGTTTCACTTGAGTAACAGCTCTGATTTTGTTGAGGCTGATGAGATCACATCAAAGATGACAGAGCCCAGCAACAGTCTGAGGTCTTTTGGATGTTTAAACTAAAGGAGGGTTAGGACAGCTTTTTTTCCCTTAATAGATTAAATCATCATTTAAAAACGGCATTTTGTATTTACTCGGTTGTGTAATATTAAAATTTGTTTGATTATCTGAATCATTTAAGTGTGACAAATATGCAAAAAACAAAACAGGGAGGGAGCAAATATTTTTTGCAGCACTGGAAATATATATATATATATATATATATATATATATATATATACATACATACATACAGTATCTCACAAAAGTGAGTACACCTCTCACATTTTTTTATATCTTTTTATGTGACAAAACTGAAGAAATGACACTTTGCTACAATGTAAAGTAGTGAGTGTACAGCTTGTATAACAGTGTAAATTTTCTGTCCCCTCAAAATAACTCAACAAAATGTCCAAATTGGGCCCAATTAGCCATTTTCCCTCCCTGGTCTCACGTGGCTCGTTAGTTTTACAAGGTTTCAGGTGTGTTACATTTGGTGTTATTACTCTCACTCTCTCATATTGGTCACTGGAAGTTCAACATGGCACCCCATGGAAAAGAACTCCCTGAGGATCTGAACAAAAGAATTGTTGCTCTACATAAAGATGGCGTAGGCTATAAGAAGATTGCCAAGACCTTGAAACTGAGCTGCAGCACGGTCGCCAAGACCATACAGCGGTTTAACAGGACAGGTTCCACTCAGAACAGGCCTCGGCCTCAAAAAGGTGGAGTGCGCATGCTCAGCGTCATATCCAGAGGTTGTCTTTGGGAAATAGACGTATGAGTGCTGTCAGCATTGCTGCAGAGGTTGAAGGGGTAGGGGGTCAGCCTGTCAGTGCTCAGACCATACACCGCACACTGCATCAAATTGGTCTGAATGGCTGTTGTCCCAGAAGGAAGCCTCTTCTAAAGATGATGCACAAGAAAACCTGCAAACAGTTTGCTGAAGACAAGCAGACTAAGGACATGGATTACTGGAACCATGTCTTGTGGTCTGATAACACCAAGGTAAACTTATTTGGTTCAGATGGTGTGAAGCGTGTGTGGCGGCAAACAGGTGAGGATTACAAAGACAAGTGTGTCTTGCCTACAGTCAAGCATGGTGGTGGGAGTGTCATGGTCTGGCGCTGCATTAGTGCTGCCGGCACGGGGGAGCTACAGTTCATTTGAGGGAACCATGAATGCCAACTTATACTGTGACATACTGAAGCAGAGCATGATCCCCTCCCTTCGGAGACTGAGCCCCAGGGCAGTATTCCAATATGATAACGACCCCAAACACACCTCCAAGACGACCACTGCCTTGCTAAAGAAACTGGGGTTAAGGTTATGGACTGGCCAAGCATGTCTCCAGACCCAAAGCCTACTGAGCATCTGTGGGGCATCCTCAAACTGAAGCTGGAGGAGCGGAAGGTCTCTAACATCCAACAGCTCCATGATTTTGTCATGGAGGAGTGGAAGAGGACTCCATTGGCAACCTGTGAAGCTCTGGTGAACTCCATGGCCAAGACCAAGAGGGTTAAGGTAGTGCTGGAAAATAATGGTGGCCACACAAAATATTGACACTTTGGGTCCAATTTGGACATTTTCACTTAGGGGTGTACTCACTTTTCTCGCCAGCAGTTTAGACATAAATGGCTGTTTGTTGAGTTATTTTGACGGGACAGCAAATTTACACTGTTATACAAGCTGTACACTCACTACTTTACATTGTAGCAAAGTGTAATTTCTTCAGTGTTGTCACATGAGATATAATAAATATTTACAAAATTGTGAGGGTTGTACTCACTTTTGTGAGATACTGTATATTTTATATATATATATATATATATACACTACCGTTCAAAAGTTTAGGGTCACATTGAAATGTCCTTATTTTTGAAGGAAAAGCACTGTACTTTTAAATGAAGCTAACTTTAAACTAGTCCTAACTTTAAACAAATATACTCTATACATTGCTAATGTGGTAAATGACTATTCTAACTGCAAATGTCTAGTTTTTGGTGCAATATCTACATAGGTGTATAGAGGCCCATTTCCAGCAACTATCACTCCAGTGTTCTAATGGTACAATGTGTTTGCTCATTGGCTCAGAAGGCTAATTGATGATTAGCAAACCCTTGTGCAATCATGTTCACACATCTAAAAACAGTCTAGCTCCTTCCAGAAGCTACAAAACTGACCTTCCTGTGAGCAGATTGAGTTTCTGGAGCATCACATTTGTGGGGTCAATTAAACGCTCAAAATGGCCAGAAAAAGAGAACTTTCATCTGAAACTCGACAGTCTATTCTTGTTCTTAGAAATGAAGGCTATTCCATGCGAGAAATTGCAAAGAAATTGAAGATTTCCTACAACGGTGTGTACTACTCCCTTCAGAGGACAGCACAAACAGGCTCTAACCAGAGTAGAAAAAGAAGTGGGAGGCCGCGTTGCACAACTAAGCAAGAAGATAAGCACATTAGAGTCTCTAGTTTGAGAAACAGACGCCTCACAGGTCCCCAACTGGCATCTTCATTAAATAGTACCCGCAAAACACCAGTGTCAACATCTACAGTGAAGAGGCGGCTGCGGGATTTTGGGCTTCAGGGCAGAGTGGCAAAGAAAAAGCCATATCTGAGACTGGCCAATAAAAGAAAAAGATTAAGATGGGCAAAAGAACACAGACATTGGACAGAGGAAGACTGGAAAAAAGTGTTGTGGACGGATGAATCCAAGTTTGAGGTGTTTGGATCACAAAGAAGAACGTTTGTGAGACGCAGAACAAATGAAAAGATGCTGGAAGAATGCCTGACGCCATCTGTTAAGCATGGTGGAGGTAATGTGATGGTCTGGGGTTGCTTTGGTGCTGGTAAGGTGGGAGCTTTGTACAGGGTAAAAGGGATTCTGAATAAGGAAGGCTATAGCTCCATTTTGCAACGCCATGCCATACCCAGTGGACAGCGCTTGATTGGAGCCAATTTCATCCTACAACAGGACAATGACCCTAAACACACCTCCAAATTGTGCAAGAACTATTTACAGCAGAAGTAGGCAGCTGGTATTCTATCGGTAATGGAGTGGCCAGCACAGTCACCAGATCTGAACCCCATTGAGCTGTTGTGGGAGCAGCTTGACCGTATGGTACGCCAGAAGTGCCCATCCAACCAATCCAACTTGTGGGAGCTGCTTCTAGAAGCGTGGGGTGCAATTTCTCCAGCTCACCTCAATAAATTAACAGCTAGAATGCCAAAGGTGTGCAATGCTGTAATTGCTGCAAAAGGAGGATTCTTTGATGAAAGCAAAGTTTGATGTAAAAACAATGTTATTTCAAATACAAATCATTATTTCTAACCTTGTCAATGTCTTGACTCTATTTTCTATTCATTTCACAACGTATGGTGGTGAATAAGTGTGACTTTTCATGGAAAACACAAAATTGTTTGGGTGACCCCAAACTTTTGAACGGTAGTGTATATATATATATATATATATATATATATATAACCAAAAGTATTAATGGCATCCCAGTCTTATGCCCTGTACACACGATAGGATTTTCCGATGGAAAATGTGTGATAGGACCTTGTTGTCGGAAATTCCAACCGTGTGTAGGCTCCATCACACACTTTCCATAGGAATTTCCGACACAAAGTTTGAGAGCTTGCTATAAAATTTTCCGACAACAAAATCCGTTGTCGGAAATTCCGATCGTGTGTACACAAATCTGAAGCACAAAGTGCCACGCATGCTCAGAATAAATTAAGAGACGAAAGCTATTGGCTACTGCCCCGTTTATAGTCCCGACGTACGTGTTTTACGTCACCAGAACGATCGGATTTTCCGACAACTTTGTGTGACCGTGTGTATGCAAGACAAGTTTGAGTCAACATCCGTCACAAAAAATCCTAGGATATTGTTGTCGGAATGTCCGACCGTGTGTACAGGGCATTAGTCTATAGGGTTCAATATTGAATTGTCCCACCCTTTGCAGCTATAACAGCTTCAGTTCTTCTGGGAAGGTTGTCCACAAGGTTTATGAGTGTGTCTATGGGAATGTTTGACCATTCTTCCAGAAGAGCATTTGTGAGGTCAGGCCCTGATGTGGACAATAAGGCCTGGCTCGCAGTCTCCGCTTTAATTGATCCCAAAAGTGTTCTATCGGGTTGAGGTCAGGACTCTATGCAGGCCAGTCAAGTTCCTCCACCCCAAACTCACTCATCCATATCTTTATGGACCATGCTTTGTGCACTGGTGCGCAATCATGTTGGAACAGGAAGGGGCCATCCCCAAACTGTTCCTGAAAAGTTGGGAGCATGAAATTGTCCAAAATGTCTTGGTATGTCCCTTCACAACCCTGGGCGACGTACAGTAACATATCGCTCTGTCTGCGCATCACACATAATTCAGGAGCTGTGGATAATTGCTCACCCGGACATTTATAATCGATCAGGCTCCTTTGGAATCTGGCTCATAGGAGCAGCTCAATACATACAGTCATAGAAGTAGCTTCCATTACTCCAGGGTGACAATAGTTATGTTTAAGTTACTAATTCTGTATTTTGCCTTGTGATGTAGGCAGGCTGATGTATCTATTGTTTACACTTGTTTTTCTTTCCAAAATCCAATAAATACATTGAAAAGAAGAGTTCCCTTCACTGAAACTAAGAGGCCAAGCCTAACCCCTGAAAAACAACCCCACGCCATAATTCCCCCTCTACCAAATGATTTGGACCAGTGCACAAAGCAAGGTCCATAAAGACATGGGTGAGCGAGTTTAGGGTGGAGGAACTTGACTGGCTGATTTTTCTGTTTTTCCTTTTGGCTGCACTTAGGCTTTAATGGTATAGGATCATGCACACATGATATGACTGCAGAAAAATCTTTCCTCAGTAAATATGCTCATAGTACCCAAGAATACATGTTTATGTAATAATTATATACCCACACCGCTGGCATAATCTTGGCGCAATCTCTAGGGGAAAGCATTATATGACTGAGAAAATCCAGAAGCAGTAAAGCTCAATCACTTTGTAGCACTACAAAGTAGCAAGCAGAGCCTGGATATGTAATGAGTAAATATGGCTAACTGATCTCTTTCATATGGATATTCTGAATATTGAAAAGACTTACATACCCTTTAAGAGATCTCCTACATCAGCACCTTACAAAATGATCATTTAATATTTGATGACTGCTGTAGACTTCCATATGGATGATTGTATATTTTTCATACATTCCACCTCTCATTAACACACTTTTACACGGTATACCGATTTCCTTTTATGCCTGCTTTTATAGTGCAATCTGTGGTCAATTCCGTATCTTTTAGACAGAACATAACATCTTGTGTACAATCTGCTATCTCTGTTCGTAGCCAGCTATGACATTCGTTTCTAGACTAGATCATATACAGGCAGAAGCATAGCTAGATTTTAAATTACAATTAATTTCATTTCCATAAGGAAATGTAATGCTAGCTGTAATTGACTACACAATGCAATCTGAATTGCAATTGTGTTGCTGATACTTCTAATTACAAGCAATTAGATTAACCCTCAGGGTGGGACATGTATTAGTCACTGTTAATGGTTTCATTGCCTATTTCTGCATTCATAGTCATCAGGCATGACATTTTATAATAACCCATTAAAGAGGTATTGCATAAGGAAACTTTGCAAACTCAGCTTAGGGAACAAGACTGATCACCTCTTTTAATCAGCAATACCCATGATTTTATATCATAGCTGACTTTTTTATCCAAGCAAGGAGATTAGGAAAGGTTGCCAATTGCTTCTTCAGGGCAGCTGACCTTACAAGCTGTGAAAAAAAAAAATCCTCTATCAAAGGGATGATCTGCTCCCTCACCACCACCATGGTCCACCTCACCATAGGGATCATGTATTTGGGTCTAAGCCCTACACTGTAGAAATAAGTCTTATCCTGCACCGACTAAGCTTAACGTGACATTAAACTTACATTTTTTATAAAATAAATCTATTATGTCTAAACAGTGGTGTCGCTAGGGGGTGGTTTCACGGTGGCTATAGCCCCGAATCTGGGGTCCACAGCCCCAAGCCTCTTACTGGGCATAGACGTAGACTGCACTCTTCCCAGTCTGGTCCATAATTGTCAATAGACCGGAACAATGGCAAGCTTCGGTGTAGATCCAGCCGCTGTCATGCTCCCCGCTCCCCCCTCTTCTCTCCAGGCCGCCTTAGAACTCGACTTAGCTCGGTGGGGGGGCGGGCTGTCCGCTGACATCTCAACTAGGTTCGTCTAGGCTCGGGTGGGGTGGGATGGTGCAGTGCGCTGACATCTCGGCTCGGACGGGGGGGCGGATCGGTCCGCTGACCTCTCAGCTGGGCTCGGTGACATAAAGGTGCCTTTTCACAATGTAAAATGTACTGCAAGGAGTGGGAGGAGAAGAAGACCAATTCCTACCCTCAGTGCCCTGAAATGCACCAGAAAGTTAAGGTCAGTGCATGACAGCTTCACGCCACAGTCAGACTGCCCTGTCATCTGTTGAAAAGAATCTGCAGGGGGTCACTGATGTAAGAGGGGAGTAGGGACCCTAAGATAAGGGTAGTCCACCCGCAGTCTCTGGTTATCTCCTGTAGTCCAACCGCAGTCTCTTATTATCATCTGTAGTCCATCAGCAGTCTCTCATTATCTCCTGTAGTCCATCCGCAGTCTCTGGTTATCTCCTGTTGTTCATCCACATTCTCTGATTATAGCCTGTAGTCCATCTGCAGTCTCTGATTATCTCCTGCAGTCCATCCGCAATCTGATTATCTCCTGTAATCCATCCACAGTCTCTGGTTATCTCCTGTAATCCATCCGCAGTCTCTGATTATCTCCTGTAATCCATCCACAGTCTCTGATTATCTCCTGTAATCCATCCACAGTCTCTGGTTATCTCCTGTAGTCCATCCGCATTCTCTGGTTATCTCCTGTAATCCATCCGCAGTCTCTGATTATCTCCTGCAGTCCATCCGCAATCTGATTATCTCCTGTAATCCATCCACAGTCTCTGGTTATCTCCTGTAGTCCAACCGCAGTCTCTTATTATCATCTGTAGTCCATCAGCAGTCTCTCATTATCTCCTGTAGTCCATCCGCAGTCTCTGGTTATCTCCTGTTGTTCATCCACATTCTCTGATTATAGCCTGTAGTCCATCTGCAGTCTCTGATTATCTCCTGCAGTCCATCCGCAATCTGATTATCTCCTGTAATCCATCCACAGTCTCTGGTTATCTCCTGTAATCCATCCGCAGTCTCTGATTATCTCCTGTAATCCATCCACAGTCTCTGGTTATCTCCTGTAGTCCATCCGCATTCTCTGGTTATCTCCTGTAATCCATCCGCAGTCTCTGATTATCTCCTGCAGTCCATCCGCAATCTGATTATCTCCTGTAATCCATCCACAGTCTCTGGTTATCTCCTGTAGTCCAACCGCAGTCTCTTATTATCATCTGTAGTCCATCAGCAGTCTCTCATTATCTCCTGTAGTCCATCCGCAGTCTCTGGTTATCTCCTGTTGTTCATCCACATTCTCTGATTATAGCCTGTAGTCCATCTGCAGTCTCTGATTATCTCCTGCAGTCCATCCGCAATCTGATTATCTCCTGTAATCCATCCACAGTCTCTGGTTATCTCCTGTAATCCATCCGCAGTCTCTGATTATCTCCTGTAATCCATCCACAGTCTCTGGTTATCTCCTGTAGTCCATCCGCTGTCTCTGATTATCTCCTGTAATCCATCCGCAGTCTCTGATTATCTCCTGTAGTCCATCCGCAATCTGATTATCTCCTGTAATCCATCCACAGTCTCTGGTTATCTCCTGTAGTCCATCCGCAGTCTCTGGCTATCTTCTGTAGTCCATCAGCTGTCTCTGGTTATCTCCTGTAATCCATCTGTAGTCTCTTGCCACGGCCCTAAGCCCCTCCCACTATCATGTTAGGCCATACAAACTTTATGGCGGTCTTTATCTCCTTGGCTTACCGCTCATTGTCAACTTCAAAAGTTGAGAGGTATGTTTTATATTTATGCACAGTACCACTTCTCTTGCCTGGTATGCTGGGTAACAAAAAATCTGTGAGTTTGCTGCCTTCCACAAGATGGTGCCCTTTGCACCTGCCCAGTAAGATTGGCTATTACAGGGCACCACTTTGTGATAGGCAGTTCAATGGCTGAGAGCACTGACTGCCGTGTTCTGCTGGGAGGGGCCGTTCCCTGTCAGAACACAATAGCACAGCGGGGGAGATTGCTGTACTAACACTGCGTGTTTTAGTACAGTGATCTGTCAGGTTTTTTTTCGTTCAACCCGCCGGGCTAAATAAAAACAAGCTGACAGTGTGTACCAGGCCTTAGACTGGACAATGGCCAACATCATTGGGCAACGTTCATAAAAACTGGAGGAAGGCAAAACTGAAATCAGGTTCAATTTTCAAGAGGATCTGAGAAAAAAGAATTAAGGATGTTATTGCTTACTATTAGCAACAAATAGTTTTTGCTTTTCTAGTCTTTATGAATGTGGCGCAATTTGTTTCATTTAAAAAGACTTTTACTTAGTACCTGCTGCTGAACCCCCCCAGAACAAAAGATTATCTACGGCCCTGTTACCGGGTGCAGCGGTGCCTTACTGCCACCCAGGGCTGGACTTGCCTACCAGCATACAGGGCCGCCTGCCCTGGGGCGGCTTTGAAGGCAGCGGCGCCTGTAAAAAATATTGGCTGCCGGCCCGGGTCGGGATGTCAACTGCGCATGCGCCACTGCCGCTCGGGCAACCCCTTACGTGTTCGGTCAGTTTTGGACAGGTAGGCGCATGCACAGTGACGTAATGGCACCGGGTGGTGTCATTTTTAAATGTAGGTAGATCTTGACGGTGGTGCGTGCCTCTCATCACAGCCCAGTAAGACCCCTCCACAGCCTCTGACATCTGGACCATGTCCACAGCCTCTGTCCTGTACCATGTCCACAGCCTCTGTCCTGTACCATGTCCACCGCCTCTGTCCTGTACCATATCCACAGCCTCTGTCCTGTACCATATCCACAGCCTCTGTCCTGTACCATATCCACAGCCTCTGTCCTGTATCATAATCAACAGCCTCTGTCCTGTACCATGTCCCCAGCCTCTGTCCTGCACCATAATCAACAGCCTCTGTCCTGTACCATGTCCCCAGCCTCTGTCCTGAACCATTTCACCAGCCTCTGTCCTGTACCATGTCTCCAGCCTTTGTCCTGTACTATGTCCACAGCCTCTGTCCTGTACCATGTCCTCAGCCTCTGTCCTGTACCATGTCCCCAGCCTCTGTCCTGTACCATAATCAACAGCCTCTGTCCTGTACCATGTCCCCAGCCTCTGTCCTGTACCATGTCTCCAGCCTTTGTCCTGTACTATGTCCACAGCCTCTGTCCTGTACCATGTCCTCAGCCTCTGTCCTGTACCATTTCCCCAGCCTCTGTCCTGTACCATGTCCACAGCCTCTGTCCTGTACCATGTCCATAGCCTCTGTCCTGTACCATGTCCAGAGCCTCTGTCCTGTACATGTCCACTGCCTCTGTCCTGTACCATGTCCACAGCCTCTGTCCTGTACCATGTCCATAGCCTCTGTCCTGTACCATGTCCAGAGCCTCTGTCCTGTACCATGACCTCAGCATCTGTCCTGTACCATTTCCCCAGCCTCTGTCCTGTACCATGTCCACAGCCTCTGTCCTGTACCATGTCCATAGCCTCTGTCCTGTACCATGTCCAGAGCCTCTGTCCTGTACATGTCCACTGCCTCTGTCCTGTACCATGTCCACAGCCTCTGTCCTGTACCATGTCCCCAGCCTCTGTCCTGTACCATGTCTCCAGCCTTTGTCCTGTACTATGTCCACAGCCTCTGTCCTGTACCATGTCCTCAGCCTCTGTCCTGTACCATTTCCCCAGCCTCTGTCCAGTACCATGTCCCCAGCCTCTGTCCTGTACCATGTCCACAGCCTCTGTCCTGTACCATGTCCAGAGCCTCTGTCCTGTACCATGTCCAGAGCCTCTGTCCTGTACATGTCCACTGCCTCTGTCCTGTACCATGTCCACAGCCTCTGTCCTGTACCATGTCCACTGCCTCTGTCCTGTACCATGTCCCCAGCCTCTGTCCTGTACCATGTCCTCAGCATCTGTCCTGTACCATTTCCCCAGCCTCTGTCCTGTACCATATCCCCAGCCTCTGTCCTGTACCATATCCCCAGCCTCTGTCCTGTACCATATCCCCAGCCTCTGTCCTGTACCATGTCCTCAGCCTCTGTCCTGTACCATGTCCCCAGTCTCTGTCCTGTACCATATCCCCAGCCTCTGTCCTGTACCATATCCCCAGCCTCTGTCCTGTACCATGTCCCCAGCCTCTGTCCAGTACCATGTCCCCAGCCTCTGTCCTGTACCATGTCCACAGCCGCATATTATATACATGTGTATGCCTGCCCAAGCGTATGACTTTCTTTACTTTGCTGCTATAAGCTCTAGCCCCAGATCTTTTGTAGACCTAGCGTGTCTAAATATAAATACAGTGAGGGAAAAAAGTATTTGATCCTCTGCTGATTTTGTACGTTTGCCCACTGACAAAGAAATGATCAGTCTATAATTTTAATGGTAGGTTTATTTTAACAGTGAGAGATAGAATAACAACAAAGAATCCAGAAAAACGCATTTCAAAATTATAAATTGATTTGCATTTTAATGAGTAAAATAAGTATTTGACCCCTTTGCAAAACATGACTTAGTACTTGGTGGCAAAAACCCTTGTTGGCAATCACAGAGAACAGACGTTTCTTGTAGCTGGCCACCGGGTTTGCACACATCTTAGGAGAGGTTTTGTCCCACTCCTCTTTGCAGATCCTCTCTAAGTCATTTAGGTTTTGAGGCTGACGTTTGGTAACTCGAACCTTTAGCTCCTTCCACATATTATCTATGGGATTAAGGTCTGAAGACTGGCTAGGCAAATCCAGGATCTTATTGTGCTTTTTTTGAGCCACTCCTTTGTAGCCTTGGCCATGTGTTTTGGGTCATTGAGGGAAGGAGGTTCTCACCCAAGATTTGACAGTACATGGCCCCATCCATCGTCCCTTTGATGCAGTGAAGTTGTCCTGTTCCCTTAGCAGAAAAACACCCCCAAAGCATAATGTTTCCACCTCCATGTTTGGTGGTGGGGATGGCGTTTTTGGGGTCATAGGCAGCATTATTCCTCCTCCAAACACCTTGAATTGAGTTGGTGTCAAAGAGCTTTATTTTGGTCTCATCTGACCACAACACTTTCACCCAGTTCTCCTCTGAATCATTCAGATGTTCATTAGCAATTTCAGATGGGCCTGTACATGTGCTTTCTTGAGCAAGGGAACCTTGTGGGAGCTGCAGGATTTCAGTCCTTCACGGTGTAGTATGTTATCAATTGTTTTCCTGGTGACTATGGTGCCATTGACAAGATTCTCCTGTGTAGTTCTGGGCTGATTCCTCACGTTCTCATGATCATTGAAACTTCACAAGGTGAGATCTTGCATGGAGCCCCTACCGAGGGAGATTGACAGTTATTTTGTGCTTCTTCCATTTGCGAATAATCGCACCAACTGTTGTCACCCTCTCACTAAGCTGCTTGGCGATGGTCTTGTAGTCCAGAGGCCATCAACCCCTGGGCCGCGGCCTTTCTGCAGCCGGGCCACGGGTGCGGATGGCCAGCATGAGACACTTGGGTGGGCAAGCGGCATAAGAGAGAGATGGATGGGTGGATGGAAGGAGCGAGCGGGCAAGCAGAGATGAGGACATCTCTCTCCGCCCCCCTGCAACACCGCTCTTCCGCCCTCACAGCCGGTGTTCTGTCAGCCTCAGTATCGGAGGTGCGGTGGGGAGCAGAGAGATGACATCATCTCTCACTACCTGCCATGCATCACCGCTCTCCTGCCTTCATTCGGAACCCAGCTAAATGGACCAGTGCTGTCGCCAATGCAGTGGTGGTAGGCAGCGTTGCAAGTGACATTCCGCATCTGGTGACAGGCAACATGGCAGGTGGCGTGGCAAGTGACAATCCACATCTGGTAGCAGGCGACGTGGCAAGTGACAATCCACATCTTGTGGCAGGTGGCGTGGAAAGTGAAAATCCACATCTGGTGGCAGGTGACGTGGCAAGTGACAATCCACATCTGGTGGCAGGTGATGTGGCAAGTGACAATCCACATCTTATGGCAGGCAACGTGGCAGGTGACGTGGCAGGCGACAATCCACATCTTGTGGCAGGGAGCATGGCAGGTGGCGTGGCAAGTGACAATCCACATCTGGTGGCAGGCAGCATGGTAAGTAACAATCCACATCTTGTGGCAGGCAGCGTGGCAGGTGACGTGGCAAGTGACAATCCACATCTTGTGGCAGGTGACGTGGCAAGTGACAATCCACATCTTGTGGCAGGGGGTGTGGCAAGTGACAATCCACATCTAGTGGCAGGGAGCGTGGCAAGTGACAATCCACATCTTGTGGCAGGCGGGGTGGCAAGTGACATTCCGCATCTTGTGGCAGGCAGTGTGGCAGGTGATGTGGCAGGTGACGTGGCAAGTGACATTCCGCATCTGGTGACAGGCAAGGTAGCAGGTGGCGTGGCAAGTGACATTCCGCATCTGGTGACAGGCGACAGTGGCAAGTGACACGTTCAGGGCTCCCACTGATTCTGCATTATGGTGAGCTATTTAATTTATCACTACAATGTAATATTAGATACAATGCGCTGCAATCACCCTGACACCATATCAAGCATGGTGCCGTGATGATTGAAGTGCTAACACCAACCATTGCCCGCGAAAAATCGTTTACCGCCGTGACCCCCCCCCCCCCCCCCCCCCCCGATTAAGGGAGTGCTCCCAATCTCAGGTTGTTACCTGTATAGAAGACACCTGGAAGCCAGAAATCTTGCTGATTGATAGGGGATCAAATATTTATTTCACTCATTAAAATGCAAAACAATTTATAACTTTTTTGAAATGCGTTTTTCTGGATATTTTTGTTGTTATTCTGTCTCTCACTGTTAAAATAAACCTACCATTAATATTATAGACTGATCATTTCTTTGTCATTGGGCAAACCTACAAAATCAGCGGGGGATCAAATACCCTTTTCCCTCCCTGTAGAATGTATCTTTTATTTCTCTTTTGGCTACATCCTTTCTCCATTACCCCTTATGTATGCAAGTGTAGCCATCCTTTCCCAGCCATCCTTTTCCCGAGATAGACTACATATCTATATATAGATTCATTCAGTTCTATGGGAATTGTAGTACATATAGAGCAGAGCATAGGGGTAATTCACTAAACTTTACCGTATACGATAAGGGTATCATATTACTCATTTGCAGAAATTATCACATGCGGTAAATTACGGTAAGTCCAATTCATAAAAAAAAATTCACAAACGGACCAGAGAGTAAAAAACGTGATATTTACCACCAGGGTTTTGCTGGTGGTATCACATGCAGGGAATCCCCCATGCTGTTTTTTGACAAATAGCTGGTTGCTATGGAGCGGGCCGGGAAGCCGACCGCCTTGTCCTTAACGGATGACTCATCAGCTGTCAGCGGCTTCCCCGCTGACAGCTGTCTGTAAAAGAAAAGCTGCAAATTTAAAAAAAAGGAAAAAACAAAACAAAAAAAACAGCGGAACCACAAGGTCATGTAGCCAGGTGGCCCCGCCCCTTACCTAAATAAGGCTGGCCATACACTATTCAATTTTCCTGTTCAACTTTCCTTTAGATTTACCAAAACCATATAATAGGAGGTCAAACCTAAACACTTTCAATTTGGATGCAATCAGGCAGGCCCTTGTACTACATAGTTAAAGGTAAATCTAAAGAAAATTGAACAGGAAAATTGTATGGTGTATGGCCAGCTTAAGACATGTCAAACGGCGGAGTCTGCAGTAGGCAGCCAGCCTCCATCGACGGTGGGAGCTCTTTGTTTTTTTATTCTTTTTCGGGTGCGGCAGTCGGCGTGATTGACAGTGGATTTACATCGGGGGACACGGTTTTTTTATTTTTGAATACAGGAATTGTCAAAAACTGTCTCTGTGTTTTTATCACATTTTGGCACTTTTTTGGTGAATGGGTAGGGGTACTATATACCCGATACTTATTCACATAGGGGGGAGGCTGGGATCTGGGAGCCCCCTTCTTAAAGGGGGCTTCAAGATTTCGATAAGCCCCTTGCCCACAACCACTGGCCAAAGTTGTGGGGATGAGGCCTTTGTCCCCATTAACATGGGGACAAGGTGCTTTGGGGTGGGGAGGCAGAGCACCTACCCCCCCATGTTGAGGGCATGTGACCTGGCATGGTTCGGGGGGGGGGCGCTCGCTCGCCCCCCCCTTTCTTGACCTGTCAGGCTGCATGCTCAGACAAGGGTCTGGTATAGATTTTGGGGGGGACCCCAAGCCATTTTTTTTAAATTTTGGGGGGTGGGGTTTTCATCATTTACTCGATTCTGTGTGTCGCATACAGCAGCTCATTCACTTGAATGGGCTGCCCCATGCATGTTTGTCGCTCAAAAAGAAGCTCCTGCTTTTGTTCGGGTGGCAAGCTTATTGTAAATGTAAATGGTGCTGTTTGCTGCACGATCCTTTCTCGTATTTGAGCTTTGGGGTGCACATCCTAATGCAATACGCTGAGCACACCTATGATTAAAACTATGTATCAAATAAAAATCTTATATGTCTTTAAAACGGAGTTAGGTAAACAAGCTAGTTACAGAGTTACTGTATAGTTAACCTACACATTCTGACTCTGCTAAATTTTGTCAGGGCATCTAAGTTTCAATGACCTCTGGTCATAAAAGGGTGAAATAAGATATACACTGCTTAGATTTTAGACTTGTAAAGAATAGACAACTAAGTGAAACCACCAGGCCGAGCTAAGGGGAGTTGTGATCTTATGGAAGGAGTAATGCAGTAACCATACTAATGTAGTACAGGTTCCAGACTGGGCTGTCTGTAATATCCCAGGTTCCATTCCCTGTGAGGCATATGGCAGCCAGGCACACAGTGGTTCACAATCACTCAAGTCAGAAATCAGGCACTGCATGTCTTTTGCAGTTTATTTGCTAGTTTAACTTGGGTAGGGTGTGGGTGAGCCTAGGAATCCTCCAAAACTAGTAGAAACACAAAGGAGGACACCTGCAACTGTTCTGTCTCCTCAGGGTGCAACCACGCTCTTGAATTCATAATAAGAGAACTACAACGCAGAGGTACAACCTGAGTCACAACTGTAGTGAGCTCTCCCAAAGGTGGTAAGGAAATTCTTTAAGATCCTTAAAGTGTTACTAAACCCACAACAGTAAAATCAGTCTGTATATGCAGTAAAGCATGCTTGTTATACTCACTGTGGAACCTAAGGGGTTAATCCTCTGCATTGTGTAAAAAGGCTGCTAGATCTTGTATGCACAGATCCTCCCCTCCCTGCACTGTCCCCCTGGACAAGTCCAGATAAGACAGAGCCTTTGGAGTCAGGCTGCACATGCTCAGTTTGGTGTGCATTGCTAGAGGTTTTTTTTTTTCTTGGAAGAGTGCATGTGATCAGCACAGGGCCAATCGGCACTGTCCACACATGTCCAGACAAAGGGTTAAGAGCCCTGCATCCTGATAGAACAGCTCAGTGCAGTATAAAAACTCCTCCTACAGGCTTGACCAGGAACTGATAGAAATCACAAGACTGCTATATACTGCTGATTAGTAAAGGTATTTAGCTGTCTATATTTACTAAAATAGTTGCATTTCCATGTTCTGTGTACTGTGGGAGACCAGATATGGTGAATGCAGTGTTCTGGGTTTAGTAACACTTTAAAGCTAGTACTCACTGTACTCTGGGCACTGTAATGCTTCTTGTAGTACCAGCCAGCCTCTGGTTGCCTCCAGATTGGATCCTCTGCAATAACTTCCTGAACTGCTTCAGGGGGCTCTGGACATGGGTCCCCAAGCTCTAGATGGAGCTGGGACCCAAAAAAGGATTTATTTTTCTCTGTAGCTAGCAGCACAGAGGGCCTCAGCCCTCAGGTCCTCTTGTTTCCCAGAGGAACAAGGACCTGCTGTTCAAGGCCCTAGCCTATTTATTCACCTCTCTGCCCTTTACTAGCCATTCTTCCTGCCAGGGATTGGCTGAGGCTGCATGAATATGCAGGTAAGGGTCTGCCTCTCCCACTCACTATATTCAATAAATTACAGGAATTTTGCAGGGGAAAGTAGTTGAGCCTGCACCAGCAGAACCTTAAACAGCCCAAAGCAATTAAGCACTGCTCCTCTGTTACAGCGGACCCAAAAATGAAGTTTTCCACCTATAGCAACCTAACTAGGAGGGTGCTACATAAAGAAAACACAGGTTTGTCAATCTACGTTATACATTAAACTGTTACATGCTGATCTGTGATTGGTTACTAGGGCTTGAAGCATATCGTTGCCCTTTTCATGTCACTAAAAAGCCATTGGAGTACATCCAATTAAATTGTGTCATCTAATAAAATGGGATAAGTGATGTTTTATATATGGTATTATACGTGTCTGTACAGTATTTGATTCACTATATCAACTTATTACCTTCCAGCGCCTCCGAATATATTGCTTCCTTAAGTTCTCCAAGTTTACAATGGACTTTTTTCTTACAAAGATGTGATGCTTATCTTTCGGCTGTAAAGGAGAGAGCAAAAATATTACCTGATCAGTTATACTGTACATTAAGATTAAATACTGTATATATATATATATATATATATATATATATATATATATATATATATATATATATATATATGTGTGTGTGCCTATGCATCTGTGTGCATATATTTTATTATGCACATGGAACTTTATAAAGAATAGAATGTTTTTTCACAAAGTTATTGTATTGAATGCAGTTTAAACATGTGTTCAAATAAAAACTGTCTATGTTGCTTACAACAAATAAAGATAGCATATTTTCAGATAATACACCCATTTGCATCTGATTTGTAGATGTGTGACAATACAAATAGTCGACAGCAACTTGAAGGAGCAGAATGGTAAACTATTCTTGAACAACTTATTTTTTAACAGTGTATGCGGTGTTCAATCAGGAAAGTCATACTAACGCTAATTCGAAAATCTGCTAGCTTATGGCCAGCTTAAAGTGACTGTAAAGGTACAATTTTTTGAAAATAGTAAACATGTCATATTTACCTGCTCTGTGCAATGGTTTTGCTCAGAGAGGCTCCGATCCTCCTCTTCTGGGATCCCCTAATGGCATTCCTGGCTCCTCCTCTTCCCTTCCGAGTGCCCCCATATGCTATGGGGGGCACTCATGCGGGCTCGATTCCGAGCTGGGATGTGTGGGTCACAGTTAGGGACTGTGTCAATGGGCTTTTGTTTGGGCTTTGAATGGGCTTTGCATGCCCATAGAAATCTATAGGGGTGCAAAATCTAATTGAAGCAGGGGCATTCAGGTCCTGAGGAGATCAACTGCAGGTCAAATGCACCTGTCAATGAATTCTGAAGATTTCAGGAGAGTATCAAACCGGTGTCTTCAATACAAGCCCATAAACATAGACCATTATTTTTGTAACTTTTCCTGCCTCCAGCCTTCAGCCTCCTATCTATTATACTCACTTGTACTTAATCCAGTGAGATATTTCTGATTAGATCATACAGCAGCTTGTAAACATCTTCTGAGTCGGGCCCACTTTATATTCTTTACTCTTCTATATTTCTATGGAACAAATTAGAACATTCCATAGGAATGAATGAATGCTGTATGACCTAATGGCACTATCTCACTGATTCGGAAACAGGTAAATAAAAGACTAGCTTTGCTTGCCCACCTAGGTACAATGTTATATTATAATACATTACAATGTTACTTATAATATTTTTCCACCTTACCTTTAAACTCTAAAAAAACTGAATTCAGATAATAAAGTACAAAGGCTTGCTTTTTAACAATTAATAATTATAAATGATTTTGTTCAGAAGAAGCAAAAATGGTTGGAACCTAATGAACCAAACATATTTATGAGATGCTCCTTTTCTCTGTCACTTTTTCAAGTACCAAATATTTTTTAATTATAATTTTCAGAAAACAACGTAAAATTTTATCCTACAGCTGTACTTCGGTTGAACAGCTTAACAAACATATGAGATACGTATACAGAGAAGTTGCATGTGCATGCAGCTAGGCATGATTGTCTCCTAGTGCTGTCTCTTCTTCTCCCAGTCTGCGTTATGGTGGTATATGAACAAAGAGGAATAGGCTAGCTCAACAGAAATATACACTGTTTGCCATCCCATGTAAAAAAAAACAAAAAAACAGTGCACAGCAAAATGGAGCTATTAGTCCTGAAATGTCAAAAACAGGGTATTTTACAAATATATTATATTAATAACACATATAAACATGCAAAGAAGCATAATAGATTGTAATGGGAATATCTTCACAGCCTTTGAAGAATGGCACAACTATTAGCCCATCCCCACATGCCAAGGTTCTAGGTGTAGTCCTGGTCTTTGAACTCTCCTTCAAGCAACACATCCAATCACTGTCCAAATCCTGCTGCCTCAACCTCCGCAACATCTCCAAAATATGCCCCTTTCTAACCAATGACGCCAGGCCCGGATTGGCCATAGGGCAAACCGGGCATTTGCCCGGTGGGCCGCGGCCGCTAGGGCCGCCAGGCTGCAAGTCCTTGCATGGCCCAAGGCTTGAGCTTGTGCCGCTCATCCAGCCTCTCCGCGGCCGCCCGGCTGCCAGTTAAGCTCAGCCATCGGCGCCGGGGGGAGGAGCTAAATGAGACGCCTTCGGCCTCACCACGGCTGCACGGCCGCACGTATAGGTCAGCCGTCGGTGCCGGGGGAGGAGCCAGAGCAGACACCTTGGAGCCGGTGTTATGTCGAGAGGTGCCGGAACAGAAAACGTGAGTTCAGCCTCCCCTGTGAACTGGATAGGAGGATTGGTGGGGGCGGCGCGGCTGCATATAGAACAATTATTTTCTCCATCTTCCTCCTGCAGTCTCGGAATGCCTGTGAGAGGTAGAGGAGAAGTAGGCATTCCGAGACTGCAGGAGGAAGATGGAGAGAATTATTCTTCTATATGCAGCCGCCTCCACCGATCCTTCTATCCTGCTTCTCTCTGCTGCTCCCGCAGGGCTCTCCACCGCACCCATACTCTCTGCCAACCCCGTGCTCTCCACATCACCCCCATGCTCTCAGCTGCCCCCCGTGCTCTCTGCCACCCCCCATACTTCCCCCTCCCCCCATGCTCTCTGCCACCCCCATACTCTCCACCTCCCCCATGCTCTCTGCCACCCCCCATACTCTCCACCTCCCCCATGCTCTCTGCCACCCCCCATACTCTCCACTTCTCCCATGCTCTCTGCCACCCCCCATACTCTCCACCTCCCCCATGCTCTCTGCCACCCCCCATGCTCTCCGCCTCCCCCCATGCACTCCACCTCCCTCCATGCTCTCTGCCACCCCCCATACTCTCCACCTTCCCCCATGCTCTCTGTCACCCCCATACTCTCCACCTCCCCCCATACGCTCCACCTCCCCCCCATGCTCTCTGCCACCCCCTCATGCTCTCCACCTCCCCAATGCTCTCTGCCACCCCCCTGTGCTCTCTGACACCCCCCATACTCTCCACCTCCCCCCCATACTCTCCACCTCCCCCCCATACTCTCCGCCTCCCCCCCATACTCTCCGCCTCCCCCCATGCTCTCTGCCACCCTCCATACTCTCCACCTCCCCCCCATGCTCTCCACCTCCCTCCATGCTCTCTGCCACCCCCCCATACTCTCCACCTTCCCCCCATACTCTCTGCCCCCCCATACTCTCCACCTCCCCCCATACTCTCTCCACCTCCCCCCATACGCTCCACCTCCCCCCATACGCTCCACCTCCCCCCATACCCTCTACCTCCCCCCATGCTCTCTGCCACCCCCCCATGCTCTCCACCTCCCCCCATACTCTCCACCTCCCCCCATGCTCTCTGCCACCCCCCATACTCTCCTCCTCCCCCCATACTCTCCACCTCCCCCCATGCTCTCTGCCACCCCTCATGCTCTCCACCTCCCCAATGCTCTCTGACACCCCCCATACTCTCCACCTCCCCCCCATACTCTCCTCCTCCCCCCATGCTCTCCAGCTCCCCCCATGCTCTCCGCCTCCCCCCATGCTCTCTGCCTCTCCCCATGCTCTCCGCCACCCCCCATGCTCTCCGCCACTCCCCATGCTCTCTGCCACCCCCCCATGCTCTCTGCCACCCCCCCATGCTCTCTGCCACCCCCCATGCTCTCCGCCACCCCCCATGCTCTCCACCTCCTCCCCATGCTCTCCACCTACTTCCATGCTCTCCACCTCCCCCCCATACTCTCCACCTCCTCCCCATGCTCTCCACCTACCCCTATGCTCTCTGCCACCCCCCATACTCTCCACCTTCCCCCCCATACTCTCTGCCCCGCAATACTCTCTGCCCCCCCATACTCTCTGCCCCCCATACTCTCCACCTTCCCCCATGCTCTCTGCCACCTCCCATACTCTCCACCTCCACCCATACGCTCCACCTCCCCCATACGCTCCACCCCCCCCATACGCTCCGCCTCCCCCCATGCTCTCCGCCTCCCCCCATACTCTCCACCTCCCCCCATACGCTCCACCTCCCCCCCATGCTCTCTGCCACCCCCTCATACTCTCTACCTCCCCCCATGCACTCCACCTCCCCCCATGCTCTCTGCCACCCCCTCATGCTCTCCACCTCCCCCCATGCTCTCCACTTTCCCCCATGCTCTCCACCTCCCCCCATGCTCTCCGCCTCCCCCCCATACTCTCTGCCACCCCCCATACGCTCTGCCACCCCCCATACTCTCTGCCACCCCCCATGCTCTCTGCCACCCCCCATGCTCTCTGCCACCCCCCATGCTCTCCGCCACCCCCCATGCTCTCCGTCACCCCCCATGCTCTCCGCCACCCCTCATCCTCTCCGCCACCCCCCATACTCTCCCCCCCATTCTCTCCACCTCCCTCCATACTCTCTGTCACCCCCCCATACTCTCCACCTTCCCCCCATACATTCTGCCCCCCCAAATCTCCGCCCCCCCATACTCTCTCCTCCTCCCCCCTAACTCTCTCCACCTCCCCCCATACTCTCTGCCACCCCCCATACTCTCTCCACCTCCCCCCATACTCTCTCCACCTCCCCCCATACTCTCTCCACCTCCTCCCATACTCTCTCCACCTCCCCCCATGCTCTCTGCCACCCCCCATACTCTCCACCTCCCCCCATGCTCTCTGCCACCCCTCATACTCTCCACCTCCCCCCATGCTCTCAGCCAACCCCATACTCATCACCTTCCCCCCATACTCTCTGCCCCCCCATACTCTCTCCACCTCCCCCCATGCTCTCCGCCACCCCCCATACTCTCCACCTCCCCCCATACTCTCCACTTCCCCCCATACTCTCCACTTCCCCCCATACGCTCCACCTCCCCCCATGCTCTCTGCCACCCCCCCATACTCTCCACCTCCCCCATACTCTCCACCTCCCCCATACTCTCCACCTCCCCCCATGCTCTCTGCCACCCCCCCATGCTCTCTGCCACCCCCTCATGCTCTCCACCTCCCCAATGCTCTCTGCCACCCCCCTGTGCTCTCTGACACCCCCCATACTCTCCAGCTCCCCCCCATACTCTCCACCTCCCCCCATGCTCTCTGCCACCCCCTCATACTCTCCACCTCCCCCAATGCTCTCTGCCACCCCCATGCTCTCCGCCACCCCCATGCTCTCCGCCACCCCCCATGCTCTCCGCCACCCCCCATGCTCTCCGCCTCCCCCCATGCTCTCCACCTCCCCCCATGCTCTCCACCTCCCCCCCATGCTCTCCGCCACCCCCTCATGCTCTCAACCTCCCCCCATGCTCTCCACCTCCCCAATGCTCTCTGCCACCCCCCTGTGCTCTCTGACACCCCCCATACTCTCCACCTCCCCCCATACTCTCAACCTCCCCCCCATACTCTCCACCTCCCCCCCATACTCTCCACCTCCCCCCATGCTCTCTGCCACCCCCTCATACTCTCCACCTCCCCCAATGCTCTCTGCCACCCCCCATGCTCTCTGCCACCCCCATGCTCTCCACCTCCCCCTATGCTCTCTGCCACTCCCCCTGTGCTCTTCACATCACCCCATGCTCTCCGCCAGCCCTCCTGTGCTGTCCACATCCCCCATGCTCTCCGCCGCCCTCCCTGTGCTCTCCACCTCCCCACATGCTCTCCACTGCCCGCCTGTGCTCTCCACCTCCCCCCATGCTCTCCGCTGCCCCCCTGTGCTCTCCTCTTCCTCCCTGTGTTCTCTGCCTCTCCCCTGTGCTCTCGCCCCACCCCATGTTCTCAAGGTTCTTCCCTGTGCTCTCCAACCCCCATGCTCTTTCCTGGTCGCACCTCCCCCCCCCCACACCTCTGCTGGGTTCCCCCCTCCCCTCTCTCAGGGGATCTGTCAGGGTGGAGAGTGGGGAAGGGGCCGATTAACATGTCATGGGCTGCTCAATCCAAAATGCCCGGGCCTATTTTGTGTCCCAGTCCGGGCCTGAATGACGCTCTTAATTCACTCGCTGGTCATCTCCCGCCTTGAGTGCTGTAATTCCCTTCTCATTAGCTTACCTCTACATAGTCTATCCCCTCTTCAATCCATCATGAATGCTGCTGCCAGACTCATCCACCTTACCAAACGCTCTGTGTCTGCCACTCCTCTCTGTCAATCCCTCCACTGGCTTCCGCTCGACCAAAGAATTAAATTCAAAATACTAACAACTACGTACAAAGCCATCCTCAATTTCGACCCCAGCTACATCACTAGCCTAGTCTCTAAATACAAACCTACTCGTTCTCTTCGTTCCTCTCAAGACCTTCTGCTCTCTTGCTCCCTCGTCACCTCCTCCCATGCTCGCCTCCAGGACTTTTCCAAAGCCTCTCCAATCCTATGGAATGCCCTACCCCAATCTGTCCGCTTATCTCCTACTTTATTAGCTTTTAGACGATCCCTGAAAACCCTTCTCTTCAGAGAAGCCTACCCTACCCACACCTAACAACTGTATTTTCATTTTTTCCATCAGCTCACCCCCCACAGTTATTATCTTTTGTTTCTACTTGACCCTCTCTTCTAGATTGTAAGCTCTAACGAGCAGGGCCCTCTGATCCCTCCTGTATTGATTTGTGTTGTAAGTGTACTGTCTGCCCTCATGTTGTAAAGCGCTGTGCAAACTGTTGGCGCTATATAAATCATGTATAATAATAATAATAATAATCTTCACAGCCTTTGAAGATTGGAGAAGGGTGCTTATTACTGCTGAGCTTTCCTGCATTCATTCTCCTTGATATATCAGTACTTATTTATATACCTCTGAGTAGGGGTTAGTTTCAGTTTTCTCCTGGAGCTCTCACATTTACATAGTTAACTACTGATTTTTTGATAATAGGGATTACAGGAGGCTGATACAAAGTGAATGCTTGTTATACTTGCATTTAATTGCAAAAATGACTTTTTAATAATACATAACTTTGATAATTAGTGTTTTATATCTGCCTGGAGTTCAGCTCTATGGAAGACATCAGCCCAAAAGTAACTCTTTTTTTGAATGGGTGGAATCTAATAAAATATATATAAATAGCTGATAAAATTATAATTTTTTTAAGTGGAAGTAGGAAGTTCACATAATCAAATTTACTATAGCAATTGCAGAAAGAGAACAGTCATTGAATGTTATCCAAAAAAGTTCCGAGAACATTCCTTAGATTATTCTTAGCTTCCTGTCCTCGTGTATGACCTTGAGGGAGCAGCTGAATTAGCCTAGAATGTGATGAGTTCCATGTGTAGATCTCATTTGGACGAGATCATACGTCACTTGGACATGTGCTGTACAGGTGAACCTCAACAGTAGACAAAACAACAGAGAAGAGAAGGAGACTATATATCACATAAGCGTCTCTTTCTGCATCAGAAAATACTAAACTCTGCTTACAGATACAAGTGCTTAGCACCACTTGACAAGGAATTTCAGTGCTAAGAACTGTAATTATCATACACCGGGTTTAAAATGAACATCAGTGATACGTGGCAAATCCAGCCTAGCCTAGGCTAAAAATAATTGCAACTCTAACATAAAAAGCTTGTGCTTATATAGCTATCCCAGAAATATTGTCTTGTAAAGTGAAAAAATATTTCCTGTAAGTCCTGAATATTTATATCTTCTCCTTTTTAGTTTTTTTTTTTTTAATCCTTTATTTATACAATCCACCAAGAAAAAGATATTACAAGACAAACATAACCAGTCAGGTACAAACGTATTATAATTGTCCCAGGCATGCTGTAAATGGGAAGCACATCTTAAATAGCAATGAAAAAGCACTAGATTAGGTCTTTGCAGAACACCCACGTCTAGCATGTGGGTTGTTAATATAACTTCCAGTATTAGCAGCATGGACTGCATTTTTATTGATTATAGAGGAAAAAAAAGGAAAAAGAAAAAGGGTGGAAAAAAACAGGTTTGGACTCTTCTCTGGCATCTCCAACTGACCAAGAGGCCCATCCGCTTCAGTAAAATGTACTCACTCTGTCTACCTTATGTTCAATTGGTGGGCTCGGGAAGTGTTTCCAGGTAACTACAGTATTCCTGTGTGATTAGGTCTTCTTTTTAGTAATTATAAGACAGAGTATCCAAGAAAACAGTATGTTCATAATCAATACATTTATCATGATAAAAAAAGTTGTACCTTTGTGGTGATGTTGGTACAACATATTGCTGGTTAATCCTGACTGCTGGATCCAAGATGGCAAACAACCTAGTGTTAAACGGTTGGACCAAGTTGTACCCAACAACATTGTTGGCTCAGGCGACATTATCAAACACACAGGGAAGCTCAAGTCAACACCAGTCCCTGTCCCTGTGCCTGTGCAGAAGTAAAGTTTTTTCATTACTTCCCATTGTGTGGCCCAGAATTGTGTTTGTGCATGCTAGGAGTTACACTGGTCTCACACACAAACACAATCCTGAGCCACACAATGGAAATTAAACTTCCCCAGCACAAACACATCACACCCCAGTGCCCATACCAGAGGTAAGATGCGCCTCCAGTACACAGAGCTCTTGTGCCAGTTTTACACTAGCACAGTATGAGCCTGCATCCACCAGTAAACAGTCTATAGTGTACAGTGGGGACAGAAAGTATTCAGACCCCCTAAATTTTTCACTCTTTGTTATATTGCAGCCATTTGCTAAAATCATTTAAGTTCATTTTTTCCTCATTAATGTACACACAGCACCCCATATTGACAGAAAAACACAGAATTGTTGACATTTTAACAGATTTATTAAAAATGAAAAACTGAAATATCACATGGTCCTAAGTATTCAGACCCTTTGCTCAGTATTTAGTAGAAGCACCCTTTTGATCTAATACAGCCATGAGTCTTTTTGGGAAAGATACAACAAGTTTTTCACACCTGGATTTGGGGATCCTCTGCCATTCCTCCTTGCAGATCCTCTCCAGTTCTGTCAGGTTGGATGGTAAACGTTGGTGGACAGCCATTTTTAGGTCTCTCCAGAGATGCTCAATTGGGTTTAAGTCAGGGCTTTGGCTGGGCCATTCAAGAACAGTCACAGAGTTGTTGTGAAGCCACTCCTTCGTTATTTTAGCTGTGTGCTTAGGGTCATTGTCTTGTTGGAAGATAAACCTTCTGCCCAGTCTGAGGTCCTGAGCACTCTGGAGAAGGTTTTCATCCAGGATATCCCTGTACTTGGCTGCATTCATCTTTCCCTCGATTGCAACCAGTCATCCTGTCCCTGCAGCTGAAAAACACCCCCCCAGCATGATGCTGCCACCACCGTGCTTCAGTGTTGGGACTGTATTGGACAGGTGATGAGCGGTGCCTGGTTTTCTCCACACATACCACTTAGAATTAAGGCCAAAAAGTTCTATCTTGTTCTCATCAGACCAGAGAATCTTATTTCTCACCATCTTGGAGTCCTTCAGGTGTTTTTTTTAGCAAACTCCATGCGGGCTTTCATGTGTCTTGCACTGAGGAGAGGCTTCCATCGGGCCACTCTGCCATAAAGCCCCGACTGGTGGAGGGCTTCAGTGATTGTTGACTTTCTACAACTTTCTCCTATCTCCCGTCTGCATCTCTGGAGCTCAGCCACAGTGATCTTTGGGTTCTTCTTTACCTCTCTCACCAAGGCTCTTCTCCCCTGATAGCTCAGTTTGGCCGGACAGCCAGCTCTAGGAAGGTTTCTGGTTGTCCCAAACGTCTTCCATTTAAGGATTATGGAGGCCACTGTGCTCTTAGGAACCTTAAGTGCAGCAGAAATTTTTTTGTAACCTTGGCCAGATCTGTGCCTTGCCACAATTCTGTCTCTGAGCTCTTCAGGCAGTTCCTTTGACCTCATGATTCTCATTTGCTCTGACATGCACTGTTAGCTGTAAGGTCTTATATAGACAGGTGTGTGGCTTTCCTAATCAAGTCCAATCAGTATAATCAAACACAGCTGGACTCAAATGAAGGTGTAGAACCATCTCAAGGATGATCAGAAGAAATGCACAGCACCTGAGTTAAATATATGAGTGTCACAGCAAAGAGACTGAATACTTAGGACCATTTGATATTTCAGTTTTTCTTTTTTAATAAATCTGCAAAAATGTCAACAATTCTGTGTTTTTCTGTCAATATGGGGTGCTGTGTGTACATTAATGAGGAAAAAAAATGAACTTAAATGATTTTAGCAAATGGCTGCAATATACCAAAGAGTGAAAAATGTAAGGGGGTCTGAATACTTTCCGTCTCCACTCCACTCCACTCCACTTTCTCTGCGTTTATGTGATAACCCCACAGTGCCCAGTCCTCAGCACTATCTCCTCAGTGCTCAGTCCTTAGGCATATATGGTAACTTTTCAGCTCTCAGAACCCACCTCTTTTAGGTTAACTCTAATTATGAGGTTCAAGTTCCCATTACCATGGTTTCCTGGTAGATCTTCCATGTTCATGGTTCATGAACTCAGCAAATAGCATGGGTATTTACCATATTAACCATAATGCACTGCCCCACCTTAAAACTAAAGCCGGGTACACACTGTGAGTCTCTTTTCATTCAACCCAGCGGGCTGAACGAACAGAAACTGAAGAGCTCAGAAGGAATCGCTGTACTAACAATCCAATGTCAGTACAGCGATCTCCCCTGCTGAACTATTGTATTCACCCCCCACCAGAACACATCAGTGAGCATTCTCAGCCATTGGCTGAGAGTGCTGATCAGGTATCAATTGGCAGGCCTTTTTAGTTTGGCCGGCTTCTTTCAGACCGCCTGCCGTACACACGGGGCGAACATCAGGCAGTATCGGCTGGTTCAATAGACTTTTGGACAAACCAACCCCCTCATTATAAAAAGATGAGGCCACAGCAACTATTTTAACAATGTGCTTTAGTTGTGATAAGGAAAGCATAGGAAGTGCTACTGACAAACTGCATTGGCAGAGATTAGTGTTGGGCTGGTAGGCACTGGCAGGTCTGTTAAAGTGGATGTAAACCTTTATTGAATGTCATGTACCTGTATGTAGCAAAATGCTGTGTATTTTAGAGAACTGCGGGAGGATACCTTTTTGTATGCTTTTTTACATTTTAATGCTAATGTCCAGCTGCCACTTTACTGCCTGTCCCTGTCCACAAGAACTTCAGTAACAGCAGGCTACATGTGTTTTTTCATAGGGCTTATTTCCTAATGGTTGCTGCATTTTTTAAGGGCCTTTTTAAAATGGTGACAACAGTGAAATATGCCTGGGCAATGTGCATCAGCACAGATCCTTTGGGAGAGCATGTAACAGGGTGATTTATAGGCAGGAGATTGTGAGAAATATCCAAAAACACAAAGTTCACAAATAGGGGTATCTGTATCACCAGTTGTTAATAAAGCTAGCAATTAAAATAAAAAAGGCTTTTGAAGTAATATTATCATGTTACAGCTAATATGAGATCTTAGTGATCGGGTTTATATATAATTTAACAAACTACACGAGTTCTTTGAATTGCAGTGCTGGGGTACATTTCATGCACAGGTCTGTACACCCAAAATCCTTTTAAAGACCATTATCTGTCCACAACACCTGATAGCTCTCAATTCTCAACATCTTAGCTATTTTTTTTATCTAATTAGTTACATAGTAGGTGAGGTTGAAAAAAGACACAAGTCCATCAAATCCAACCTATGTTTATGATTATGTGTCAGTATTACATTATATATCCCTGTATGTTGCTGTCATTCATGTGCTTAACTAATAGTTTCTTGAAGCCATCAATGCTCCCCGCTGAGACCACCGCCTGTGGAAGGGAATTCCACATCCTTGCCGCTCTTACAGTAAAGAACCCTCTACGTAGTTTAAGGTTAAACCTCTTTTCTTCTAATTTTAATGAGTGGCCACGAGTCTTGTTAAACTCTCTTCTGCGAAAAAGTTTTATCCCTATTGTGGGGTCACCAGTACAGTATTTGTAAATTGAAATCATATCCCCTCTCAAGCGTCTCTTCTCCAGAGAGAATAAGTTCAGTATAGTTACATTAATAATTGATAATAATTGAGATATTTTCCCCTTCATTTCACTAACACATGCAACTGCTGTGTGCGCTGTATAAACTGAATGTGGCATCAGCTACATACAGTATACAGCTCTTTGTTTTGGCAGAGTGAAGGGAACTTCCTGCCCCACCCCCAGAACAAAATTGAGTTGGGTTGAGAACTGCTCAGCTATTTACAGAAAGCCTTGTATTTTATGAATGAATATAAGATTTTCTCTCAGTGGCTGGGTTTGAAAGGCAGGTGGATGACATCACGATCACCAATTACAGGAAACCTTGTATCCATACAGAAAATACAAGGCTTCTATTGAATGGCCGAGCAGTGCTCAGTCTTGGTTGATTTTGTTTTGGGAGGGAGATGGGAAGTTCCCATCCCTCTGCCAGAAGACAGCACTGTATAGTGCACACAACAAACATCTGCACTGGCACTGGCAGGCATTGGGGATGGGCACTGATTGGCAGCTGCCTGGGCATTGATTGGCATTTCCATGGTGGTCTCGGGTGGCATACCTGGTAGTCCAGTGTGGTGGCATCCCTGGTGGTCCTGGCAGCATCCTGGTGGTCCTGGGTGGGCATCCGAGGGGGGCTGCGCTGATAAACAATCAGCACAGACCCCCCTGTCAGGAGAGCAGCCGATCGGCTCTTCTCTACTCGCTTCTGTCAGACGTGAGTGAGGAAAAGCAGATCAACGGCTCTTCCTGTTTACATCGTGATCAGCCATGATTGGACATGGCTGATCACAGTGTAAAGAGACTCCGTCAGAGGCTCTTTACCGAGATCGGTGTAGCGGTGTGTCAGACTGACACATCGCACCACCGATCGCTGCGATGCGTGCCCCCACGGGTGCGTGAGAGCGGTCGTTCTGGAGGGCTGTCATATGACGTCCACCCAGAACAAGAGCCACGCTGCCCAGCCGCCATTTGACGGCCAGCGGGCGGGAAGTGGTTAAAGGAGTTGTAAACCCTCGTGTTTTTTCACCTTAAAAAAAAAAAACACCTGGCAGTGACCGGCCCCCTGTTTTACTTACCTGAGCCCCGAATTTCCGTCGGTGGAGACGCGCTCTCCCTCTCTCCACGGGGTCCTGGCTCTTGATTGGATAGATTGATAGCAGTGCAGCCATTGGCTCCCGCTGCTGTCAATCAAATCAATGACATGGAGGCGGGGCCAAGTCTGGCATTCTTGTCTATGGATGCAAATGCTGGACTCGGGAGCGTGCCCACAAAGTAACCCCCCCGGGAGAGCGCTTCTGCTAGGGGGTAAACTGATGCGGGGAGGAGCCACGAGAGCCACCGGGAGACCCCAGAAGTCGAGGATCAGGGCCACTCTGTGCAAAACGAGCTGCACAGGTATAACATGTTTGTTATTTTAAAAAAATTAAAAAAAGACGGTTTACAATCACTTTAAGCCGAGCTAAATGGAAAATTTAAAACAACAATTACACATCCAAAATAAGTGATGCCAGAATATGGTATTACTGATGCTGACCATGAACATCACCACAAACTGCTTTAAGGCATCTCCCAAGTGTAGTATTTAAAGAACTAATTTTCCATGTCACCCTTAAAGTCGCATTAAAAGGACACTCTTTCTGTTGTATGGTATTTTTAACAATTGTTTTGGCTTGTTAAATGTCCCCCATCGCAGTGACCAACTCCCTGTGTCTTTTTATTTTTTTTTTTTACAATAGCTTGCCAACTAGCCGTGAAAACGAGCAGAATTTAGTATCAAGATTTGGCAATCGACCACTGCCGCCTTGCGCCACCGTTGAACTTTAATGGGGTATGCTGCAAAGTTCAGGGTTTGCAAATGTTTTTAAGTTGGATTTGATGAACCTTCACCCCCCCCCCTCCCAACCACCAGTGAATCCCTAGGTTTTCTCTTAGCGCATCCCTAGCTACCCCCTCAAGTCTTATGAGTAACCCTCAGCACACAGTCTCCAGCATATGTGTGATAATCCCTCACATTTATTAAGTGCACCACACCAAATATCGGCTCCTCTGCCCAATTTCATATTTGAAAAATTAACAGCGACAAAGCCCTGCTCCATCTCCCACATCCCACCACTACCTCCATTGTTCCTGGACTTCATGACGCAGTCCCAGCTAATAATCCTGATTATATTTTGGTGTCTTCTTTTCAATCTCCCAAATTACACTGACACACTCCTTTAATTTCAGTGTCTTCCCCACCACCTTCACAATTCGTGTTGCTGCTGACGCGATCCCCACAATCCTCCACTGTCGCCGAATAACCTGCTTCAATCTTACCAGGTCCACTTCCTGGGCACTGATTTAAATCTCTATACCTTCTCAGTCTGTGTAAAAACCTCAGCTTCACGGCTGCTGTTATACAGCGACTCTGTTTTGTAAAGCATTATGGGACACATACCCCTGTAATCTGTATGGCTTCAGTCATCATTTTCTAGTGATTTTGTTCCTTAGGAAAGATCAATAACCAACATTTATGAGTCAAAAGTTTAATTTTTCCTCCCACTGTCATACCCTCCACGCTCTTCTCCTGCACATAACACCTGATACCTACATAACATACCTACCACAATTCTCTTCGGCACATACTGCCCTTTGCCATACCTCCAGATTCCTCTACTGCACATACTTCTCACTGTCATACCCTTCTCCTGCCCACTGCCATACCCTCCATGCCCCTCTCCTGCACACATTTCCCCCCTGCAGTATCCTCTGCACTTTGTAATACCCTCTGTTCTCCTCTCCTGCATACACTGCCTGCTGTTATACAGTGTACACTCTCCTTCTGCATATATTGCCCTTGCATACCTCTCCTGTACATCCACAATCCTAATCTGTACATACTGCCTGCTGTCATACCCGCTGTACTTCTCTCCTGTGCATACAGTCTGCTGCCATACCCTCCTATCTGACCTTAATCTATATGCAGATACATGCATGAAGTGTCACTATGTGATTCAAATATGGTTAAAAAAAGTAAAATGTAAAATGCGCTGAAACACACATTGCATTGTACCCTGCCTGCACAGTAAAGCACTGCATTTTCACATATAGGATAGTGTGAACGACCCCTCAGAGAGGAGGAATAATCTCTGTTGCTGCTAAGAACCAGGAGGACTGTGCTGACAGCCAGAGTAAGCTGGGAACTACCTTGACACACACAGGTCAGTGCTACTATTCTGTTGGGGCTTTCCTCTGACTTTGTACTGTGTGCTGAACCTCTTTACTGAAGAAAGTAATTTCTGTTTGTTTAGCAGAGAAATGAAGGGACTTTTATTTTCACAAGACTATATTACTGACACCTAATTTCCCCAATCCCCATATACATATAAGTGTGTGTATATATATATATATATATATATATATATATATATATATATATATATATATATATATATATATATATATATATATATATATATATATGTGTGTGTGTAGCAGGTGTCTTGTATCTCCTGCGACCCTGCCAAGCTGGCCGCCGCGATGTACACAGGCTTTCCAGCCTGAATGAGGGAGAGAGCTGCCTGTCCCATCTGCATGGACTTTTTCACCACCCCCCCTCCTTCTTCCTGTTTCACTAACTGAATCTAATGTAATATGAGCTGACTTACATAGAGCGGCTGTTTATTCTGCAGCCTCCTTCTGTGTCCCTATTGGCAGGAGGAAGAAAGTCAATTAAAGGAGCAGTTACAGGAGCCAATCAGAGGGACTTTAACAAGCCGCAGGGAGCAGCTGCAAAGGACTCTGGAATATGAAGTTCCACCATAGCTTTGTATAGGACTGAAACTACCAAGACCAGCATTCTCTGTGGGAGGAAAGTAAAAGACTCCATTTTAATTCCTGAAGAGATTTCAGTCACCATGAGGCAATGAAAGAGATCAGACCTGAAGGAGAGATGCTGTCTCTCAGATGATCTCCCAGCGCTATCCAGGCTTCCACCGCCAGTCGGGACATCCAGCCTGAGAGAGGGGGATTCCAGGTGCATATCGAGGCGCACCGCATCAACGGTGAGGCGTTCCAGTGTGAGGTGACTAGTCGGGTCACCAGGAAAGCCTGCTGTTCCAGGACGTTAGTTTGGGCCTTGACCACAGGATTTGGTGAGAGGGCATTTTGCTCATCTGCAGGGAACAGAGACACTGCACCATAGGAGGAGTATGAACACTGTATACAGACATCTTTGCTGGTAGTCATCTTGTTGACACTTGTAGTGCCACATGGATAAGGGATAAGGCTATCCATCTCTGGGACACTGTATACAGACATCATTGTCCTCTCACCTTGCTGAGGAGGATCCTGCCTGTTTCACTTGATAAGCTGGGCGAGTTGTGGTGTTTGGGCCCACAATACAGGAGTTTAATTGCACCCACGAGAGTGGCTAGCTGAAGACACCAAATCTTATCTTTTCTTCAAAAGGACTGAAGCTACTAGTGCCATACGAACCCGCACACACATATTCAGGGCTCTGCATATGCATTGGGTGTGTGGGACAGTTTATCTAGAAAGTTAAGCCATTACTTGTTGACTTGAATAAAGTGTTTAATTTTGGGCCTGTGGTGTCAGAGGACAGAAGAGAGAGGCATGACACAAAGGGAGTCATTCCTCTGCTCTCCTCCTGCCTGGACTCAGAGCCAATTTGAGTAAAAGTAACCAATCCAATTTAAAGTGTCATATTGTGCTTTATTTACCATTTAAGTGTGCCTCTGCTCTTGGGGACATTCTCAGGTTTGGAATCCCCTGAAAGCAGCTTGAATATAGGATTGAGAGCTATATTGCTCCTAAATCTCAGTTATTGCTCTCTAGTTGATTACTTGAATATATATTATTACTGGCAGTTATTCTTTCACAAGTATTGCAGTAAAGACAATTTCTGTGTTTTATCATAACGTGTGTGTTTCGCATAGGTCATTGCACTTACACTATTGCCAGGTGTGCCAGAGGGGGCTGAGGCTGTTATTAGGGGTTGAGAGGCAGCGTAACGAACTCAACAAACAAAGCAGCTCCTTCGGGGGTATAGCTACACATATATATATATATATATATATATCACTAAAACAAATACTAGGCTGCAGCACGATGGATATATATATATATATCACTAAAACAAATACTAGGCTGCAGCACAATGGGTTGTTTTAATGTTCAATTTGTAGAGCAATAACATCAGGCATGTCTGCGTTTGTCAAGCTGGACAAAGGGCAAGGATGCCTGAAACTTGCTGTTTTCTACTTCTTGAGCAAAAACTCATTGTGCTGCACCCCCTACCCTTTCTTTTGTTTACTTGATGGTGATTTCTGGAGCCTTACCCGGTTGCATGCATGCTTTGAGTGTAAAGGAAAAATGTTACATATAAATTGTGGATAAAAAAAAATTATAGATGTTGCAGAAACAAAAAAATGTTTAAGGAAATAAACTGTAATAATGTCCTTTGCATATTGTTAATACTACTTGGAGGCTGAAACTTGGCATAATCTGTGTCCATATATTTACTTGATATCATGAAGTGTGTTCTAGAGTGCAGTGCCAAATCTTGAAAGGTAAAAAAAAAATAGACTTCAAAAAGCACAGAACCTGGTTTTTATTAAATTGGGACTCCATCCAAACAGCTGAATATACAGTTGAAATACACATGTGAACAGTCCACCCACCAATTCTTCTCAGCCACATTATATGGCAAGACTACTTTTTCCTAATGCAGCTTTGGGTGTCACTTTGATCACTGAACTATGAAATAGCATCATCACACCGCATGTACCTCTTCCTCCAGTGTTTCATGGGTTAAAAGATATAAGATTGTGTGCACTGTGCAAAGCAATAGAGCCTGCTTTGCATACAGTTTATACCCACCTATTCCATCTAATGTCCACTTTGCTGGGGAAAGATAACATAAAGACAGATTTAAAGCAGCTATGCTAGCTGCATTTTTTAAATGAACACACATCTATACTGAAGGCTATTTTTTTATATATATATCGAGAGTGAGATGTGCCTATATGCCACCTTCTTTTAAAATTCTGATTTCATTTATTAAACAAAAAAGTTAAACTAAATTAGGAAACATATTAAAAGAAAATTTTTTAATAACATAATAATTTAATATTATTAATTAATTATTCATTTATCTGTGCATTTATATAATGCTGTTGTTTTATAAGATAGATCGATATCTCCCTGCTGCTTTAGACCTTATCAGTTATAGTACAGAATGACCTGTTTCCTACTGCGCAGCTACCGTAGAAAGTAGAATTGTTCTTTGTGTTTGTTTGGTGGAATAAGTGTCAGACTATGTTAGTTTACTCTTGGCAAAATATTAAAGCGGTAGTAAACCGCTGCAAAAAAAAAAAAGAAAACAATTTTCCCCTGCAAAATAATAGCATGATGTGCTAGTATGGATCGCATACTTGCACATTATGAAATACCTTAAAATGAAGCCCTCCAGCGGAGCGCAGTCATGGCTGAGAGAGCTTCCATCTTCCCCCCGGGCTTCCTTCCACGTTTGCGTACTCCAGCTGTGTAAGTGGCCAGAGCCGGGATGCCAGCACTCCTGTGCATGCGCGAGAGCCCTCAGTTATGGCACGGTGCTCTGAAGTTAAGGCACGGTATGCCAGATCTTTAGAGCGCATTCGCGCCAGTGACGTCACCAGTTGCATCCAAGGTGAATATCTCCTAAACGGTGCATGGTTAGGAGATATTCATTTTACCCACTGGTAAGCCTTATTATAGGCTTACCGGTAGGTAAAAATCACAAAGCGGGCTTTACTACCGCTTTAAATGAAAGCAGAGCTCAGTCCAGGTTTCCCTTTAAAAACCTTTATATTACAAAAGGTACTATTCATTTAGCTACTCCACTTACAAATATGAAAACAAGGTGCTTTCTGAACAAACTGTGTTCAAATACATTATTTTCTAGCTATTTTCACATATATAATTACATATTGCTGTGAGGGTACCCTATAACCGAGGTTCTGTTACTCGCAAATTCGGTCTCTGCAAAAGATCTTCATTGCATGGGCCATTCAGAAGGTTCACAAATGACTCACTTAAATCTCTGTTGAAAACCGAGTCAAAGCATCCACAGCTATAATCTGCACTTCCATCATAGAATCCATCCACCAAGTCCTGAATCTGCTTAAGGTCCTCCTTTAGTTCTATGCTCAAAGCCTCATAATGAACCTCCAATTCGTTGTACCGCCCGGACAGATTTACAATACTAGTTTCCACCAAGAGCATGTCATGATGAAGGTTTCTCTTCATAGATTCCACTTTACGACACTCATACCGGAGTTGGGACAGGTTGTGTCTGACATTCTCATTTTCCTCTTTGTACCAGGTCTCCTTGTCATTGTAGATAGATATCAAGGCCTCCACATCTTCCTGCATTGAGTCATAGTTGACTGCCAATGAGCTGAGCTCTTTTTCTGCACTAGACACTTCTTCAACCACCTTAGCAAAGCGCTCAAAATTAACGTAAGTGTTGTTCGGTGGCATGCTTGAATGAGACTTCATAGTGTATTCCTTTAGTCTCTTAGCCTTTAGTTTTCTCATGGCCGTTCTCTTTGTATCATGGACTTTGTTCTCCTCTTTGGATTGGAGGGTCTTTAGGTAAAAAAGAAAACGTAAGAAGGGAGAAAAAGACCATGCCGGGTTCTGCACACTTAAGTGCACAAATTCATCAAGGAGGTCTCCAGTATGAAAGTCACACCATCCACGGATGCATCAAAACAGAATCAAGACAGGGTGCAATCCACACCTAGTAAAAGGTTTAGTAGTTTTCCACTGCACACAATACACCACAGCAATGTGATCATATCATTAGTATGTATCAGTTGTGAGGAAATTCTGAATTCAAGGATTACAACATATTTCCATAATGTTTGCCCCCAATATTATAGTTTTTCTTGATTATCCAGTTGCATAGCATGAATTCTAAGCTCTAAGTATTACCGCACAATCCTTATGTTTTCTAAAGCAAACACTGCTATAATGACATACTATAAAGAACAGTAATGTTTACTTGCTCGGCTATCATATGCACCATACTATAGTTTAAGCAAACATGCAGAAGATTGTGATCAATCGTGTATTATAATTTCACAGCATACAGAAAAGTGTGGAAGATTTCACAGCACTAATGAACCACACACCATCATCCAAAGCAGTCTTGGCAAAAGTAGAATCAACAGCAAAACTCCAGGAATCAGGGACATTTTCACTATGTATAGGGTTAGTGCAGGCTGTGATTAGAGACAGTCTCCTATATTCTCTGCTGTATATAAACAACGATTACTCTTCAAAGCAGCTCAATATTTTCAGCATGAAACAATGAAGTAATATAGGTTTCACTGCCTGTCTCTGCTAGCTCTTTTGTAAGAGATCACACACAATGAGTATATTGAGTAACACCCTGACAGGCCATAAGGCTTATTTACAGCAGACACTGCAGCCAACTTTTCTGCATGTTCAATTTGTCTGTTCAATACCCAGCTTTCCATTGGACCTGTTCACACCACTACATTGGATTGCAGTGTGTAGTGTGTCCTGTATGCGGCATATTGGATATGTCCACCTTCCATTTAAGTTAGTTGCATAAAACCCCTAAAGTCTGTGTTACCCTAAATATTTTTTTTCTAACCTACATTTATTTTATAAATCATAGTCTCATTTTCTTGTACTTCTTCCATCTGAAGTACCTGGTTGATCCTGAAAGTTACCTTCTAAACTGACCTCACAAAGTACAGAAGCTGACCTGTCTTATGTGTGGCCAGTCAGAGATACAGAACACTGTGCAGACAAATAGCATGCCTGTATTGGGAAGTTTGTTCAGCCACCATGTCCGCCTCTGGCACACACCCGCTCCCAATCACAGCCTGCCTATGGCACACACCCCCTCCCAATTACAGCCTCCCTATGGCATACACCGGCTCCCAATCACAGCCTGCCTCTGGCACACACACCCACTCCCAATCATAGCCTTCCTCTAGCACACACACCCTCCCAATCACAGCCTGCCTCTGGCATACACCTGCTCCCAATCATAGCCTGCCTCTGGCACACACACCCTCCCAATCACAGCCTGCCTCTAGCACACACCCCCTCCCAATCACAGCCTGCCTCTGACACACACCCGCTCCCAATCACAGCCTGCCTCTGGCACACACCCCCTCCCATTCACAGCCTGCCTTTAGCACACACCCCCACCCAATCACAGCCTGCCTATGGCACACACCCCCTCCCAATCACAGCCTGCCTATGGCACACACCAGTTCCCAATCACAGCCTGCCTCTGGCACACACCCACTCCCAATCATAGCCTGCTTCTGGCACACAGCCCCTCCCAATCACAGCCTGTCTCTTGCACACACCCCCTCCCAATTAAAGCCTGTCTCTGGCACACACCCCCTCCCAATCACAGCCTGCCTATGGCACACACCAGTTCCCAATCACAGCCTGCCTCTGGCACACACCCACTCCCAATCATAGCCTGCTTCTGGCACACACCCTCCCAATCACAGCCTGTCTCTTGCACACACCCCCTCCCAATCAAAGCCTGTCTCTGGCACACACCCCCTCCCAATCACAGCCTGTCTCTTGCACACACCCCCTCCCAATCAAAGCCTGTCTCTGGCACACACCCCCTCCCAATCACAGCCTGCCTCTGGCACACACCCCCTACTAATCACAGCCCGCCTCTAGCACACACCCGCTTCCAATCACAGCCTGTCTCTGGCACACACCCCCTTCCATTCACAGCCTGCCTATAGCACACACCCCCACCCAATCAGAGCCTGCCTATGGCACACACCCCCTCCCAATCACAGCCTGCCTATGGCACACACCCGCTCCCAATCATAGCCTGCCTCTAGCACACACACCCTCCCGATCACAGCCTGCCCCTGACACACACCCACTACCAATCATAGCCTTCCTCTAGCACACACACCCTCCCAATCACAACCTGCCTCTGGCATACACCCGCTCCCAATCATAGCCTGCCTCTGGCACACACCCGCTCCCAATCACAGCCTGCCTCTAGCACACACCCTCTCCCAATCACAGCCTGCCTCTGACACACACCCGCTCCCAATCCCAGCCTGCCTATGGCACACACCCCCTCCCAATAACAGCTTGCCTATGGCATACACCCGCTCCCAATCATAGCCTGCTTCTGGCACACACACCCACTCCCAATCACAGCCTGTCTCTGGCACACACCCCCTCCCAATCACAGCCTGCCTCTGGCACACACCCCCTCCTAATCACAGCCCTCCTCTAGCACACACCCGCTTCCAATCACAGCCTGCCCCTGGCACACACCCCCTCCCATTCACAGCCTGCCTATAGCACACACTCCCACCCAATCACAGCCTACCTATGGCACACACCCCCTCCCAATCACAGCCTGCCTCTGGCACACACCCGCTCCCAATCATAGCCTGCCTCTAGCACACACACCCTCCAAATCACAGCCTGCCTCTGGCACACACCCACTCCCAATCATAGCCTGCCTCTGGCACACACCCGCTTGCAATCACAGCCTGCCTTTGGCACACACCCGCTCCCAATCAAGCCTGCCTTTAGCACACACCCGCTCCCAATCATAACCTGACTCTGGCACACACCCCCTCCCAATCATAGCCTGCCTCTGGCACACACCCCCTCCCAATCACAGCCTGCCTCTGGCACACACCCCCTCCCAATCACAGCCTGCCTCTGGCGCACACCCACTCCCAATCATAGCCTGCCTCTAGCACACACACCCTCCCAATCATAGCCTGCCTCTGGCACACACCCGCTTGCAATCACAGCCTGCCTTTGGCACACACCCGCTCCCAATCAAGCCTGCCTTTAGCACACACCCGCTCCCAATCATAGCCTGCCTCTGGCACACACCCCCTCCCAATCACAGCCTGTCTCTGGCACAGACCCCCTCCCAATCACAGCCTGCCTCTGGCACACACCCCCTCCCAATCACAGCCTGCCTCTGGCACACACCCCCTTCCAATCACAGCCTGCCTATGGCACACACCCTCTCCCAATCACAGCGTGCCTATGGCACACACCCCCTCCCAATCACAGCCTGCCTATGGCACACACCCACTGCCAATCACAGCCTGCCTATGGCACACACCCCCTCCCAATCACAGCCTGCCTATGGCACACACCCCCTCCCAATCACAGTCTGCCTATGGCACACACCCCCTCCCAATCACAGCCTGCCTATGGCACACACCCACTCCCAATCACAGCCTGCTTATGGCACACACCCCCTCCCAATCACAGCCTGCCTATGGCACACACCCCCTACCAATCACAGCCCGGCTCTGGCACACACCCACTCCTAATCACAGCCTGGCTCTGGCACACACCCACTCCTAATCACAGCCTGGCTCTGGCACACACCCACTCCCAATCATAGCCTGCCTCTTGAACACATTCCCTGCTCAAGCATGTCTGCATCTTTGCCTCAGGCTATGGAATATAGGCACACTAGGTGTCTGCACTGTGTCCTGTAACCCACCCTCCACTATCAGGAAGAAGAGATGCATGGTCATATGACAGAACTTTTTAACATTTTAAAAAAGATAATTTAAACAACTAAGCACAAGCAGTTATGGTACCTGCATAGTTATAACTGTATTAGCCAGTGTCTATAACATTGTATGTTCACAACTATTTTAAAGGATATGCTAACCTGAACAATAAACTTCTCTTATTTCTCCATTTTAATATAAAAAAACTATACTTCTCAAAACATTTTTTTTGATACATATAAAAAATGCCTGTTGATCCTGACAGAAATCTTGTCATCTAATTACTTCCTTTGATCTCTGCCGATGCTGCACTATTAGTTACATTGTTCCCAGCTATCTCTGAGAATTACTGAACACATCCCCTCTATGTTATGGAAGAGTGGAGGTTAGTTACCAGTAAGTGTTGTTACCATAGGACAGGAAGTGTGATACTGGCAGGATCACTAGGTAAAATAAGAAAGCAAAAAAAAAAAAAGCATGCAGCCACCACATCTAAAGACTGGCAAGCTGCAATCTATTCATTTTCTGTTCTTAGATTTAGTACTCTTTAATGGTTAAGGTGATTGTAGTCATATTAGTACACTTGCAACAATAAATTTGAGGGCTATTTCATTACCCATTAATATGTACACTTTTTTGTTTTTATTTGTTTTATGTGTTCATTTTTTTTAGTGTCACAGTTAAAAAAGTGCATAATTGAAAAATCCCTTTATTTCATTTGTAATAACTTTGTAATGCTATGTACAAGAATAATTTCAGTGTAATTTTAAACAGAATAAATAATTTTTTTATTCAGTTATGCTATTTTTTTAAAGGAACACTGGTCAAAAAAGAAAAATGTGCCTGGGGGAACCTTCCCCTCCCCCATTCCCTCTTCCTATTATGTGATCTCCTCACGCATCTCGCTTCCTCCCTCACCATCTAACCCTCCCCCGCCCCTTTTTTTTTCTTTTTTCTTTACCCTTCTTTTTCATTCTTGTGGTTTATGTATCATTTTTCCCAAATTTTGTGGATTGCTCCACACCCCAACCCCTGAGCCATACAGCTCAGACACCCTGTGTTGACCCCCGGCTCTGGCCGGAGGGTTACTGTTGTTTGACAGTTCATTCCATAAAACACGTTCTATAGGTGTATTTTAATACTGTATTATGTTAGGCTTACTGCTCATATCCCCTGTGTGGGATTATTAAAGCTGTGTATTTTATTATATTTCAATCAAAAATATTGTACTAGAAAAAAGAAAAATGTCGTGGCAATACTTTGTCACACCGTATTTGTGCAGCGGTCTTACAAGCGCACTTTTTTTGGAAAAAATACACTTTTTTGAATTAAAAAATAAGACAACAGTAAAGTTAGCCCAATTTGTTTTAATATTGTGAAAGATAATGTTCCGCCGAGTAAATTGATACCCAAGATGTCACGCTTCAAAATTGCGCCCGCTCGTGGAATGGCGACAAACTTTTACACTTAACGTCCATAGGCGACGTTATAAAAATTCTACAGGTTGCAATTTTTGAGTTACAGAGGGGGTCTAGGGCTAGAATTATTGCTCTTGCTCTACCGATCGCAGCGAGGCCTCACATGTGTGGTTTGATCACTGTTTTCATTTGCGGGGCTACTCACGTATGCGTTCACTTCTGCACGCGAGCTCGGCGGGATGGGGCAGTTTAAAAAAAAAAAATTTCTTATTTATTTTACCTTTTATTTTTTATTTTTACACTGTTAAAAAAAAAAAATAATTGTGTCACTTATATTCCTATTACAAGGAATGTAAACATCCCTTGTAATAGAAAAAAAGCATGACAGGACCTCTTAAATATGAGATCTGGGGTCAAAAAGACCTCAGATCTCATATATACACTAAAATGCACTAAAAAAAAGAAAAAAATTGTCATTTAAAAAATGATTAAAAAAAAAAACGGCCCTTTAAAAGTGACCGATAAAAGTGATCTCACGGCGAATCCACCACAGAGACCACTTTTATCTTGTAGCCGACCGCCGGCTGAACACGGGGATACCGGGGTAATGCTGCTGCCATAACAACGATATCCGTCCTTAAAGTGAGGACGTATATTGGCGCTCGGTAGTCGGCAAGTGGTTAAATGCATAACAACTACCCAAACTACTAAAGGATGATGGCAATTAAGCTGCTTGTTGTTATAAATACAAATTTCCATCCACATAAAAACACTGAATTATTGCTCTTCAGGTTAGTCAGCATGCCGGCTTGTACAAGTGATATATCATTTTCATGCAGAGACATCCTATTCTACTCACCGTGATCCATGGGTGAAGCAGGGCTTCCTGGATAGCGAGACGCTTCCTGAAAACAAGAGTAAAACAAATGAGCACAGATCCTACTGGTGATATAAATACATAACACATACACATGTACTATAGTGACCAAGGGTATTTAAAAAAAAGGAATAACATATCAGATGAAAACCCACTATTGTGCAATTAAAGTGTATAGCTGTAGAAGTCAATTCTCTTTTACCTTTGAGCAAACAATGCTTGAAAGAATAAAGTATTATGCAGCAATACAAAATGCAAACTCCTACACTAAAACTCTGTGCAGCAATTAGTACCATACTCTCTGAATATACCAAAAGCTCCCTACTGTTTCTGTATTAACTAAGAATGAGTAATTGTGTGTTAACTATTACATGCTGATAAGGTTAACTCTCTCCCAGTGACAAGCACTGAGGACTGGGATCAGTAGTGCACACCTATTCCTGGTGACAGCAGATGGAGAAATGTAAGCCTGAGGGTGGGCAGTATCCGTATCTGACACTTTTGTCCCTATTAGGACAGATCAGCTAACAAAAGGACTTAGCTGTCATTACAATACACTGCAGCAACTTCCTCTCACCCTTCCTTAACAAGTGACTGATGAATAAAGTGAATAATGTATTTAATGCATGCTGTTTCAAAAACAGAAAGATCAGGTAACTCCATAGCTTTTGCACCGGCCTCATGCACACGGGACATTAAAATAACGTTATGAAAACGCCAGTAGCTTTGCAGTGAGTTTTTTTTAACTTTTTTCAGTTTTTTTCAAAGTTTTTGCAATATCGTTTTTTAGCGTTTATTAGCGTTTTTTAGCGTTTTTCCGCGTTAGCGTTTTTTAGCATTTTTTTTTTTTCAAAATTTTTTTAAATTTTTTTCAATGGATCAAAAACATTAAAAAACGTTGGTGAGCAACGTTTTTGAGCGTTTTTGAGTGTTTATCAGCGTTAGAGCGTTTTTACAGCTGAAAAACGTCTCTCAGAACCCACTGGTCCTGGGTTTTTTTTACAGCTTAAAACCGCCTATGCCATTTGCAGCTCAAAAACGCCTAGGTGGGCATGAAGCCATAGACTAACATAGACAGGCGTTTTTAAGCTGCAAACAACGCTCAAAAAAGCGGCTGTAAAAACGTCCGTGTGCATGAGGCCTAAGAATTTTATTGCATACATTCACCACATTGTTGCCTATACTTTTATTTTTTACTATTCGAAAAAACATTAAAGCGGTTGTAAACGATCTCCTTGTAAAACAACCCATTCTGTATAAAACTGACTGTTGCCCCTCTCTGCCAATCCCTTCACTGGCTTCCCCTACCCCACCGTATAAAATTCAAAATCCTAACCACAACATACAAGGCCATCCACAAAATTGCCCCCAGCTACATCACCAACCTCTTCTGCCGATATCACTCATTTGTCCCCTTCTCTCCTCACAGGACCTCCTGCTCTCTACTTCTCTTGTTACCTCCTCTCATGCTCGCCTACAGGTCTTCACTAGAGCCTCTCCCATCCTCTGGAACTCCCTGCCCCGGTATGTCCGATCAGCCCCTACCCTGTACATCTTTAGGAGATCCCTGAAAACTCATTTATTCAGGGAAGCCTATCCCACACCCACCTAAAAACTGCAATCGAGCCACCCCCCATCAAATCACCCCCCGCAGCTATTACCTTTTGTACCACCTCCCCCCTCCCTTTAGCAAATAATCTTCATGAGCAGGGCCCTCCTGTCCCTTCTGTATTGAACTGTATTGTAATTGTGCTGTCCCCAGTCTACATTGTAAAGCGCTGTGTAAACAGTTGGTGCTATATAAATCATGTATAATAATAATAAAAAAATTGAAATGAAAAGGCAAAAAAAATGTGTATAGATATATAAAAAAAATTATTAATATCTTTTTTCCCTTTTTTTTTATAAGTGATCACATTCCCTCTGTTCTCTCTGTTCTCAGCTGCATAAGAGCTGGGAGGAGGAGAAACAGCATTACACTGAACTTCCCAGTGAATGGCAGTGCAGGGGGGTTTCAGGACAAGTCTGATCATTGGAGGAGAGCAAGCTGAGTTCCCAGCATAGCTAGAGAACTGACCACTGTGAGCTCTCCTGCTTAGTGTGGTCAGTTCTCAATAGGAAAGCAGAGGGACTGGCAGGAACATCAGAGATTTCACACAAAGGAAGCAATACAAAGAGAACAGGAGACTTGTTCATACAAGTACATGGAACAGCAGGCACATATTCGGAAAATGAAATGCTGGGGTAACAAACACTTTAAATAATAAGAACAAGATGCAAACCTTATTATTTTTTTTTTTAACTAAAGGTAAAGTCACACAAGCATTTCTCGTGTTATTTAGTAGTCATCCCTATACTTGTGGTGGCAGTGAGGACTTTACAGCACTTTTGTTCTATGGGGGGGGGGGGGGGGTAGCCTGGTATTTCTCATGTCATGGAGGATTAGATACAGTGGGGACGGAAAGTATTCAGACCCCCTTAAATCTTTCACTCTTTGTTATGGGGGCACCCATACGGCCGTCGCACCAGATATACAAGGCTTGTCAAACTTGAATTGATGTAAGTGTTCATCTATTTTACTTTTTAATAAAACTCAAAGGATTTTACACTATGGGAGCGCCTATGTTCTCTTTCATTTTATACACCTGTGGTTGAGCCTAGTCGTTCTGTGAGGAGGGCTGGGATTATCAGGATTTTCCAGAGGAGACCTAGAATCCATTGCCAATTTCCAAGTAGCCCAGCAGGTGTTCCTTTGGCCGATCCGGCAGGAGCTAGCATTTACCAGCCTTCCCTGATCCTCTGTAGCGGGGGAATCATGGGGTTCCGGTAAGCAGACACCCCTTCTGTTTTGGTGGCGGATCCTTCCCTCTCAAGATTCATTTTGGCACAAATCACTATATTTATGGAACTTTGGATTTGAGGACTATACTTTACATTTATATTTATTTATTTACCACTATCAATATTTGGTTTAGTACCTTTTTGCATGAGTGAAGTGAGTTGGGCAAGTTTATTACTGTATTTTGGTTGTGCTTGCTTTTTATGAATTTGATCAATTTCACTACTTTTGATTCATTTCACATTCAATAGCTAATTAGCGCGATTCTACTCTTTTCTTAAGATAAAACATAATAAGCATTATAATTACAAAAGGTCACTCATCCATTCATAAAAGTTCAATGAACATAATCGATTTTTCATGGTGAGCCAAAATTGTCTTAGCATCAGTTCGATGTAACTCGACGCACGTTTCATGGCTCATGCCAATCATCAGGAGTAAAATGCTCTGAAATTAAACCAGTGATATCTATAAGTATAGGATATCCTTTAAACGGAGAACAATCTCTCAAAATCAAGGTGTGTAACTTACAGTACGGCCAAATGGTGACGCCCAACCTTAAATCCAAGTGAAGAAGAGGGACAAGGATGATCATCTCCCCCGGGGCTGAGGTGAAGTCGTGAAATGGTCACCTGGTCTTCACCTGTCTGTTGTCTCTGGTCTGGATGGGACTCCTCACCTCAGCCCCAGGGGAGATGATCATCCTTGTCCCTCTTCTTCCCTTGGATTTAAGGTTGGTCATCCTCATTTGGCCGTACTGTAAGTTACACACCTTTATTTTGAGAGATTGTTCTCCGTTTAAAGGATATCCTATACTTATAGATATCACTGGTTTAATTTTTAGAGCATTTTACTCCTGATGACTGGCATGAGCCATGAAACGTGCGTCGAGTTACATCAAACTGATGCTTAAACAATTTTGGCTTACCATGAAAAATCGATTATGTTCATTGAACTTTTATGAATGGGTGACTTGGATCGTCCTACTGGTGATGATCCAAGTCAGTGAGCCAACAGAGAGAGAGAGGAACGGGCCAAGCCACCGCTCTGTGTCTGAATGGACACACAGCGCAGGGGCTTGGGTGCCCCCATAGCAAGCTGCTTGCTGTGGTGGCACTCAGCAGAAGCTAGGGGCCAGGAGCGCCGGCAAGGGACCTGTGAAGAGGAGGATTGGGGCTGCTCTGTGCAAAACTAATGCACAGAGAAGGTAAGTATGACACGTTTGTTATTTTTCAATGTAAAAAAATGAGACTTTAATATCACCTTAAACAAGTTTTTTGTATCACTTGACCCTTCCTTTTAGATTGTAAACTCTAACGAGCAGGGCCCTCTGATTCCTCCTGTTCGGAACTGTATTGTAACTGTACTGTCTGTTTTCATGTTTTAAAACGCTGCGCAAACTATTGGCTCTATATACATCCTGTATAACAATAATATTAATAATGAAAAATTTGGACATCTAAGGACTACTAAACTGCAATACACTATATTACATTTTTTGGGGTTTAGATATGCTTCAATTTAGTTGCTGCTCCCACAACTTTACACTTGAGGGCTCAAGAGCCCCTAAATAATACTAGGTAAAGATTTAAAGTAGAACTATAGGCAAAATCTTTTTCCATGGTGAATCTCCCTAACGGGGGCACAGACTGCAATAAAAACCTAATAGGTGTTCTAATCCCATTCTGAAAAAAAAGTTTTGCCTTTAGTTATACTTTAATACATGTTTCTTCTGAACACTAGGGGCATACATTGTGTTATAAACGGTTTTATTGAAATTTCTACAGAAACAAACAGAAATTAAATATTAAATTAATTTTCAGTGAAATTAAATGCATTTTTAGAAATGACAGTAAATTAAATATACCATATTTATACGCTTTCATTTTTATTTTAACAAAACTGGTAATCCATATAAACAAGATAAACATTATCCTTAAAGTTGAATTCTGGGATACCCTAATTACTGTCCCCTCCCCTCTCCTAACACCTATGCTTACTAACTTGCATAATAAAGATGTACAGTTTATACTTATCTATTTTCAGGCCGCTCCAGTTCAGTCTCGTGATTTCCCCTGTGTCAGCCAACGCCAGCTATGGGGGAGAGCGCTCAACAAGGCTAGTACAGCCTGGAGCAGTGATGTCACCAATAGGCTTACTATGGCCCATCTGCTGTCGGAACTCCCTCCTTTCCCCTGCAGAGATGCTGGCTGACTCAGGGGAGCAGGATTATGTGATTGGACCAGAGTAGCCCGAAAACAGGTAGGTGTGCACATCTTTCTTACACAAGTTAGTAAGCATAGGTGTTAGGAGGGGGGGGGGGGGGGCAGTTTTAAGTGCAGCAAAGGTTATCCTGGAAAGCCAGTTAAATATAATGGATTTTTCATTCTAGTTATCCAATTTTTTTTCCTTGCGTGTACTCAAGTGGCATTAACATAACATGGACATTTATATCACCTTGTATTCTTCACAAGAAGCTTCCTGATGAAGTCTTTTGCCAGATCACTGGTGTGGCTGAAGAATTCTTCATCAAACTCATAGTTAACAGCAGTAATATTAGAGAGAGTCTCCTGCTTATTGTCTCCCAAGAATGGCGATGCTCCACTCAGCCTGAATGATACAATTACATAAAATATAAACAATTAGCACTAAGTAGAACTATAGGCAAAACTTTTATTTTCTTTTTAGATTAAGGGAAGGTTATAACCCCTGTCAGTTTTTTTTTAGCCACCTTTGTCCCATTGGGGAGATTTCCCTTCACTTCCTGTCCCACAGCCAAAACTGGAAGTAAGAGGAAATCCCTGCAAATTAAGGGATTTCCTTAAGGACCCCCAAAGTCACCAGAACTAGGTGTTCTAATCCCTCTCCACTCTACCCAAAGGTAAAAAAAAAAATTTTTTGCCTTTAATTATAGTTTAATCATTTATAAATACTCATCTCTCAGATATCTGCTCTGCATGGTCATTCATACCTTCCAAACAAGGATATACAGTGCCTTACGAAAGTATTCGGCCCCCTTGAACTTTTCAACCTTTTGCCACATTTCAGGCTTCAAACATAAAGATATAAAATTTTTATTTTTTGTGAAGAATCACCAACAAGTGGGACACAATTGTGAAGTGGAACGAAATCTATTGGATTGTTGAAACTTTTTTAACTAATAAAAAATGAAAAGTGGGGCGTGCAAAATTATTCGGCCCCCTTGCGTTAATACTTTGTAGAGCCACTTTTTGCTGCGCTTACAGCTGCAAGTCGCTTGGGGTATGTCTCTATCAGTTTTGCACATCGAGAGACTGAAACTCTTGCCCATTCTTCCTTGCAAAACAGCTCGAGCTCAGTGAGGTTGGATGGAGAGCGTTTGTGAACAGCAGTTTTCAGCTCTTTCCACAGATTCTCGAATGGATTCAGGTCTGGACTTTGACTTGGCCATTCTAACACCTGGATATGTTTATTTGTGAACCATTCCTTTGTAGATTTTGCTGTATGTTTGGGATCATTGTCTTTTTGGAAGATAAATCTCCGTCCCAGTTTCAGGTCTTTTGCAGACTCCAACAGGTTTTCATCCAGAATGGTCCTGTATTTGGCTGTATCCATCTTCCCCTCAATTTTAACCATCTTCCCTGTCCCTGCTGAAGAAAAGCAGGCCCAAACCATGATGCTGCCACCACCATGTTTGACAATGGAGATGGTGTGTTGAGGGTGATGAGCTGTGTTGCTTTTACGCCAAACATATCATTTTGCATTGTGGCCAAAAAGTTTGATTTTGGTTTCATCGGACCAGAGCACCTTCTTCCACATGTTTGGTGTGTCTCCCAGGTGGCTTGTGGCAAATTTTAGACGAGACTTTTTATGGATATCTTTGAGAAATAGCTTTCTTCTTGCCACTCTTCCATAAAGGGCAGATTTGTGCAGTGTACGACTGATTGTTGTCCTATAGACAGACTCTCCCACCTCAGCTGTAGTTCTCTGCAGTTCATCCAGAGTGATCATGGGCCTCTTGGCTGCATCTCTGATCAGTCTTCTCCTTGTCTGAGCTGAAAGTTTAGAGGGACAGCCAGGTCTTGGTAGATTTGCAGTGGTCTGATACTCCTTCCATTTCAAAATGATCGCTTGCACAGTGCTCCTTGGGATGTTTAAAGCTTGGGAAATCTTTTTGTATCCAAATCCGGCTTTAAACTTCTCCACAACAGTATTACGGACCTGCCTGGTGTGTTCCTTGGTCTTCATGATGCTCTCTGCGCTTTCAACAGAACCCTGAGACTATCACAGAGCAGGTGCATTTATACAGAGACTTGATTACACACAGGTGGATTCTATTTATCACCATCAGTCATTTAGGACAACATTAGATCATTCAGAGATCCTCGCTGAACTTCTGGAGTGAGTTTGAGGCACTGAAAGTAAAGGGGCCGAATAATTTTGCACGCACCACTTTTCAGTTTTTTATTTGCTAAAAAAGTTTAAAATATCCAAAAGATTTCGTTCCACTTCACAATTGTGTCCCACTTCTTGGTGATTCTTCACAAAAAATTAAAATTTTATATCTTTATGTTTGAAGCCTGAAATGTGGCAAAATGTTGAAAAGTTCAAGGGGGCCGAATACTTTCGCAAGGCACTGTATGTACTGAAAATTCTCCTTTTCCAGTTACCCCTTTAATAACCACTTATCATTTGTAGGGTTTCAAGAACTATGCACCAAATAATCCCAAGCTCTGACAATGATCCTGGGTAAATCTGCATTACTGTTAACAGATTCAAACCCTATTTCTAAATCTACAGAATATCTCTGGACCAGATATGGAGCTACAGATAGTTATTGAATAAGATAGAACATGAACAAGCTCTAGGACTGTCCATTCTTTCTTACCATTCACATCCTCTTCATGGGAATACCCTTTGTCCCCAACAAATTTATGACAAGTTGTTTGTCCTCCAAATCATACATGTACAGTATAATGGAGCTCTGCCATACAGTAGTATGCCTTATGAATCTGCAGAACGGAAGACATACAGCAGGCAGGTGGCTCCACAAGAAAACTGTCCAATGGCTTTGTCTCTTCTTCGTGTGACGAGCATCAACAACCAGAATATTTTTGATTTTACCCAACTGATATATGTTCTTTGTTCAATACGCATTCATTTTAGTAGTGCAGACATCCCTAAAAATTATCCAGGCTTGAAAAAGGTAATTGGCAGGAGAGTCTCTTATGTCCTCAAAAAAACATGAAGATGGCCTTTCCTTTCCAAGCCATGTTGTCAAGTGAAGGATTTCCACCAAATAAATGCTAAACCACCTTTACAAGCAATGTAAACTGACTAATGACTGGATTATGCACAGCATCCTGGTAAAGACCTCTTGTCTAGTTGGCATGACAGTACCAATGTGTACTATATAAGGGGCTCAGGTAGGAAGAGAGAGGCAAGTATACCACTGATGATATGCAATGGGTTGGCACTCACCAAGTGGTTGTAAAAGCAGTAGGTTTCTTTACCTTTAGGAATTTTCTGCATTAAGGAAAAAAAACCTTCCAAGATTAGCCCCCTTCAGCCTCCCTAAATACCTACCTGAGCCAGATCTCAATCCAGCGTTGTGCTCGTGAGCAGCATCAGTGCTCTCTCCTTTCTCCTTACTGGACATGGAGGTAGCAGCAGGAGCCAATTAATCAAATTGGGTGAAGAGTAGGGGGCTGCGACAAGCCGGGCTCCGTGTGTCTATGGACACACAGAGCCCGGCTCAGCACTTGCTATGGGGGCAGACACAGGAGAGGAGGAGTGGACAGCGCTGGTGGAGGACCTGAGAAGAGGAGGTTCAGGGCCACTCTTTACAATACCACTGCACAGAGCAGGTAAATATAACATGTTTGTTATTTAAATTTAAAAAAATAAATAATGTTTATTAACCTTTTAAGCTATATTCTTCAATCATTTTCAGCAACTTTCCCCAAGTAGAAGAAAGTTTAGAATAGTGTTGTGTTGAATAGCTGCACGACATGCATTGGGTGTAGCAAATTTTTGAAAAATCACTAATTACAACAATTTGGAACTGTTCACACTTAAATTATACATTATTGTGTTTAAGAGAGACATATATGAAATTATCTGAAATTAATACATTCAAGATGTCTTTTAATGCTCATCAAGTTACATAGCTTGCTCAACCTAAATATATAGTTCCAGGTAAATCATTGGTGGCTTTATTGTTTATTTTAATTGTCTTTCTATTTTATTTTCAAGACACAAAACACCAGTATTGCCTGTGCAGGGGCTGAGCCAAGCTGTCAGAAACCAGAAATCAAAATTTTGCAAGGTGTAGTAAGTAACAGGCATACAGGAAAGCAGATAGCTAGTAGTAGGTAATTAGAATACAATATAAAACATTACTGTTTAAATGTTTTGAACTCAAGACTGTAGTTCATTATCCACTATATATTCTTATCTACATATATCGTAGCAATTTATTTCTGTATTATCTTGCTGTGTTGTTGATAAGAATCTGGTTCATGCCCCATCTGGATGAACCGAATGTATGTAACGAAGGGAGGTTCCAGAACCCTGTATTTTGTACGCTTTACATAAACCAAGTGACATTGGGTGATTTTTTTCATGCACGTGACTCTTTGCATATTGTATGGTGCTTTATTTAGACCTTTGTCTTCCATGCATGTTTGTACTGATTTGTGCTTTTTCAAAAACAATAAAAAATATTGAAACAGAATACAATATAAAACATTTGGAATATCAAAATAGATGGCCCACATTCCATGCTCTACATACAAATTTGGATGGAAAAAAAAAAAAAAGGTCATTCATGGCAATAGGTGAAAGGAAAGTGAGGTGGGGAGAGGGGCGGTAAGAAGGGGGCGGCTTTGGAAACAAGGGGCAGTAAAAAAGAAAGAAAAAGAGAAAAGAGGGCCAACAACTCCCAAAGGCCCAGCTCAAGAAGCTGGTTAAAATGATTATAGCTCACTTATGCCGCGTACACACGGTCGGACTTTCCGGCATACTTGGTCCGGCGGACCAGAGTGTGCCGGACAATCCCCCGTGTGTGGGCGCCGGCGGACTTTTCCGGCGGACTTTTTCCCAAAAGCCCGCCGGACCTAGATTTGAAAAAAGTTTTAAATCTTTCCGCCGGACTCAGTTTCGGGCGGAAAGTCCGCTCGTGTGTGTGCTGGTCCGACGGAAAGCCCGCTCGTGTGTATGCTGGTCCGACGGACCAGATACAACACGAGGGCAGGGTATTGCATCTCGCGCTCGCTGCAATAGGAAAAACAAATTTTCCTATTGCGGCGAGCGCGGGGCATACCAGACCCTTAGGTCTGGTATGGATTATAAAGGGGAACCCCCTACGCCGAAAAAACGGCGTGGGGTCCCCCCTAGAATCCATACCAGACCCCGATCCGAGCACGCAGCCTGGCCGGTCAGGAAAGGGGGTGGGGACGAGCGAGCGCCCCCCCCTCCTGAACCGTAGCAGGCCGCATGCCCTCAACATGGGGGGTGGGTGCTTTGGGGGAGGGGGGCACCCTGCGGGGCCCTCCCCACCCCAAAGCACCTTGTCCCCATGTTGATGAGGACAAGGGCCTCTTCCCGACAACCCTGGCCGTTGGTTGTCGGGGTCTGCGGACGGGGGCTTATCGGAATCTGGGAGCCCCCTTTAATAAGGGGGCCCCCAGATCCCGGCCCCCCACCCTATGTGAATGAGTATGGGGTACATGGTACCCCTACCCATTCACCTAGGGAAAAAGTGTAAGTAATAAAACACACTACACAGGTTTTTAAAATATTTTATTAAACAGCTCCGGGGGGGGGGGGGGATCTTCCTCCGGCTTCGGGGGTCTTCTTCCGGCTTCGGGGGTCCCTCCGCTTCATCTTCTCCCGGCGTCCGGTTGGTTCTTCTCCGCTCTCTTCTCTCCAGTTCTTCAGCCGGCTCCTCTGCTGTCTTCAGGTAGCTCTCTTGCCAGCAGAGGTCCGGACTTCTGGGCTTCTTCTCTTCCCCAGATGTTGACACGACGCTCTCTCCGGCTGGACTGCTCTCCGAGGGCTGCGTTGTGACTTATATAGGCGGAGACCCCGCCCCCTTTTGATGTCACAGTCCCTGGGCATGCTGGGACTGTGACGTTTAGGGGGCGTGGTCACTGGGTGATGTTGACCACGCCCCCTAAAACGTCACAGTCCCAGCATGCCCAGGGACTGTGACATCAAAAGGGGGCGGGGTCTCCGCCTATATAAGTCACAACGCAGCCCTCGGAGAGCAGTCCAGCCGGAGAGAGCGTCGTGTCAACATCTGGGGAAGAGAAGAAGCCCAGAAGTCCGGACCTCTGCTGGCAAGAGAGCTACCTGAAGACAGCAGAGGAGCCGGCCGAAGAACTGGAGAGAAGAGAGCAGAGAAGAACCAACCGGACGCCGGGAGAAGATGAAGCGGAGGGACCCCCGAAGCCGGAGGAAGATCCCCCCCCCGGAGCTGTTTAATAAAATATTTTAAAAACCTGTGTAGTGTGTTTTATTACTTACACTTTTTCCCTAGGTGAATGGGTAGGGGTACCATGTACCCCATACTCATTCACATAGGGTGGGGGGCCGGGATCTGGGGGCCCCCTTATTAAAGGGGGCTCCCAGATTCCGATAAGCCCCCGCCCGCAGACCCCGACAACCAACGGCCAGGGTTGTCGGGAAGAGGCCCTTGTCCTCATCAACATGGGGACAAGGTGCTTTGGGGTGGGGAGGGCCCCGCAGGGCGCCCCCCTCCCCCAAAGCACCCACCCCCCATGTTGAGGGCATGCGGCCTGGTACGGTTTAGGAGGGGGGGGGGGGCGCTCGCTCGTCCCCACCCCCTTTCCTGACCGGCCAGGCTGCGTGCTCGGATCGGGGTCTGGTATGGATTTTAGGGGGGACCCCACGCCGTTTTTTCGGCGTAGGGGGTTCCCCTTTATAATCCATACCAGACCTAAGGGCCTGGTATGCCCCGCGACGGGGCTCGCAAGGTGTCAATCTCGCCGATAAAAGCGGCAAGATTGACATCCTTTTCTAGTCCCGTCGCACCGGAGTCACGTTCAAAATGAACGGACTTGTCCGTGTGTGGGCAAGTCCGTTCATTCTGAAAGTCCGCTGGAACTCCGGCGAAAGTCCGTCGGAAAGACGGGCGGACTTAGCCCGCCAGAAAGTCCGGTCATGTGTGGGCAAGTCCGTCCGTTTTAAAGTCCGGCGCACCTGGCGGACAAAGTCCGTCGGAAAGTGTGCCGGACCAAGTAGGATAGAAAGTCCCATAGTGTGTACGCGGCATTAGGCTAAATGTATTCAATGTAGGGAACAAGCATCCAAGCTAGGGTTCCTAGACTTTAAGGAATTCTGGTTGCAAGTCTGTGAGGATATTATTTTAATTGTCTTTCATTTGCTCAACATGCATGCACTGTCTAGCCAGCAATAAGAAAATGTATTATATGTAATTATAACTCTTTGGTGAGACAACTCGTAAATGCAACCATGGCATGCATCCCAGCATAATGAAAATCCCCACTACCACCCATAGTCGGACATTAGATCAACAGGAAGAACGATATTTGGCATATGGAGGACCTTACAGCCTCCTTACGTAAGCAGGAAGCTTGCTTCAAGAAAACATGGTCTTACTGGATTCAATTCATCTTTTCTGAGAGATTTTGGGATCTCGCCACATCGGACTCCACCTAAGCAGACTACTTCTTCTCCTCTTTCTTGTTTAATTATGTACCTATTTGTTTCCCCCCAGCACCCTCTACCCCCCCACCCTTTTTTCATTTATTTTATTTTATTCTTCTTACCTTCATTCTCTTTCCTCTTTTTTACCCTCCTCCTTTTCCCCATCATGTCCTACTCTCTCACCCACACATTTCTCTTGTCTTTATATAAAAATACATATTTAATGAGGCCCTTATGTTTAGTTTCCCTGCAGGTGACTCCTGGGTTTTTTCGGTTTCACATATTTGTCTGACTTACTCAGAAGCTTAGAACTAAGGCCTTGTTCCATGCAAGTCCATTGGACCTGAGGCCCTTGATTGCAGCCTCCCCAGTGTAAAAATTTTCTTTATATGCTAATTATTGTAAGGATCAGTGTTTACAGCATCACTTGGTCTGGATGATTGTCTGACATGTTACTATTTGGTCAATGGAGTTGCAATAAATAAAAGGAAAAAAAAGAAAAAAGAAACTGTATTGTATATAAACTCTAAGAGCATGTTTTCTAACATTGAATATTTTTTATCATATAGATTTAAAATTATTTTTAACTAGTTACTAGTTACTAGGGGAAAATCTAGTTACTAAATCTAGTTACTAAATCTAGTTACTAGGGGAAAAGGGCGTAGCATGTGCTTTTACATATTTTTTCGCATGTTTTTAAGGTGGTCCAACTAAAGTCTAGTGGGGTCCAAAATGTTTGAAGCTTGTAGCTCAAAAAAAGCTCATACAGTTTTTAAGCTACAAGTGTCAAGATTTAAGTGTCACTGCGCTCAGGTGTGAACATGCACACAAACCATGAAATTTTGGATGGTGAGATTTTGGGAGCTTCGAAATACAACATGCTCAGGTGTGAAGGGGACCTTACTATTGTACTATATGGATACTTAACAAAGCTCTCAGATTCTTTACTTCTATCATATTTGTTTGTATTGGTCTGTTTAATATGTTTGTATGTAAAATGGTTGTAACTATAATTTTGGCATTTTAGATTAGTTTTCTAAAAACTGATTGAAATAAGCCAGATACTCACAATATATAGGTGATCACTCCAATGCTCCTAAAACAGAAAATCATGTTTATATTATATCCTTCATTAAAGAGCATTCTCATTTGACATCTGTGACTTTTTTTATATGCAAACTTACCACATATCTGCTGCCAGACCAAGTGGCTCATAATTGATTATTTCAGGAGCTGTAACAACAATAATTACAGTAATGGTTACATAGCATAGCTTGTGCTCTGAAGGACTCTGAAATGTGCAGTAGTGGTTGCTAAGCTATATGGATGGAATATAAACAGCTGCTACTAGTTCAGTACAAAATTAATATTTTTAAATCGATCAATAGAAGAGCCCTAATGATGGGTGAAGTGTTGTAACCGTTAGCAGCCTGGCATTTTCTATTAACTGCTCTGACTTCAGTAAACTGAAAACTGATTGGTTACTAAATGCGGTATACCATAACTGCACTTTGCACTGTTTACATAATAGGCCTCTTATCTGTTTGATATTTGACATGTGGTAAGTTGAGCTGAAGACATACGTCTATTACATAAGGACTGTGTACAGCTGACTAAATAAATGCCATCGCTTTCTACTGAGCAAAACAGTCAAACTGACAAAATTGGCCTTATTTGATTATACACACTATCATTTTGTAGTAGGTTTAATAAGGGCGAAATAGTCTTACTATCTATCTATCTATCTATCTATCTATCTATCTATCTATCTATCTATCTATCTATCTATCTATCTATCTATCTATCTATCTATCGTACAAATAAATACAACCATGGGGGGGACTTTAAGGCACCGATAGCCATCGACAATTGTTTACAAAATTATAAAGATTTTATTAAAGCATAATTAAAAACATCAAAGGGAAAAAGACACACTATGTCTAATGTAGAAGAAAGATATAACATATGTTACTCTAGGTCTGCCACAAGGGCTGCGAAGCACAATGGTGATCCCTATGCTTTTCAACCCGGAGTCTTCTTCAGAGGGTTCTGGTGGACAGAGAGTGTAGTAAGTTGAAAAATCAGCAAGAGATTGAGCATCCTATAGCATTGCCTGAGGACATCCAAATGCCCATATATCAATGGATAGCACAAGGGAGAGGAGCTCAATCATGAGTCAAATTGGGACCAAAAAAGAAATGTAGCCAGCAGATATTGGAGTAGTTTAACCGCACACAGCTCAACAGAGGCAAGTATATTTCAGGAAGGGATGTTATAACTTACCTGATCTGAAACATGAGTATTCAATCAAGAAACAAGCCAGGGCAAGAGAGATATAGCCAATGGATAAAAAATAAATGTGATTGTATATGGCTCAACATGAGTAAGTATGTTTCATAGGAAATATTATAAATCATCTAAGCCAAAGCTTGGCTCAGTGGCCAGAGACAATGGTTTGGAGTAGTTGCCTACAGCACATACAAATTCTGGTGGTGTAATACGCTTTAAGAAACTTTTGTACGTTCACTATTTGGGAAGGGATCCTTTTGTCTTTCCCTATATGATTTGCTTAAGGAGATCCCCTCAATATTCAAGCTTTGGCTTAGATGATTCATAATATTTCCAATGAAACATACTTACTGCTGTTGAGCCATATACAATCAATTTTTTTTATATTCATTGGCTGTATCTCTCTTGCCTTAGCTTGTTTCTTGGTTGAATACTCATGTTTCGAATCAAATGATTTAATAACATCCCCCTAAAGAGGACTCTACGAGTTGAAAAGCGTGGGATGTTTTTACTTATGCTTTAATAAAATCTTTATAATTTTGTAAACATTTGTCAATGGTTATTGGTACCTCAAAGTCCCCCCCCCCCCCCCATGGTTGTATTTATTTGTAATTTATCAATTGGGATTGGCACTTATACCAGTGAGATCTTTAGGTACAAGTATATACGTTGATATCATCTGCAGTATAAAGAGAGCTATCTATTTATTTATAGAGAGAGAATATGATTTGTATCAACTAAAGCAGTGCTTCAAAACCCCAATAGTATAAAACAAGAATCAGGAAAAAAGATTTATACTCTAGTGTTGTAACCGAGGCTGTAGTTTATGTGTATCAATTAATTATTTTCATTCAAATATATAATGACCCAATTCCGCACTTCAGCAAAAATACCCCAAGGGAAAAGCACAATATCCAGTTGTGAGATATACTGTATAAATATAGTGTATTCATGTTTTGCTGTTTTCTAGATGTGCTCCCTGATAAATGGGCCTTTTCCTCTATATAATTTACATATATAACATATGTGACATTGAGTGCATTCAAAAGACCCTTCACATAATAAAACATTGAAAAAAATGTGCTAATTACCACGCTGTCCAAACAAAGGGGGGGGGGAGCTGCCAGCACCGCAAATGACAATTGCAAAGAGTAAAAGTGTAAAAGTGATGGTGCAGCGCTAGTAACAATTTGAAATTTAAATGGGTGATCTAAAGTGCAAAGATAACCTGATACACATCTAAATGTATCAAAGTTAGAATAATTGTGTAGAAATCAAACTAACAGTATACATGTGCAATATTGAAATAATGATATCAAGTGATTAAACCAATATATACCATACATTTAAATGCAGTGATATCAGGTGATTAAACCAATGTATACCATACATATAAAATGCAGTGAGAGCTGCGATGCACACTGCGGGGTTTCCTCCCCTCCCCATGTATCCATGGGAGGGTTGGGATGCCGCCGCACTGTGCATCGACGTCACGCCCTACACGCCACGCGTGCGGCGCTCTCATTGAGCGCCGTCGTGCCTGGTGTTTTCCATCAGCGGCATATGGGGGTGATTTTGGCGCCAAACACCGCGAGATTTAATCTCTCGGCCTCAGGCGCCTCCCCCCGTTCTTGCACGCCTGCGTGGCGTTTGCTGGTGATTGGCGTGCGTGCCCTCATGTGTCCCATTCGGGGGTTGGCTCTTTGCAGGGGTTGGTCATCCCTTCACACACTGTTGGCACCCAGCACTTCACCATAATTTTTATCTCCCAGCACTAGGTAAGTTAATTTAGACAATGCACTCACCAACATTATTTTGACTTCATTTTCATTCAAGATTCGTATATTACACATCACTATGGATTTTATTGGTTTTGTTTTTCACGGTTATCACTTTTTGACACAGGCTCCAAATGCTGCCTTCACACCCGACATACATTTTCACATTCACACATATTCCATTTAATATCATCCCATTAACTTTCACATTTTTTTTTTTTAGATACCCTTCAAGATGTTTCCAAATCACCCACAGAATTCATATCAGGGACCACCACCCTTTGGAATTTTGTCCACCCCCGGTGTTGTCATGTGTGGGGGGGTCCCACTTGCGCCGGTCGCCGGCACAGCTCCCGGAAAAGATGCCCCTTGGGGAGCCACCAGCTCTCACTATTGTGCTCATACTGCATGGTAGTTGTGAGTATTTCTATGGCTAGGGGTCATTCCCAAGTTATATACATTTTTATAATTTTTTCCCATTTTTTACAAGCATTTGACCTTAAAATTTATTATATGTTTTATTTTCAGTTAATACACATTGTCGCTCCTGAAGAGTGGATATGAATACTGCACGAAACGCGTAGAGCTTCTGTATATACAATGTGTAGTACCAATGTAACACAGATATATTTATTATAGATGAACCTCTAACCCTTGTACATGCAATGTGTAATGCTAATATAATACAAATATATGTAACAAATGATGAACTCTTGTGACCCATGTACCCATCTGTATGGAATATTTATCGTGTTTTATACAATTATATACCCTTTTTTGACCCTTCACTATCGACTGCGCGCTTCATTTAAAGTTCCGCCTTCTCTCTTATATCGTTTTGACAGGGATGGAGGCATGAGTCCCCGCCAAGTCTCTGCCTAATATAAAGTCCCAACTTCCCCCCATTCTTGTATGTGACCATAATATGCGACCAAAACCAACATGTGCATAAAGTGCTTTTAATTTAGTCTATCCAAACGTCCAATAAACGCTAGAAATTTTTCTAGAAGTGCAATCCAAAAAATACTCAGAAATTGGGTCTGTGATTCCACATCACCACTGTGATAAGACTCAACCTTACAAAGAAATATTGACCTCCATATTGTGAGTGATCAAACAGCGTCCAGAAATGTGGATAATCCCCTATGGACAATATGGTATCCTCCATCTACTCCAGGTATTCATTATTCATTCAATTAGCCACATAAAAAAATCACAGTGAAACGCTCCCAATGGTGTAAATTAGAGTATATTAATAAGCAGGTTAAAATTTACATTCTCAATGGACAAAATGTGCTCTGTACAGATAAATGATGAATCAGGTGCCGGTCGGCAATCTCCATACATGGTGACAAGTGGAAGTTAATCAGGGGCATGGTTTAGATCACAGAATTTATATGGTCACATATTGTCCTGTATTTGATGTAGTTTATTATGAAGGGTTTTTGTATACGTTCAAAGTCACTTATGTTATTATGTAAATGTTTAAAGGGGACAAGCCACATGTATTAGGAACCACATCTAGAGAATAGCGCAGTACTTGGAATACACTACAAATATTTTCATGGTCACATATATATATAAAAATAAAGTTAATACAAACCTACAAATTCCGGTGTACCAAAAATATTCTTAAACTCTACTCCATCTTCAATTTTGTGTGCCAAACCAAAGTCAATAAGTTTTATGTGGGGTACAGGAATTGTTTTATCCAACAGCATTATGTTTTCTGGCTGAAAAAAAAAGAAATATATTAGAATCAAGCAAGTAAGTGGAATTTCACATTATATCACCTTAAAGTTAAATTGGGCAGTAATTTACTTACTTAAAGTGGTTGTAAACCCTCACATATACCCAGTGAAGTGGGTGATACACAGAGATTAAACAAATCATCCTATATAAGTTGGACCTGTTTATCTACAGCTGTCTTTCCCCTACAGCAATTCAAAGTGCAGAATTTATACAAGATCTCTTAGCTTTGAAAAGCAGGGGGTGGAGAGCTGAAGTTACATCAGTGAGGAGAGCTCTGAGAGCTGATTAGAGGAAAGGGAACTCCCCCACCCCTTTCATGCAGCACACAGGAACAAAGCTGAGGCTGTCAATTAGCTGAAGGTCCCTCCCCATCACCATTTTTCTCTTCGTGTCGGGAAAACTTGTCAGAAGTGACTCATGCTTATAGCAGAGGAACAAAGCACCAAACAGAAATGACACTTAAGTGCTCTGGATTGAGACAAGCACACACTATAGGGGGGCATGCTTTGTTTGTATTTCATGTCTGAGGTTTACAACCACTTTAACCAGTTGCCGACCGCCTCACGACGATATACGTCAGCAGAATGGCACGGGCAGGCAGAATCACGTACCTGTACGTGATCTGCCTCCCGCGGGTCGGTGCCCGAGGCGGTAGGCTTCTGTCCAGGAGCGATCAGACGTGAGGGGGAGGCCATCCATTCGTGGCCTCCCCCTCGCGATCGCTCCCAGCCAATGAGAATCTTCCTCTGCCTCTGTATAGTAAACAGAGGCAGAGGAAGTGATGTCATCGCTCCTCGGCTCGGTATTTTTCGTTCAGGCGCCGAGAAGAGAAGACATCTGAGTGAGTGTAAAACACACACACAGTAGAACATGCCAGACATACATTACACCCCCCCATCACCCCCCGATCAGCCCCCCCCCCCCCCCGTCACACTGACACCAAGCAGTTTTTTTTTCTGATTACTGCATTGGTGTCAGTTTGTGACAGTTAGTGTGGTAGGGCAGTTAGTATTAGCCCCCTTTAGGTCTAGGGTACCCCCCTAATCCCCCCTAATAAAGTTTTAACCCCTTGATCACCCCCCGTCGCCAGTGTCACTAAGCGATCATTTTTCTGATCGTTGGATTAGTGTCACTGGTGACGCTAGTTAGGGAGGTAAATATATAGGTTCGCCGTCAGTGTTTTATAGTGACAGGGACCCCCATATACTACCTAATAAATGTTTTAACCCCTTGATTGCCCCCTAGTTAACCTTTTCACCAGTGATCACCGTTTAACTGTTACGGGTGATGCTGGTTAGTTTGTTTATTTTTTTATAGTGTCAGGGCACCCGCCGTTTATTACCTAATAAAGGTTTAGCCCCCTGATCGCCCGGCAGTGATATAAGTTAGGTTTTAGGGTCAGATAGGGTCTGCGTCGCCCCAGGCAGCGTCAGGTTAGCTCCAGTAGCGCTAACACCCACGCACGCAGAATACACCTCCCTTAGTGGTATAGTATCTGAACGGATCAATATCTGATCCGATCAGATCTATACTAGCGTCCCCGGCAGTTTAGGGTTCCCAAAAACGCAGTGTTAGCGGGATCAGCCCAGATACCTGCTAGCACCTGCGTTTTGCCCCTCCGCCCGGCCCAGCCCAGCCCACCCAAGTGCAGTATCGATCGATCACTGTCACTTACAAAACACCAAACGCATAACTGCAGCGTTCGCAGAGTCATGCCTGATCCCTGCGATCGCTAACAAATTTTTTGGTAGCGTTTTGGTGAACTGGCAAGCACCAGCCCCAGGGAGCGTCAGGTTAGTGCCAGTAGCGCTAACACCCACGCACGCACCGTGCACCTCCCTTAGTGGTATAGTATCTGAACGGATCAATATCTGATCCGATCAGATCTATACTAGCGTCCCCAGGAGTTTAGGGTTCCCAAAAACGCAGTGTTAGCGGGATCAGCCCAGATACCTGCTAGCACCTGCGTTTTGCCCCTCCGCCTGGCCCAGCGCAGCCCACCCCACCCAAGTGCAGTATCGATCGATCACTGTCACTTACAAAACACTAAACGCATAACTGCAGCATTCGCAGAGTCAGGCCTGAACTGGCAAGCACCAGCGGCCTAGTACACCCCGGTCGTAGTCAACCAGCACTGCAGTAACACTTGGTGACGTGGCGAGTCCCATAAGTGCAGTCCAAGCTGGTGAGGTGGCAAGCACAAGTAGTGTCCCGCTGCCACCAAGAAGAAGGCAAACACAGGCCCGTCGTGCCCATAGTGCCCTACCTGCTGCATTCGCCAATCCTAATTGGGAACCCACCGCTTCTGCAGCACCCGTACTTCCCCCATTCACATCCCCAACCAAATGCAGTCGGCTGCATGAGAGGCATTTTCTTTATGTCCTCCTGAGTACCCCTACCCAACGAACCCCCCAAAAAAGATGTTGTGTCTGCAGCAAGCGCGGATATAGGCGTGACACCCGCTATTATTGTCCCTCCTGTCCTGACAATCCTAGTCTTTGCATTGGTGAATGTTTTGAATGCTACCATACACTAGTTGAGTATAAGGCTCGATTCACACCTTACAGTCTTAAAAAAAATTAAAAAAAAAAAAAATTAAAAAAAAAAAAAAAAACGGCAAAAACGCATCAAAAACGCACCAAAAACGCATCAAAAACGCACCAAAAACGGTGCACTTGCGTTTTTGATGCTTGTCCATTGAATTCTATTACATGCAAAACGCTGCATTTTGCATGAAAAAAAGTCCCTGACCCTTTCCAAAAATGCAGAGAAACAAAAAGGCATTGATGTGAACATGTTCCATAGGAACCCATGTTAAAAAATTCCCGTGCATTTCTGCAAAATGCAAAATGCATCAAAAAACGCGCTAGTGTGAATGGAGCCTAAGCGTAGCGTACAGCATTGCACAGACTAGGCGCACTTTCACAGGGTCTCCCAAGATGCCATCGCATTTTGAGAGACCCGAACCTGGAACCGGTTACAGTTACAAAAGTTACAGTTACAAAAAAAAAAAAACACAAAAAAATATATAAAATAAAAACAAAAATAGTTGTCGTTTTATTGTTCTCTCTCTCTATTCTCTCTCTATTGTTCTGCTCTTTTTTACTGTATTCTATTCTGCAATGTTTTATTGTTATTATGTTTTACCATGTTTGCTTTTCAGGTATGCAATTTTTTATACTTTACCGTTTACTGTGTTTTATTGTTAACCATTTTTTTGTCTTCAGGTACGCCATTCAGCTGCAGCGCGGATTTATTTATCTTGACAGCAACAGCGTTTGCTCCCACGATATATAAAGCCGTGACTTCAGCGGAGATGATATATGCCGAAGCATGGGGGCAACAGGGGCGGAGGAGCGATTTGCTCCTACCTTTTGCGGGAGGATGCCCCCATGCTTCGGCATATATAAATGGTGCATGTATGCCCATCATTAGAAGTGGGTGGATGAAGGGAGGTATTCTAATGGTGGGCATACCCACCGATCAATCTCTTTTTTTCGTTCAGCCCACAGGCTGCATGAAAAAAAAGATTACAATATATGCCCAACAAGGACCAGCAACGTACTGGTATGTTGCTGGACTTTGAGTGATTTATACCAGAATGATGCCTGCAGGTTTAGGTATCATCTTGGTATCATTCTTTTCAGCCAGCGGTCGGCTTTCATGTAAAAGCAATCCTAGTGACTAATTAGCCTCTAGACTGCTTTTAAAAGCAGTGGGAGGGAATGCCCCCCCCACCGTCTTCCATGTTTTTCTCTGGCTCTTCTGTCCCAACAGGGAACCTGAGAATGCAGCCGGTGATTCAGCCAGCTGACCATAAAGCTGATAAGAGACCAGAGTGGCTCCAAACATCTCTATGGCCTAAGAAACCGGAAGCTACGAGCATTTCATGACTTAGATTTCGCTGGATGTAAACAGCGCCATTGGGAAATTGGGAAGGCATTTTATCACACCGATCTTGGTGTGGTCAGATGCTTTGAGGGCAGAGGAGAGATCTAGGGTCTAATAGACCCCAATTTTTTCAAAAAAGAGTACCTGTCACTACCTATTGCTATCATAGGGGATATTTACATTCCCTGAGATAACAATAAAAATGATAAAAAAAAAATGAAAGGAACAGTTTAAAAATGAGATAAAAAAGCAAAAAAAATAATAAAGAAAAAAAAAAAAAAAGCACCCCTGTCCCCCCCTGCTCTCGCGCAAAGGCGAACGCAAGGGTCGGTCTGGCGTCAAATGTAAACAGCAATTGCACCATGCATGTGAGGTATCACTGTGAAGGTCAGATCGAGGGCAGTAATTTTAGCAGTAGACCTCCTCTGTAAATCTAAAGTGGTAACCTGTAAAGGCTTTTAAAAATGTATTTAGTTTGTGGCCACTGCACGTTTGTGCGCAATTTTAAAGCATGTCATGTTTGGTATCCATGTACTCGGCCTAAGATCATCTTTTTTATTTCATCAAACATTTGGGCAATATAATGTGTTTTAGTGCATTAAAATTTAAAAAAGTGTGTTTTTTCCCAAAAAAATGCGTTTGAAAAATCGCTGCGCAAATACTGTGTGAAAAAAAAAAATGAAACACCCACCATTTTAATCTGTAGGGCATTTGCTTTAAAAAATATATATATAATGTTTGGGGGTTCAAAGTAATTTTCTTGCAAAAAAAAAAAATAATTTTTTCATGTAAACAATAAGTGTCAGAAAGGGCTTTGTCTTCAAGTGGTTAGAAGAGTGGGTGATGTGTGACATAAGCTTCTAAATGTTGTGCATAAAATGCCAGGACAGTTCAACCCCCCCCCAAATGACCCCATTTTGGAAAGTAGACACCCCAAGCTATTTGCTGAGAGGCATGTCGAGTCCATGGAATATTTTATATTGTGACACAAGTTGCGGGAAAAAGACAAATTTTTTTTTTTTGCACAAAGTTGTCACTAAATGATATATTGCTCAAACATGCCATGGGAATATGTGAAATTACACCCCAAAATACATTCTGTTGCTTCTCCTTAGTACGGGGATACCACATGTGTGAGACTTTTTGGGAGCCTAGCCACGTACGGGACCCCGAAAACCAAGCACCGCCTTCAGGCTTTCTAAGGGCGTAAATTTTTGATTTCACTCTTCACTGCTTATCACAGTTTCGGAGGCCATGGAATGCCCAGGTGGCACAAACCCCCCCCCCCAAATGACCCTATTTTGGAAAGTAGACACCCCAAGCTATTTGCTGAGAGGTATAGTGAGTATTTTGCAGACCTCACTTTTTGTCACAAAGTTTTGAAATTTGAAAAAAGAAAAAAAAAATTTTTTTCTTGTCTTTTTTCATTTTCAAAAACAAATGTGAGCTGCAAAATACTCACCATGCCTCTCAGCAAATAGCTTTGGGTGTCTACTTTCCAAAATGGGGTCATTTGGGGGGGGGGTTTCCAAAACTGCGATAGGCAGTGAAGAGTGAAATCAAAAATGTATGCCCTTAGAAAGCCTGAAGGCGTGATTGGTTTTCGGAGCCCCGTACGCGGCTAGGCTCCCAAAAAGTCCCACACATATGGTATCCCCATACTCAGGAGAAGCAGCTAAATGTATTTTGGGGTGCAATTCCACATATGCCCATGGCCTGTGTGAGCAATATATCATTTAGTGACAACTTTGTGCAAAAAAAAAAAGATTTGTCACTTTCCCGCAACTTGTGTCAAAATATAAAATATTCCATAGACTCAACATGCCCCTCAGCAAATAGCTTGGGGTGTCTACTTTCCAAAATGGGGTCATTTGGGGGGGGGGGGGTTGTGCCATCTGGCCATTTTATGGCCTTCAAAACTGTGATAGGTGGTGAGGAGTGAAATCAAAAATTTACGCCCTTAGAAATCCTGAAGGCGGTGATTGGTTTTCGGGGCCCCGTACGCGGCTAGGCTCCCAAAAAGTCCCACACATGTGGTATCCCCGTACTCCGGAGAAGCAGCTGAATGTATTTTGGGGTGCAATTCCACATATGCCTATGGCCTGTGTGAGCAAAATATAATTTAGTGACAACTGTTTGTAAATTTATTTTTTATTTTTTTGTCATTATTCAATCACTTGGGACAAAAAAAATGAATATTCAAAGGGCTCAACATGCCTCTCAGCAATTTCCTTGGGGTGTCTACTTTCCAAAATGGGGTCATTTGGGGGGGGGGGTTTGTACTGCCCTGCCATTTTAGCACCTCAAGAAATGACATAGGCAGTCATAAATTAGGCAGAAAATGTACCCTAGTTTGTAGACGCTATAACTTTTGCGCAAACCAATAAATATACACTTATTGACATTTTTTTTACCAAAGACATGTGGCTGAATACATTTTGGCCTAAATGTATGACTAAAATTGAGTTTATTGGATTTTTTTTAAAACAAAAAGTAGAAATTATCATTTTTTTCAAAATTTTTGGTCTTTTTCCATTTATAGAGGTGATCAAATGCCATCAAAAGAAAGCTCTATTTGTGGGAAGAAAAGGACGCAAATTTCGTTTGGGTACAGCATTGCATGACCGCGTAATTAGCAGTTAAAGTGACACAGTGCCAAATTGTAAAAAGTGCTCTGGTCAGGAAGGGGGTAAATCCTTCCGGGGCTGAAGTGGTTAAGTGCAAACTACATAGTTGGTTTGCAATATTACCCATTGTAACTACTAATATATATGGAAAACATACAGGAAATTTCTAGGTGTTAACATATACGGCTTGATTCCATGCTGATTCCAGTCATTAGGCATGATTATTATATACACAGGGATTTTATTTTGCTGATTGACTCGATTCACTTCTTTTGTCAGGGAAAGATGTGTTTTATCACCAGTGCTGCTTACATTTATTAGCTAAATTACAAGCTACACTGCGATGTGTCCCGGCATGTTGAGAGGATTGGCAGATGCCTCGCTGCTCATCATACTCTGGAAGAAATCTGCTCAACTATTGCCAACCCAACACTCAGGATTAGCGCTGCTCAGCTTTGAAAAACCTCCATAAATTTGTATTTTGTGAAGTAATATTGATAATCCCTTCCATTGGACTAAATATAATCAGGAAATTGGGAATTATAGCTGAAGACTCCTGGATACGTTCTTTATTTTCAGTATTACTATACAGTATACCAATACTGTAAATGTGTAAGCCCAATTGACATTTGTTATTATATTAGCTAATTGTTAAACAAAGTAATTATAAACCTTAATTTTTCTTCATTAAAATAAAAAAGATGTTATACTTACTTGCTCTTTGCAATGGTATTACACAGAGCGGTCCCTTACCTCTTCTGGAGTCTTCCACTGGTGCTGTCTGTTCCTCCTCTCCTCTGAGGGGGCACCCTTGTGGGTGTGCTCCCAAGCTTTGCTGTGTGTATCCATAGACACACACATTGTGGCTCTGCCATGCTCTCCGCTCTCTCCTCATAGGATTTGGCTGACAGCAGCAGGAGCCTATGGCTTCCGCTGCTCTTAGTGTATCCTGTGATAGCAGGAAAAGAGAGAGCATCTGCTGCACACAGGACATTGCTAGATTGGTGGAGGAGTCAGGTAAGTGTTTAGAGATGTGTGGGGGGAAGGGGGCATTTATTGCAAGGTTTTCTACCTTAATGCAGTGAATGTATTAAAGTGGATGTAAACTGCCCGAAATTATTCAGATATTGGAGTAAGGTAACTAACACCATATCACAAATATATCGATCCATTGTTCCATTACACCCGGTTACATGCTTGTTGGGTGCGGTGGACGAGGAATTGTTCATCCCCCCCGGCCAATATAGCAGTTTCTAGATTACTATATAATGCACGTAAGCAGATAGCTCGCCTATGGTTATCACCACATAGCCCAACAACTAAACAGTGGATCGAACAGGTCAATAATACTCTAATTAAAGAAAAACTCACGTATCAACATAGAAATGCGATTAATACGTTTTACAAAATCTGGCAGCCCTGGCTGGACACTCCAGGTTTGGCACCCACTCAGCTAGTCCTTGATAGACTACTCCAAATGTAAACTTCTGGCTCCATAAAGGTAGTGACCATCTACTTATACCGTGTCACAATAATACAAAGCCCTGAGTCAACATTAAAAGTTAGACCCCTTGCACACGTTTGCAGGCGTTATTGCGCTAAAAATAGCGCCTGCAAACCGCCCCTAAACAGCCTCCGCTGTTTGTTCAGTGTGAGAGCCCGAGGGCTTTCACACTGAAGCAGTGCGCTGGCAGGAGAAGAAAAAATCTCCTGCTAGCTGCATCTTTGGAGCGGGGAAGGAGCGGTGTATTCACCGCTCCTAAACCGCTCCTACCCATTGAAATCAATGGGACAGCGCGGCTATAGCCGCGCTATACGAGGGGTTTTAACCCTTTTTCGGCCGCCAGCGGGGGGCTAAAACCGCACCGCTAGCGGCCGAATACCGCGGTAAAACAGCGCTAAAAGTAGCGCTGTTTTACCGCCGACGCCCCCTACCGCCCCAGTGTGAAAGGGGCCTTAGGGTGTATTTCTATAATTTTCTATCCTGGGGGTTAATTAGCAATATGGTCCGTTGCGACCTAACGGGGTCCGGTTGTGAGTGAAGGCATCAGTCAGTTTTACCTTTGCGTTGGAAGGAACCAAGTTCATTAACAGTTCCTCTTTTGATTTAGAACTTTCAGTGTGTCGTGTACATTCTTACCAACCTACTAGCAGTACTATATGGAACCAAAAGCATAGAAGGAACGTAATTGCTATAAGTATATTGGTAGAATTGTCATGACTAAGTTCCATGCTTTAAACCATCAACTGTATAAAATACTGTTGCTAATGTATATCCTAAAAAAAAAAAATTGTTACTATGTATCTGTATACTATGTACATCTATTTTTTATGACACAATAAAATCTTTTCTGATTAAAAAGTGGATGTAAACCCACTACTCATGATAATCAACTATTGCCACCTTTCAAAAGTATATCTGTATACAACTCCTGCATGTATCCCTACCTTTTGCACCCCTTCTGCACACCTGCCTACTGTACACCAAGCCCCGCAAATCTCCGAAATCCATGGGTGGTGCTATGTTCCGGAGCTCAGTGGGTGGAGGCGTGACGTCACTAGACTCCCCACCCACCTCTACACTCCCCTTTGGCTAGGCAGCTTTGCGAGGACGAACCTCTCGCTTGGTATGTGTAAAGTGCGCGCACAGGGGACACAGAGCATTCTGGACATAAGCAGAGCGCGCTCACAGCCCCCTTGTGACTCCTGCGCATGTGCTACAAACACAGGCTGTATTGGAGAGTTGTGGTAATAGCTGTGAGATGCTCAGAGAGGGGGATGATGACGCTGGGAAAGTACACATAATGCCTCTCTCACGCTCGCTCATGAATGAGATAAGGAAAATTACCTGTCACTCAGAACAAGGGGGAGAAACGGACATCTATTTCTCTGGCTGACCATTTTTCTCTCACTGAAAAAATATAAGAGAACTGCTCAGAGCTGGATTAACTCTTTGTGGCAAGACTGAGCTCAGATGACATGAAACCCTATACTATACAAGGTGCAAGCCTTAATTAAAACATTTTTTTCGGGTTTACATCCACTTTAAGGTAAAAACAACTTTAATTAGCTTAAGATCATTGCTATCTGTGTGGCAGTAGAAATCTCTCGGCAATGGTCTGATACATCTGCTACTTAGTGAAACTGCAATCTGGTTTTAAGCCAGACCTAAAGTTTAGAGCCAAATCACATTTTCCATTGTAGTGGGCTGCAGTAACATGTACATTAACACATACAGTATTGCATTCATTTTGATGGTCACATTAAGACAATGCAGCTGTGATGTGCATGCATTGCAGCATGCCATAACACATAGTAAGGTGCTCCTGTGCATATTGTGGTGTGCTGCATCACATAATTGTGCATGTGTGTTTTTTGTCCACTGTTATGCATTGGCTGCCTCAACGCAATACACGGTAACGTGTGACAAAACATGCATTAATGTACATGTGTTAAGACAATGCACAAGAATGGCAAAGTGTAAATGATCCCAAATAGTAAGCAATGCACAATCCTATAGGTGGCCTCATAATATGTTCAACACCGAATGGATCGTGCTGCTGATATTTATCTCCCTGGGTCAGCCTTTCTCAACCAGGATTTCATAGACCCCTAGGTTTCCTCCAGAGGTTGCTAGGGGTTCCTTGAGCAAGGGAACTTTCTTCATCTCAAATAACTTTCCACAGACAACAATGATCCTGACTGCTGAGGCACATAGGCATAGGCAAAACCAACTATTTATATCATTAAAAAAAACTTGCCCCCTGTATAAGAAACCACACTTACAACCATTGAGTTGGAAAAGGGCAAGACCACAGCTTTATTTAATTTCCTACATAGAACATGTAAACACTTTAAACCACTGCCAGTCACAGTTGTACTGTGAGCACACTTTAACATTACCCAGACAAATTCTAAAGAGGGCTTGTCCTTACCATAAGTGCTGGACAGACAGCCTACTTCCAATATCCAATCAAATGCATAGCCCATTACAGCAACTTTAAATGTTGGCAAGGTCAAAAAAACACTGCTAAAGCTGTGACAGACCATTCAAATTGTGGGGGGGGGGGGGGGGGGGGTGGGCAGCTCTTCCAGCCACATGTTCTTCAAAAGGCCCAGAATTCCCTGGGGGCAGTCTTTTATTGAGCTCAGGCCCAATCCCATCACCCCGTGACTCAATCGAATCCTCTGTGACGACTTCCGTACTGCTTACTCCCACCTCCTGGCTATGCCCCCATCAGTCAAGACTCTCTTTCCCAAGAGGCCTTCATTTTAGCTGCCTGTAATGCCCCGTACACACGGTCGGATTTTCCGATGGAAAATGTGTGATAGGACCTTGTTGTCGGAAATTCCGACCGTGTGTGGGCTCCATCACACATTTTCCATCGGATTTTCCGACACACAAAGTTTGAGAGCAGGCTATAAAATTTTCCGACAACAAAATCCGTTGTCGGAATTTCCGATAGTGTGTAGACAAATTCGACGCACAAAGTGCCACGCATGCTCAGAATAAATAAAGAGATGAAAGCTATTGGCTACTGCCCCGTTTATAGTCCCGACGTACGTGTTTTACGTCACCGCGTTCAGAATGATCGAATTTTCCGACAACTTTGTGTGACCGTGTGTATGCAAGACAAGTTTGAGCGAACATCCGTCGGAAAAAATCCTAGGATTTTGTTGTCGGAATGTCCGAACAAAGTCCGACCGTGTGTACGGGGCATTAGAGAGGAATTCTTCCCACTGACCTCAAATGTAAGGAGCATTCTTCTCATTGGCCATCCCACTAATGTACATTGCGCTGTAAATACGGTAATTATTAGCAAGGGTTGCCTAAAACCAGAACTTTTTTTCAAGGGTTCCTCTGTTTTAAAAATGTTGAAAAAGGCTGCTCAGTGTGTATTTAAAAGACCTAGGTGACTTGTGACTAGGAAGAAATATTTTCTTTTAAATGTATCGCCACAGTGTAAGACTTTTTTCCCAAACTATTGGGCTATGGTAATGGTTATATTGTGAGGCCTTCCTATAAGACTGTGGATTAATGTTTACTTTTTGTGCACTAATTATCTGTTATGGACCACTGTGAACTCTAAATTGCCATTATACGCTGGTAACTATGTAGGGTTTCTTACCTTCAAGTCAAAATGTGCAATTTTACGGGTGTGCAGGTAATTAACTCCTTCCAGGATCTGTTTGATAAACCTAGTAGCCTCTTCTTCACTTAGTGACTCCTTCTGTGCCAGGAAATCAAAAAGTTCTCCTCCTGAAACCCTAAACAGGGGCAAAAGAAAAACACTTTATGTAAGGCACTGGTATTAAATCATCTAAAATCAAATTCATGGTAGGTCGACTTTTCTCCATCAACACCAATGACTGCTAAACTAAAGATGTTTAACTAGGCTTTAAAGCATCACGTTACAGATGTAATCATAAAATCAAAATTATTTTATTTCCTAAGAAAATCACATTAAAAGTGGCACCTCTCCTTTAACAGTAGTACATATCATGCCATGTTTCTGGTACAGCTGAAGATGTAACAGCAAAACTTAAGATGCATATCAAACCTATTTAAAACTTGAAACCCTTATAAAGAAAGTAAGTGTATTCGCTTCCACTGCTGTCTACTTTTGATGCTTGCACTATTGTGGTATAATACTTGCTGCATTGCCACAATGACCTCCATATGTCTACACACCCTGCTATTTATGTTTGTAACCAACACACACGCTGCAAACCAAAAAGAAAAGCAAACAAAGGATTAAAGCGGACCTTCACCCTCTTCAGTCACTTTCCATAATTTTCCTCCTCCCCTTCATATTTTATTTTTGGAAATACCTTTTTGGCGGGATTTGGCCTCACATTTTCAGCTTCCTTACCTAAGCAAGAATGATGTCAGCCGGCTGCCCACAGCTTCCTGGGATATCACATTGTATGCATCCCAGGAGGCTTCTTAGCAATCTACAGCGCATGTCCCCCGGCATATAATCATGTGTCATAGATGATGGTGAAGATGGTGATATGGGACAGTTGAGCAGCAATGAAATGGGGGGTACTGCAGAGCAATGCTTGATTTGCTGGGCTTGTGAGTATTATGATGAAGGAAAATCCTTGGAAAAGGGTAAGAGGGGTTTGGAAAAAAAATGGAAAGGGGGCTGAAGGGTTTATTTTTATAAACAAACAGGAACACTGATACTCAGCTACTGCTTAAAATATAAGTATATATACTATATATATCGAGATACACACAGTACTGTGCAAAAGTTTTAGGCAGGTTGAAAAAATGCTGTAAATTAAGAATGCTTTCAGAAATAGAAGTGTTAATTGTTTATTTTTATCAATTAACAAAATGGAAAGTAAATGAACAGAAGAAAAATCCAAATCAAATCAATACTTGGTGTGAGAAATCCAAATCAAATCAATATTTGGTGTGATCATCCTTTGCCTTCGAAACAGAATCGATTCTTCTAGGTATAATTGCACACAGTGTTTGAAGGAACTTGGAAGATTGTTCCAAACATCTTGGAGAACTAACCACATATCTTCTGTGGATGTAGGCTGCCTCAAATCCTTCTGTCTCTTCATGCAATCCCAGACAGAATCAATGATGTTGAGATTAGGGCCTTGTGGGGGCCAAAACATCTCTTCCAGGACTCCTTGTTCTTCTTTATGCTGAAGTTCCTAATGACATTGGCTGTATGTTTGGGGTCATTGTCCTGCTGCAGAATACATTTGGGGTCAATCACATGCCTCCCTGATGGTATGACTTGATGGATAAAAATCTGCCTGTATTTCTCAGCATTGAGGACACCACTGATCCTGACCAAATTTCCAACTTCATTTGCAGAAATGCAGCCCCAAACTTGCAAGGAACCTCCACCATGCTTCACTGTTGCCTACAGACATTTATTAATCTACCATTCTCCAGCCCTTCGGTGAACAAACTACCTCCATCTACAGCCAAATATTTCAAATGTTGGCTCACCAGTCCAGAGCACCTGCTGCCATTTTTCTGCATCAAAGTTCCTATGTTTTCATACATAGTGGAGTCACGTACCCTTGTCTCCACATCTGATGTATGGTTTTTTGGCTACAATTCTTCCATGAAGACAACTTTTGGCTAGACGTCTCTGGACAGTAGATGGGTGTACCTGGATCCTATTGGTTTCTGCACGTTCCGTGCTAATGGCACTGCTGGACATCTTCTGATGTTGAAGGAAAGTAAGCATGATGTGTCTTTCATCTGCTGTAATAAGATTCATTGGCTGACCACTGCTTCTACGGCCCTCAATGTTTTTTTCAGAAGAGCTTGAACAGCACATCTTAAAATCCCCAATCTGCCCTGAAATCTTTGCCCAGGAGAGACCTTGCTGATGCAGTATAACTACCTTGTGTCTTGTTGCTGTGCTCACTCTTGCCATTGTGTATGACCTGTAACATGAAACTGTCTTCCACGGCAGTAGCAGAGTTGGACTGTTCCTTTTAAGCCTCCTGCACAGCTGTTTCTATTTCACTTAATTACTGTGTTTTAACTAGGGGTGCAACGGATCAAAAAACTCACGCATCGGATCGATCCTTGGATCAGAGTCACGGATCGGATCATTTTCGGATCAGCAAAAAAAAAACAACACACAAATCTTGTTACACCCACCGGAGTTTTAGATTTAAAAGCTATTTTCAACACAAAACTGAGCTTATATGCATAAATACAGTATTTGTAGATCGGACAGACTGTTTAGATGTTAGATTTTAAAAGCAGCAGCAAACCTGCTGACCTTACATGGTTGCTAATGTGACAGAACACCTCTGATTTTCACATTTGACATTAAACGGAGGTTGATCCGTACGGATCACGGATCGGCGACGATCCGTTGCACCCCTAGTTTTAACCTACATATGAAATTGATGATCATTAGCACATGCTTGGCATAATTGTTTAATCATACATCTGACTCTAATCCTACAAAAACTTGGTGCAAGTGTACAAAGTGTGCAAGTATAAGAACTGATGCTGGTTTGAAACCAAAGGGTAGTCACACCAAATATTGATTTGATTTAGATTTTTCTTCTGTTTGCTCACTTTGCATTTTGTAAATTGATAAGAACCAACAAAAGTTTATATTTTTTAAAGCATTTTTACTTTACAGCATTTCTTCAAGCCTACCTAAAACCTTTGCACAGTACTGTACATACAAAGACAACGATTATTAGAGGGAGATGATGGGTATATACTGATAAGATAAATACTGCTTTGTATGTTACATCCAACCAGTTAAAGCTAAAGCATTTTACTAATTGTTAACATAGGGTTTTCCAAAGGAAGTGCATTTATTACATTGTACATTAATGGGGAAAACTGACAGTGAAATGTAACAATTTTATCCAATTAGTGAACTATTATTCCCAGGTACCCTTTTCTTGGTGACATAAAACACAAATAAGTGATTTCCTTCTTCTAGTGGTAACACCGAATATAGATGTACTTAGCTTATTTGCGGTTATGTACTAAGCTTATTTGCCATTATATAATGAACTACATATAATTATACAACTTAGCATACAGAATAAAATAAAAATACCAAAGGCTGCCCATTTCACAAATTAACTGTTATTAGATGTATTGTCCTTTCTCTTTATACTGATGCAGTATACAGTTAATAGAACATCATGCTCTACAGTAAATGTAACAGAGGACAACATTACCGGGGGAAGTGAAGAACCTGCAATATCCGCCTGGTGAACCACAGACCAGATATAGCACAGTTGTCAAGATCGGTAATACACCATCCCTGTCTGACTTCTTTGTGAAGCAAAGAAATGCATATCCATTCCTGTAGGCAAGTACATGGGATTACATGTAACTGGGGTTACCTCTCCGAACATCAATACTGCTTAAAGCAAAATTCAAGTCAAAACTGTTAATTAATTAATAATTAATTCAGAAGGGACCTGATATGTCTCTTCTGCAAGAAAATAAATGTAACCGCCTGTTCAAAGTGTTCTGTAGAAGGTGCATTGAGTTGCGCATGCACAGCTAGGTTTACATTTCCAGCACGGTGCCTGTGTTCCGGGATAACAACTCCTACGCATGCACAGGAGTTTCATCAACCAGTGCCTGCCAATCAATGGAAAAGACTGGCATCTGGAAAAAGCTGGGGGGGGGGGGGGATGCCAGTGTAGTAGAGGAACCTCGTGGACTCCAGACAATTGGAGAGAAGGTAAGTATTGCCAACTTTAGTTCTGCGTTAATAAATTAAATACACTTATGAATCTGCTGTTTCTTACAAGCATCAGTGATTTAGTGGGCTTATTTATACTGAACATGATTTACCAACTCGCATTACACTTTATAATCTGACTATACAATCTTTATACAATCAACTTTACCGAAGCTGTGTAATATAAGGACTAGGGATGAGCTTCGTGTTCGAGTCGAACCCATGTTCGACTCGAACATCGGCTGTTCGACCGTCCGTCGAATTGCGAACGTTATGGGCCGCTCGCGCCAAATCCGTGTGGCGCGTCACGGCCCATAATTCACTGCGGCATCGCAGTGCATTGCTGGCTGATGATTGGCCAAGCATGCACTATGACCCGCATGCTTGGCCAATCACAGCGCCGTCAGTAGAGAGAGCTGTAATTGGCCAAAGCCAGGGTGGCTTTGGCCAATTATGGCTCAGGGGATTTAGTACACGCCCCACACTATATAAGGCCGCCTGCACGGCGGCCCTGTGTAGTGTGTTCCGGTGTGCTGAGAGATAGAGAGAGAGACAGTGTCATTTGATTTGAGTTAGATAGATTAGGCAGAACAGTCAGTCAGTTAGCTGCACTTACAGTGTATTTTGTATATATATGCATCCCAGGTGTTGCATATATATATATACACTGTATTCAGTTTAGCTAGATCCGTTCCTGTTATCTTCTATCTAGACTATTTACATTTGGTGCAGTGCGTCCTGCTCACAGTGTTCAGCTAGATCCGTTCCTGCTATTTACATTTAGTGCAGTGCGTCCTGCTCACAGTGTTCAGCTAGATCTGTTCCTGCTATTTACATTTAGTGCAGTCAGTGCGCCCTGCTCACAGTGTTCAGCTAGATCCGTTCCTGCTATTTACATTTAGTGCAGTGCGTCCTGCTCACAGTGTTCAGCTAGATCCGTTCCTGCTATTTACATTTAGTGCAGTGCGTCCTGCTCACAGTGTTCAGCTAGATCCGTTCCTGCTATTTACATTTAGTGCAGTGCGTCCTGCTCACAGTGTTCAGCTAGATCCGTTCCTGCTATTTACATTTAGTGCAGTCAGTGCGTCCTGCTCACAGTGTTCAGCTAGATCTGTTCCTGCTATTTACATTTAGTGCAGTGCGTCCTGCTCACAGTGTTCAGCTAGATCTGTTCCTGCTATTTACATTTAGTGCAGTCAGTGCGTCCTGCTCACAGTGTTCAGCTAGATCCGTTCCTGCTATTTACATTTAGTGCAGTGCGTCCTGCTCACAGTGTTCAGCTAGATCCGTTCCTGCTATTTACATTTAGTGCAGTGCGTCCTGCTCACAGTGTTCAGCTAGATCTGTTCCTGCTATTTACATTTAGTGCAGTCAGTGCGTCCTGCTCACAGTGTTCAGCTAGATCCGTTCCTGCTATTTACATTTAGTGCAGTGCGTCCTGCTCACAGTGTTCAGCTAGATCCGTTCCTGCTATTTACATTTAGTGCAGTCAGTGCGTCCTGCTCACAGTGTTCAGCTAGATCCGTTCCTGCTATTTACATTTAGTGCAGTGCGTCCTGCTCACAGTGTTCAGCTAGATTCGTTCCTGCTATTTACATTTAGTGCAGTGCGTCCTGCTCACAGTGTTCAGCTAGATCCGTTCCTGCTATTTACATTTAGTGCAGTCAGTGCGTCCTGCTCACAGTGTTCAGCTAGATCCGTTCCTGCTATTTACATTTAGTGCAGTGCGTCCTGCTCACAGTGTTCAGCAAGATCCGTTCCTGCTATTTGCATTTAGTGCAGTCAGTGCGTCCTGCTCACAGTGTTCAGCTAGATCTGTTCCTGCTATTTACATTTAGTGCAGTCAGTGCGTCCTGCTCACAGTGTTCAGCTAGATCCGTTCCTGCTATTTACATTTAGTGCAGTCAGTGCGTCCTGCTCACAGTGTTCAGCTAGATCTGTTCCTGCTATTTACATTTAGTGCAGTGCGTCCTGCTCACAGTGTTCAGCTAGATCTGTTCCTGCTATTTACATTTAGTGCAGTCAGTGCGTCCTGCTCACAGTGTTCAGCTAGATCCGTTCCTGCTATTTACATTTAGTGCAGTGCGTCCTGCTCACAGTGTTCAGCTAGATCCGTTCCTGCTATTTACATTTAGTGCAGTCAGTGCGTCCTGCTCACAGTGTTCAGCTAGATCCGTTCCTGCTATTTACATTTAGTGCAGTGCGTCCTGCTCACAGTGTTCAGCTAGATCCGTTCCTGCTATTTACATTTAGTGCAGTGCGTCCTGCTCACAGTGTTCAGCTAAATCTGTTCCTGCTATTTACATTTAGTGCAGTCAGTGCGTCCTGCTCACAGTGTTCAGCTAGATCCGTTCCTGCTATTTACATTTAGTGCAGTGCATCCTGCTCACAGTGTTCAGCTAGATCCGTTCCTGCTATTTACATTTAGTGCAGTGCGTCCTGCTCACAGTGTTCAGCTAGATCCGTTCCTGCTATTTACATTTAGTGCAGTGCGTCCTGCTCACAGTGTTCAGCTAGATCCGTTCCTGCTATTTACATTTAGTGCAGTCAGTGCGTCCTGCTCACAGTGTTCAGCTAGATCTGTTCCTGCTATTTACATTTAGTGCAGTGCGTCCTGCTCACAGTGTTCAGCTAGATCTGTTCCTGCTATTTACATTTAGTGCAGTCAGTGCGTCCTGCTCACAGTGTTCAGCTAGATCCGTTCCTGCTATTTACATTTAGTGCAGTGCGTCCTGCTCACAGTGTTCAGCTAGATCCGTTCCTGCTATTTACATTTAGTGCAGTCAGTGCGTCCTGCTCACAGTGTTCAGCTAGATCCGTTCCTGCTATTTACATTTAGTGCAGTGCGTCCTGCTCACAGTGTTCAGCTAGATCTGTTCCTGCTATTTACATTTAGTGCAGTGCGTCCTGCTCACAGTGTTCAGCTAGATCCGTTCCTGCTATTTACATTTAGTGCAGTGCGTCCTGCTCACAGTGTTCAGCTAGATCTGTTCCTGCTATTTACATTTAGTGCAGTCAGTGCGTCCTGCTCACAGTGTTCAGCTAGATCCGTTCCTGCTATTTACATTTAGTGCAGTGCGTCCTGCTCACAGTGTTCAGCTAGATCCGTTCCTGCTATTTACATTTAGTGCAGTGCGTCCTGCTCACAGTGTTCAGCTAGATCCGTTCCTGCTATTTACATTTAGTGCAGTGCGTCCTGCTCACAGTGTTCAGCTAGATCTGTTCCTGCTATTTACATTTAGTGCAGTCAGTGCGTCCTGCTCACAGTGTTCAGCTAGATCCGTTCCTGCTATTTACATTTAGTGCAGTGCGTCCTGCTCACAGTGTTCAGCTAGATCCGTTCCTGCTATTTACATTTAGTGCAGTCAGTGCGTCCTGCTCACAGTGTTCAGCTAGATCCGTTCCTGCTATTTACATTTAGTGCAGTGCGTCCTGCTCACAGTGTTCAGCTAGATTCGTTCCTGCTATTTACATTTAGTGCAGTGCGTCCTGCTCACAGTGTTCAGCTAGATCCGTTCCTGCTATTTACATTTAGTGCAGTCAGTGCGTCCTGCTCACAGTGTTCAGCTAGATCCGTTCCTGCTATTTACATTTAGTGCAGTGCGTCCTGCTCACAGTGTTCAGCAAGATCCGTTCCTGCTATTTGCATTTAGTGCAGTCAGTGCGTCCTGCTCACAGTGTTCAGCTAGATCTGTTCCTGCTATTTACATTTAGTGCAGTCAGTGCGTCCTGCTCACAGTGTTCAGCTAGATCCGTTCCTGCTATTTACATTTAGTGCAGTCAGTGCGTCCTGCTCACAGTGTTCAGCTAGATCTGTTCCTGCTATTTACATTTAGTGCAGTGCGTCCTGCTCACAGTGTTCAGCTAGATCTGTTCCTGCTATTTACATTTAGTGCAGTCAGTGCGTCCTGCTCACAGTGTTCAGCTAGATCCGTTCCTGCTATTTACATTTAGTGCAGTGCGTCCTGCTCACAGTGTTCAGCTAGATCCGTTCCTGCTATTTACATTTAGTGCAGTCAGTGCGTCCTGCTCACAGTGTTCAGCTAGATCCGTTCCTGCTATTTACATTTAGTGCAGTGCGTCCTGCTCACAGTGTTCAGCTAGATCCGTTCCTGCTATTTACATTTAGTGCAGTGCGTCCTGCTCACAGTGTTCAGCTAGATCTGTTCCTGCTATTTACATTTAGTGCAGTCAGTGCGTCCTGCTCACAGTGTTCAGCTAGATCCGTTCCTGCTATTTACATTTAGTGCAGTGCGTCCTGCTCACAGTGTTCAGCTAGATCCGTTCCTGCTATTTACATTTAGTGCAGTGCGTCCTGCTCACAGTGTTCAGCTAGATCCGTTCCTGCTATTTACATTTAGTGCAGTGCGTCCTGCTCACAGTGTTCAGCTAGATCTGTTCCTGCTATTTACATTTAGTGCAGTCAGTGCGTCCTGCTCACAGTGTTCAGCTAGATCCGTTCCTGCTATTTACATTTAGTGCAGTGCGTCCTGATCACAGTGTTCAGCTAGATCCGTTCCTGCTATTTACATTTAGTGCAGTCAGTGCGTCCTGCTCACAGTGTTCAGCTAGATCCGTTCCTGCTATTTACATTTAGTGCAGTGCGTCCTGCTCACAGTGTTCAGCTAGATCCGTTCCTGCTATTTACATTTAGTGCAGTGCGTCCTGCTCACAGTGTTCAGCTAGATCCGTTCCTGCTATTTACATTTAGTACAGTGCGTCCTGCTCACAGTGTTCAGCTAGATTCGTTCCTGCTATTTACATTTAGTGCAGTGCGTCCTGCTCACAGTGTTCAGCTAGATCCGTTCCTGCTATTTACATTTAGTGCAGTGCGTCCTGCTCACAGTGTTCAGCTAGATCTGTTCCTGCTATTTACATTTAGTGCAGTGCGTCCTGCTCACAGTGTTCAGCTAGATCCGTTCCTGGTATTTACATTTAGTGCAGTCAGTGCGTCCTGCTCACAGTGTTCAGCTAGATCCGTTCCTGCTATTTACATTTAGTGCAGTCAGTGCGTCCTGCTCACAGTGTTCAGCTAGATCCGTTCCTGCTATTTACATTTAGTGCAGTGCGTCCTGCTCACAGTGTTCAGCTAGATTCGTTCCTGCTATTTACATTTAGTGCAGTGCGTCCTGCTCACAGTGTTCAGCTAGATCCGTTCCTGCTATTTACATTTAGTGCAGTCAGTGCGTCCTGCTCACAGTGTTCAGCTAGATCCGTTCCTGCTATTTACATTTAGTGCAGTCAGTGCGTCCTGCTCACAGTGTTCAGCTAGATCCGTTCCTGCTATTTACATTTAGTGCAGTCAGTGCGTCCTGCTCACAGTGTTCAGCTAGATCTGTTCCTGCTATTTACATTTAGTGCAGTGCGTCCTGCTCACAGTGTTCAGCTAGATCTGTTCCTGCTATTTACATTTAGTGCAGTCAGTGCGTCCTGCTCACAGTGTTCAGCTAGATCCGTTCCTGCTATTTACATTTAGTGCAGTCAGTGCGTCCTGCTCACAGTGTTCAGCTAGATCCGTTCCTGCTATTTACATTTAGTGCAGTCAGTGCGTCCTGCTCACAGTGTTCAGCTAGATCTGTTCCTGCTATTTACATTTAGTGCAGTGCGTCCTGCTCACAGTGTTCAGCTAGATCTGTTCCTGCTATTTACATTTAGTGCAGTCAGTGCGTCCTGCTCACAGTGTTCAGCTAGATCCGTTCCTGCTATTTACATTTAGTGCAGTGGGTCCTGCTCACAGTGTTCAGCTAGATCCGTTCCTGCTATTTACATTTAGTGCAGTGCGTCCTGCTCACAGTGTTCAGCAAGATCCGTTCCTGCTATTTGCATTTAGTGCAGTCAGTGCGTCCTGCTCACAGTGTTCAGCTAGATCTGTTCCTGCTATTTACATTTAGTGCAGTCAGTGCGTCCTGCTCACAGTGTTCAGCTAGATCCGTTCCTGCTATTTACATTTAGTGCAGTCAGTGCGTCCTGCTCACAGTGTTCAGCTAGATCTGTTCCTGCTATTTACATTTAGTGCAGTGCGTCCTGCTCACAGTGTTCAGCTAGATCCGTTCCTGCTATTTACATTTAGTGCAGTGCGTCCTGCTCACAGTGTTCAGCTAGATCCGTTCCTGCTATTTACATTTAGTGCAGTGCGTCCTGCTCACAGTGTTCAGCTAGATCTGTTCCTGCTATTTACATTTAGTGCAGTCAGTGCGTCCTGCTCACAGTGTTCAGCTAGATCCGTTCCTGCTATTTACATTTAGTGCAGTGCGTCCTGCTCACAGTGTTCAGCTAGATCCGTTCCTGCTATTTACATTTAGTGCAGTCAGTGCGTCCTGCTCACAGTGTTCAGCTAGATCCGTTCCTGCTATTTACATTTAGTGCAGTGCGTCCTGCTCACAGTGTTCAGCTAGATCCGTTCCTGCTATTTACATTTAGTGCAGTGCGTCCTGCTCACAGTGTTCAGCTAGATCCGTTCCTGCTATTTACATTTAGTGCAGTGCGTCCTGCTCACAGTGTTCAGCTAGATCCGTTCCTGCTATTTACATTTAGTGCAGTGCGTCCTGCTCACAGTGTTCAGCTAGATCCGTTCCTGCTATTTACATTTAGTGCAGTGCGTCCTTCTCACAGTGTTCAGCTAGATCCGTTCCTGCTATTTACATTTAGTGCAGTCAGTGCGTCCTGCTCACAGTGTTCAGCTAGATCCGTTCCTGCTATTTACATTTAGTGCAGTGCGTCCTGCTCACAGTGTTCAGCTAGATCTGTTCCTGCTATTTACATTTAGTGCAGTGCGTCCTGCTCACAGTGTTCAGCTAGATCCGTTCCAGCTATTTACATTTAGTGCAGTCAGTGCGTCCTGCTCACAGTGTTCAGCTAGATCTGTTCCTGCTATTTACATTTAGTGCAGTGCGTCCTGCTCACAGTGTTCAGCTAGATCCGTTCCAGCTATTTACATTTAGTGCAGTCAGTGCGTCCTGCTCACAGTGTTCAGCTAGATCCATTCCTGCTATTTACATTTAGTGCAGTGCGTCCTGCTCACAGTGTTCAGCTAGATCTGTTCCTGCTATTTACATTTAGTGCAGTCAGTGCATCCTGCTCACAGTGTTCAGCTAGATCCGTTCCTGCTATTTACATTTAGTGCAGTCAGTGCGTCCTGCTCACAGTGTTCAACTAGATTCGTTCCTGCTATTTACATTTAGTGCAGTGCGTCCTGCTCACAGTGTTCAGCTAGATCTGTTCCTGCTATTTACATTTAGTGCAGTGCGTCCTGCTCACAGTGTTCAGCTAGATCCGTTCCTGCTATTTACATTTAGTGCAGTGCGTCCTGCTCACAGTGTTCAGCTAGATCCGTTCCTGTTATCTTCCTACTGACAGGCAGGCTTGTCTGGTTACAGTATATAAAGCTACCTGAAGAAAATTGCAGGTGTTCTATCCCAGCTTAGTGCAGCTACAGGCCATTAGTATGTCTGGAAGGCCAAGAAGGAGAGGCAGACAGTCACAAGCCAATAAGAGAGGGCAAGCAGGCTCTGTGTCTAGTGCTGGTCGTGGAGACGGTGCATCCTCATCAGCACGTGGCCATGGGACACGCTTGGCCTTTTTTTCGGCAGCTGGCCGTGTTGAGCCGCAACATGCGGAAGACTTGGTCGAGTGGATGACCAAGCCGTCCTCATCCTCCTCATCCTCTCTCACCCATGCCCAGGGTGCTTTGTCTGGCAAAGCAGCGGCCTCTTCCCTCAGCTCAATGTCATCAGTGACTCCTTCCCTAGCTCCACCATGTCCTCCTGAGGATTCCCTCGAACTGTTTGACCACAGTGTTGGGTACATGCTCCAGGAGGATGCCCAGCGTTTGGAAGGCTCTGATGATGATACTGAGCTCGATGAAGGCAGTAACATGAGCACGGACAGAGGGGGTGCCCAAGAAGGACAGCAATCTGGCAGTCATGCTCCCCCTGCTGCAGCATACTGCCAGGTTTGCTCCAGTGATGAGGAGGGAGGGGATGATGAGGTCACTGACTCAACGTGGGTGCCTGATAGGAGAGAGGAGGAGGAGGAGGAGGAGGCGGCACATCACCAACGAGGCAGGATGCCCTCCAGGGGCCAGCCTAAGGGCAGCACATTGACTGCATCACACCCCAAAGCTCCACATGTGCAGGGCGCTGCAGTCTCTGCGCGTTATTCAAAAAGTTCTTTGGTGTGGGCCTTTTTTGAGACGAGTGCATCAGATCGCACCGCTGCTATTTGCAACATATGTCTCAAGCGTATCTCGCGTGGCCAAAACATCTCCCGCTTGGGTACCACATGCTTGACCAGACATATGTTGACCTGCCATGCAGTTCGTTGGCAAGCATATCTAAAAGACCCACACCAAAGAACAAAGAGGATCTCTCCTTGCTCCTCATCAGCTGAGATTTCCAACCCCACTAGACCTTCAGTCCTCTCTGAGACCTGCAGTGAGAGGAATGAAGGTGTAGAATTAGGTGTGTCACAGCCAAGTACTTGTGGGCAATCTGCTTTTGGTACACCGACGTCAGATTGTACCAGGCAAATTTCCCTGCCCCAGCTGCTGCACCGCCGAAAGAAGTTTGCTCCCAGCCATCCACATGCCCAGCGGTTGAATGCTAGCTTGGCAAAATTGCTAGCACTTCAACTGCTGCCTTTTCAGTTGGTAGACTCTGCCCCCTTCCGTGAGTTTGTGGAATGTGCGGTTCCTCAGTGGCAGGTACCCAAACGCCACTTTTTCTCACGGAAGGCGATTCCGGCTCTCTACCGGCATGTGGAAGGCAATGTCCATGCCTCGCTGGACAGGGCGGTCAGCGGTAAGGTGCATATTACCGCTGACTCATGGTCCAGCAGGCATGGACAGGGACGTTACCTTAGTTTCACGGCGCATTGGGTGACTCTGCTGGCAGCTGGGAAGGATGCAGGACAAGGTGCAGTAGTGTTGGAGGTTGTTCCGCCACCACGCCTCCAAAATGCTGATTGTGACACACCTCTCTCCTCCACCCCCTCCTCTTCTTCTTCCTCCATGGCCTCTTCCTCGGAACCAGCGGTGCTCCGTAGGCGTTCAAGGGGCTACGCAAGTACGCAGGCCAAAAGATGCCATGCGGTGCTTGAGCTGGTGTGCTTGGGGGACAGGAGCCACACTGGGGCAGAGGTTCTGTCAGCTCTGCAGGGGCAGGTTCAGAGGTGGTTGACGCCACGCCAACTTAAGGCAGGAATGGTGGTTTGCGACAATGGCACCAACCTCCTCTCTGCCCTCCGACAGGGACAACTGACCCATGTGCCCTGTTTGGCTCACGTCCTTAACTTGGTGGTGCAGCGGTTCTTGGGCAGGTACCCGGGCTTACAGGATGTCCTGAGGCAGGCCAGGAAAGTCTGTGTGCATTTCCGCCGGTCATATAATGCCAGTGCTCGGCTGACGGACCTCCAAAAGGAGTTTAACCTGCCCAAGAACCGCCTAATCTGTGACATGCCCACCAGGTGGAACTCAACGTTGGCCATGCTGCAGCGGCTGCACACGCAGCAGAGGGCCATCAATGAGTACCTGTGCGACTATGGCACCAGGACAGGGTCAGGGGACCTTGGTTTTTTTTCCCCACGCCAGTGGGCCATGATCAGGGATGCATGCACTGTCCTGTCACCATTCGAGGAGGCCACGAGGATGGTGAGCACTGACAGTGCATGCATCAGTGACACTGTCCCCCTTGTCCACCTGTTGGAGCACACGCTGCGTGGAATAATGGACAGGGCACTTGAGGCAGAACAGAGGCAGGAAGAGGAGGACTTCCTTAGCTCTCAAGGCCCCCTTTATCCAGACAGTGTTCCTGCGTGCCCGCCGATCACACAGCAAGAGGACGAGGAGGAGGAGGAGGAAGATTGTGTCAGTATGGAGGTGGAGCCTGGCACTCAGCATCAGCAGTCTTTAAGGGATCAGTCCCAAGGAACACATGGACTTGTACGTGGCTGGGAGGAGGTGGCTGCGGACGTTGTTGTCCTTAGTGACCCAGAGGACTCCGGACCGAATGCCTCAGCAAACCTACGCTGCATGGCCTCCCTGATCCTGCAAAGCCTGCGTAAGGATCCTCGTATTCGTGGTATCAAGGAGAAGGACCAATACTGGCTGGCAACCCTCCTTGATCCACGTTACAAGGGTAAGGTTGCGGACCTTATCTTGCCATCGCAGAGGGAGCAGAGGATGAAACATCTTCGGGAGGCCTTGCAGAAAGGTCTGTGCAACGCGTTCCCAGAGACTGGGAGGTTACAAACTCCTGTTTCTGGACAACGTGTTGCTGAGGCTTCGGTCAGTCAAAGAAGGAGCGGTGGAGAAGGTGGCCGTCTGACCGATGCGTTCAGACAATTTTTTGGTCCGCAGCCCCAAGGTATGATCGGTTCCAGCAACCATCGCCAGCGTCTGTTTTACATGGTGCAGGAATACCTAGGGGCAAGATCAGACTTGGACACCTTTCCCACCGAAAATCCTCTGGGTTACTGGGTCTTGAGGATGGATCACTGGCCAGAGCTTGCACAGTATGCAATTGAGCTACTGGCGTGTCCTGCATCCAGCGTTCTTTCGGAACGCACATTCAGTGCTGCTGGAGGCGTGGTAACCGATCACAGGGTGCGTCTGTCCACCGACTCGGTCGATCGGCTGACCTTCATAAAAATGAATCAGTCTTGGATCACCACCAGCTACCAAGCACCTGATGCTGATGTAACTGAATAATTTTTTTCAGATCCCTTCAAAGACTGCCTATGCTGATGCTGAGTGACTATCCCTGAGTAATTATCCTCTTCCTCCTCAATCATCACGCTGATAGCTTGTAAGAACATTTTTGGTTCTGGGCGCCACCACCAGTGCCTAAGGCACAATTTTTCAGCCCCTGTTTAACAGGGGCGTGTAATTACAATTTTTGATGTAATACTTTGCAGCAGGGCTCGTTCCTGCATTCCAACTAGAGTGTCTGTGAGGGGTTGCAGTGTTGTGGCACCAGCACCAGTGCCTAAGGCCCAATTTTTCTGCCCCTGTCTAACAGGGGCGTGTAATTACAATTTTTGATGCAATACTTTACAGCAGGGCTCGTTCCTGCATTCCAACTAGAGTGTCTGTGAGGGGTTGCAGTGTTGTGGCACCAGCACCAGTGCCTAAGGCCCAATTTTTCTGCCCCTGTCTAACAGGGGCGTGTAATTACAATTTTTGATGCAATACTTTGCAGCAGGGCTCGTTCCTGCGTTCCAACTAGAGTGTCTGTGAGGAGTTGCAGTGTTGTGGCACCAGCACCAGTGCCTAAGGCCTAATTTTTCAGCTCCTGTTCAACAGGGGCATGTAATTACAATTCTTGATCTAACATTTCACAGCAGGGCCCTGTGAGGGCTTACAGTGTTGTGGCCACAGCAACACCTAAGGCCCAAATTTCTGCTGAGTATATAGGGCAGGACCCTACTTTCAAACATCTAACTTATAAACGACTCCTACTTGCAAACGGAAGGAGACAACAGGAAGTGAGATGAAATCTACCCCTAGGAAGGGAAATTCTCTCCTGTAAGAGTTAATATGGGAAAACAATTTCTCCTTTCCACTGATGCTTTCCAATCCTTGTTCCACAAAAAAACCCAAATTTTCAAAAAACATTTTTCATTGGGACAAAAAAGTGAGGTGAAATCTTCTGAAGAGGAGGAAAGACAGCAAAACAAATGTCACAGGGGTGATAACCCTTCCCTATGTTTTCCAAAAAGCTTAAAAAAGATTTTTTGGCTGGAGCTAAACACGTTAAAAATGTACCCGTTCAAAATTACAAAGAGATTCTACTTAACAACAAACCTACAGTCCCTGTCTTGTTTGCACCGCCTGTATACTGCTGTTCAGAGTATATAGGGCCTGGTGGCCCCACACCTTTCCTTATTTTAATTTGGGTGCGGGGTTCCCCTTAATATCCATACAAGACCCAAAGGGCCTGGTAATGGACTGGGGGGTACCCATGCCGTTTGTCTCACTGATTTTCATCCATATTGCCATGACCCGACATGACATTAAACCCACAAGCAGTTTTAAATGAGATTTTTTCCTTTAAAAATGACATTTGGTGCAGGGACTGTTCTAAACACGGCAAACACGCGTCACTTTACAGGCATACTATAGACACCCCCCAGGTACGATATTTAAAGGAATATTTAACTTTTTTTTTTTTTACTTTAAGCATCATTAAAATCACTGCTCCCGAAAAAACGGCCGTTTTTAAAAGTTTTTTTTGCATTGATACATGTCCCCTGGGGTAGGACCCGGGTCCCCAAACCCTTTTTCGGACAATACCATGCAAATTAGCCTTTAAAATGAGCACTTTTGATTTCGAACGTTCGAGTCCCATAGACGTCAATGGGGTTCTAACGTTCGTGCGAACTTTCGGTCCGTGCGCGGGTTCTGGTGCGAACCGAACCGGGGGGTGTTCGGCTCATCCCTAATAAGGACCAACCTAAACTATTCAATCAATCTGCATCCAGTCAGTCAGACCCTTGTACTACGTAGTTGTTGGTAGATCTAAAGGAGACTCTACAGTCAGATTGGAACATGCGTGGCAAGCTTTAGGCTAAGTTGGCAAAGGCATTAAAGCAGAACTAAGGGCATTGTACGTACCTCTTCTTTAACAGTTCAGGTCCCTAGTGCCGGCCTTCGTACACTTCCACTGGCCGGCGCAGGATGACGTAACTCCCGTGCATGTGCAGAAATCAGTAATCCTGGCACACAGGGACCGTGCTGGCATTGTAAGCTGAGCTGTGCATAAGCAGCTCAGCTTACATGTCGCAGAAGACTGTGTGCAGCAAATAGGTGTATTTTATTGCAGAAGACACATTGCATGTCTCTTCTGAGATAATAATCTGTCTGCTCACAGTCTGTTGTAATATGGCTTTAGTTCCAACCAAGCACTCCCAACTGCCAGGTCTGAAACAGTGTATTGAGCGGAAAAGCAGGAGGTAAATGCATGCCACCTGCATAGAAAAAGCAGATATTGGTTTCTGCCACAAGGCTACATAAGCAAAAATGGCGCCAAGATACATTTCATGTTTTCTCAATATGTGAAATATTGGTTGTTTCTCCTTTCTTCACATTCCTATACATTCTAGGATGTGGATTAGATTTGTTGATGAACAAGGACCTGAATCCCATTTTTTTCAAGATATATTTTATTTACCTCAATTGCTGACAGGGACCGATGATGGTTGTATAAAATAAAAGCGATCTTTGTTCTGATAAAGCAAAAGGGAACTATGGCTTTTAGTTCTGCTTCTGATGACACAAAAAGCAAATAGTAAAGTATAGCAGAAATATAAAAGAACAGAAAAGAGCAAAGTGCATGACACTTTCACAAAGCATTTGTAGGACTAACTCAATTATTTCCAATAAAGATTTTGTGAAAAAGTTTATAAACCTTTTGCAAATTACTTGATTTCTGTATAATTGGCTCCCAAACTGAGATCTAATCCACATCTAATTAAATATAAATTTGGCATTACTGTACACATACATAATAGTTTATATTGCCGTATCTTTAAAAAAAATCTAATCTTTTTTTTTTGCAGGGGTTGTGAACCTCAGACATGAAATATTAACAAAGCATATCCCTCTATAGTGTGTACTTGTCTCACTCCAGAACACTAAATGTCATTTCTCTCTGCTGCCTCGTTCCTCTGCTATGTGCATAAGTCCCTTCTGACATGTTTTCCTGAGAACAAGAGAAAAATGGTGGCAGGGGAGGGATCGCCAGCACACAGCCTTTGATTGACAGCCAGAAGTAAAGAGGTTTTCTCTCTTTACTTCTATAAAAACATTAACAGGATTCAAAATGAGAAATATGTAGAGAGCTAAATGGAAAACAATTATTTACTGCTACCCTGGCTGTGTTTTATCAATATATTCTACCTCCTTTTACTATAAAATAAGACAAAGCTTTTCAGTTTAACCACCCTAATTGAGGGTATGATTTTCCCCACCAAGGGACCATCAACAATAATAGACAGGTTTTAGCTAGCTAGACAATTTTAAACTAATACTGGTAGACCCGAGATACAAACATCCGTTTACATACGACTCATACTTCTAAACACAGGGAGACAACAGGAAGTGAGAGGAAATCTACCCCTAGAAATGGAAATTCACTCCTGTAATGCCCCGTACACATGGTTGATCGGACATTCCGACAACAAAATCCATGGATTTTTTCCGATGAATGTTGGCTCAAACTTGTCTTGCATACACACGGTCACACAAAGTTGTCGGAAAATCCGATCCTTCTGAACGCGGTGACGTAAAACACGTACGTCGGGACTATAAACGGGGCAGTAGCCAATAGCTTTTGTCTCTTTATTTATCCTGAGCATGCGTAGCACTTTGTGCGTCGGAATTGTGTACACACGATTGGAAATTCCGACAACGGATTTTGTTGTCGGAAAATTTTATAGCCTGCTCTCAAACTTTGTGTGTCGGAAAATCCGATGGAAAATGTGTGATGGAGCCTACACACAGTCGGAATTTCCGACAAGAAGGTCCTATCACACATTTTCCATCGGAAAATCCGACCGTGTGTACAGGGCATTAGAGTTACCATGGGAAAAAGGTGTCTCCGCTGAAGATTTATCACCAATCCTTGTTTCCACAAAAACCCAAATTTTATAAAATCCAATTGTCACAGGGACAGAAAGTGAGGTGAAATCTTCTGAACAGGGGCACAGACAGCAAAACAAACGTTACAGGGGTGTTAACCCTTCCCTATGTTATCCAAAGAAACATAAAAATATTTTTTTTTGGCTGGAGTTACACCTAAAAAAAAAATGTACCCGTTCCAACTTACATACAAATTTAAATTACGAACAAACCTACAGAACCGATCTTGTTTGTAACCCGGGGACTGCCTGTAGTCAGATGGTATCTGACCTTCTCTGAGGCATGGTGCTAAGTCCAGCACACACTCCTCAGGCTCCTGGGAGAGTGGGAGATGTCTACAGGTTTTTGCCCTATGGTGATGCTGTAACTCAATCCAACCCTTTTGGAAAGCTGTTTTCAAAATTTTACACAAGATTCACACAAATTTTACCCAAGAATCAGGCATTTTTAAGAGAATTTAGTTGGAAAATGTGTGAATTAGAGGTGAAAGTTGTGTGACTCTTTTGTGAAAACATCTACAAATATACCCCAAAATATATTATGGAGGCATGTGTAATAAGCTATCTGTCTCAGTAACTGCTTTCAGATGTGGAAAAAAGTGTTGGAAATTACGACATGTAATAGGCCATATCAACACGGCCTTAAACAGGAAAAAAGTATTATTTAATTTGCTATGTGTTTGTTGTCTTTATGCTGTTTAGTTTGCTTAGGTCTAGACCTCAGTTCCATTGAAATGCTGAAGAAGACTGTTTAAATAAGACTTCCGAAAAAATGTACAAAAAATGAAATAGAAAAACAAGCCAGAATTCCTCCTTAGTGCTACACAGGTAAGATCAGCAGCTAAAGAAGACATTTAAAGGAGAAGTCCAGCCTGTGCTCATTCGGCTGGGCTTCTCCTCTGGGTCACAGGAGTGCCATTCATTTTGCACTCCTGTGACCCGTTTTCAGCAGAGAGCGGTCTGAAGTCCGCTCTCTGCTGACGTCACCAAGATCAGTCCAGACTCCGCGTCTTCCCAACTCTGGAAGTCTGGATCCGCCAGGTGCCTGGACTGATAGGCGTCTCAGCCTCTCAGCGAGCCGCTGAGAGGCTGAGATGGCTGCTCCTCTTCCCTCCACAGCTCAGCGCTCCAGTGAGCATGGAGGAGCAGAGCAGGAGAGCTGCTGACTGACAGGCAGCAGCGCTCTGCCGGGGGAGGTGAGAGAACCGAGCCATCGGTGGTGTTCGGTGGCTCGGTTCTCAGTGAAGAGGCGGCGGGGGACAGATGCAGCATCAGTCTACCTAGGTAAGTATGATTATGGGAAAAAAATTGCATACTTCTCTTTTAACAGAGACGATTTCTAGTAGATTTCTAGTAGTAAATATAAGGATTCACACAAATCCACATACTGTACATGTTCAATCATTACCTTTGGTTGTTACCTAAGTCATTAGTTCAATATAAATATGGCAATGTAAAAAGTGTGGGTCTCTGGCAGCAAAAACTATTATAGCTGGAGTGTAGAAGAAAAGTTCGGTCTTCTTTGCACAAGCCAAACATAAGATATCATGGATTATGACCCATAAACAGATAACGAGTATAATGAATCATACTATAAAACAGTTTCAGAAGACATGGGACACGTGGGCCTAATATATAATATATATAATATATATCGGTCTGGCTAGCTCTGGAGGTCAATAGGTCTGAAACTCATCTTTTCCTTACTTCTAGCTTTCCTTCTTTGTACTCAGGTTCTGTCTCTTTACTGCCATTGGGTAATGCACTCAGTATCATTACTATTTCTTTGGTAATTTTGATGTCTTTTTTACATACAGTATATCTGCTAACTGATGGATAATTGCTCCAGCCTTGTAGTCGTCTTTGGTATTGGAGAGTATTTTTTTCAGCTACTTTTTTTTCTGTCTGTTGTTACCTTATGACCTATGCTGCTTGGCATAACTCCTTTCTGTACATTGTACTTTATATTGTGTCTAATACAAAAATGTAACTTAAAAAGCATGGGTTGATTTGCTTCCTTTTTATATTATTTTTTAGTTTGATTGAGTAAAAAAACAAATTATAAACTAATTTTATAGAAGAAAAATCCTAAGGGTTCATGGTTTTGTTTTTAACAACTATAAGACCTTGTTCACACCGTGGTGCAGAAACGTAAATTTTTCTGCATGCATTTTGCAAGGGCACAAAAAACAATTGTTCTCTATGTGCCCTGCAGTGTTCATTTTGTCTAATAAAATATTTTTGTTGACTAAATTGACACTATTTTAGTCAACTAAAATACGACAAACTAAAACAATTCAGATTACTAAAATACAACTAAAACTAAAATGGAATTTTAGTCAAAAGACTATGACTAAAACTAAATCAAAAATTCACATCAAAATAACACTACTCTGCTGGCCATTTCTAAATTGGCAACATAATTCCATCCAGAGCCTATAATAATAGCACATTAAAGCAGTGGCGGAATTACCGGGGTCGCAACAGTTGCAGTTGCGACGGGGCCCGGCATTCTGCCACTGTGGGGGGGAGCCCAGCGGGGTTGCTCTTCACACACGCTCTGAGCGGAGATCGTGTGTCATATAACAATAGCACAGAGAGACACCGGCGGCCACATTAATGTTCTATTTGTCGGTCCTCTCTGGCAAGGATGCGAGAGGACACACAGCTGATCTCACGGCTCCCCCTTCTCCCCCTCCCTCTCCTGTGTGCTCCGCGGGCAGTCTAGTGTGAAGCTAAAGAGCTCACATTTCCCGCAAAGCACACAGGAGAGGGGAGGGGGAGAAGGGGGAGCCATGAGATCAGCTGTGTGTCCTCTCTCATCCGTGCCAGAGAGGATAGAACATTAATGCCGCCGCCGGTGTCTTTCTGTGCTATTGTTATATGACACACGATCTCCGCTCAGAGCCGTGCTGTCCGGCACTGATGAGATCTAATAGTATTCACTGTGATGGGCACTGATAGCATTCACTGATGGGCACTGATAGAAGGCACTGATGAGCACTGATAGAAGGCACTGATGGGCACTGATAGAAGGCACTGATGGGCACTGATGAGCACTGATAGAAGGCACTGATGGGCACTGATAGAAGGCACTGATGGGCACTGATAGAAGGCACTGATGGGCACTGATAGAAGGCACTGATGAGCACTGATAAGCACTGATAGAAGGCACTGATGAGCACTGATAGAAGGCACTGATAAAAGGCACTGATGGGCGACTGATAGAAGGCACTGATGAGCACTGATAGAAGGCACTGATGGGCACTGATGAGCACTGATAGAAGGCACTGACTGATGAGCACTAATAGAAGGCACTGACTGATGAGCACTAATAGAAGGCACTGATGAGCACTGATAGAAGGTACTGATGAGCACTGATAGAAGGCACCGATGGGCACTGATAGAAGGCACTGATGAGCACTGATAGAAGGCACTGATAGAAGGCCCTGATGAGCACTGATAGACGGCACTGATGAGCACTGATAGAAGGCACTGATGGGCACTGATGAGCACTGATAGAAGGCACTGATGGGCGCTGATAGAAGGCACTGATGAGCACTGGTAGAAGGCACTGATGGGCACTGATGAGCACTGATAGAAGGCACTGATAGACGGCACTGATGAGCACTGATAGAAGGCACTGATGAGCACTGATAGAAGGCACTGATAGAAGGCACTAATGAGCACTGATAGACGGCACTGATGAGCACTGATAGAAGGCACTGATGGGCACTGATGAGCACTGATAGAAGGCACTGATGGGCACTGATGAGCACTGATAGAAAGCACTGATGGGCACTGATAGAAGGCACTGATGGGCACTGATGAGCACTGATGGAAGGCACTGATAGAAGGCACTGATGGGCACTGATGAGCACTGATAGAAGGCACTGATGAGCACTGATAGAAGGCACTGATGAGCACTGATAGAAGGCACTGATGGGCACTGATAGGCAGCACTGATGGGCACTGATAGTTGGCACTGATGATTGGGGCACTGATTATCAGTGTAAACAATTTACTGACATTCTTGACAATTAACGGCAGTCCTTTCCTCACACAGACACAGCGTGTGAGGAAAGAGCTGTGGATAACCGGCAAGTCTGTTTACATGTGATCAGCTGATCACATGGTAAAGGGCCGATGTGATTGTGCTGGATGCACGTCCCAGGGGTCATGGAGGAAGCACGGTTTTGGGAGGATGTCCATGGACACTCTCCCAAAATTGGAAGCCCGGGGCTCGGATGGAAGGGGGGCCCATCATGGTTTCTTGCACCGGGGCCCTGAAGGTTCTAGTTACGCTTCTGCATTAAAGTTTAAACATGTATTGCACTATTCCACTGGATAAGGATAAGGATAAGTAAGGGGCATCTACTAAGCTGCTGAAAGACAAAAAAATTAAGAAAAAGGCTTTTCTTATATTTTTTTCTTAATATTTAATGTTGGTAATGTATTCAGGTAATACAGTATCTCACAAAAGTGAGTACACCCCTCACATTTTTGAAAATATTTTATTATATTTTTTCATGTGACAACACTGAAGAAATGACACTTTGCTACAATGTAAAATAGTGAGTGTACAGCTTGTATACCAGTGTGAATTTGCTGTCCCCTCAAAATAACTCAACACACAGCCATTAATGTCTAAACCGCTGGCAACAAAAGTGAGTACACCCCTAAGTGAAAATGTCTAAACTGGGCCCAATTTGCCTTTTTCCTTCCCCGGTGTCATGTGACCTGTTAGTGTTACTAGGTCTCAGGTGTGAATGGGGAGCAGGTGTGTTAAATTTGGTGTTATTGCTCTCACTCTCTCATACTGGTCACTGGAAGTTCAACATGGCACCTCATGGCAAAGAACTCCCTGAGGATCTGAAAAAAAAGAATTGTTGCTCTACATAAAGATGGACTAGGCTATAAGAAAATTGCTAAGACCCTGAAACTGAGCTGCAGCACGGTGGCCAAGACCATACAGCGATTTAACCGGACAGGCTCCACTCAGAACAGGCCTTGCCATGGTTGACCAAAGAAGTTGAGTACACATGCTTGGCGTCATATCCAGAGATTGTCTTTGAGAAATAGATGTATGAGTGCTCCCAGCATTGCTGCAGAGGTTGAAGGGGTGTGGGGTCAGCCTGTCAGTGCTCAGACCATACCGCACACTGCATAAAATTGGTCTGCATGGCTGTCATCCCTGAAGGAAGCCTCTTCTAAACATGATGCACAACAAAACCCGACAGTTTGCTGAAGACGAGCAGACTAAGGACATCTATTAATGGAGCCATGTCCTGTGGTCTGATGAGACAAAGAGAAACTTATTTGGTTTAGATGGTACAAAGACAAGTGTGTCTTGCCTACAGTCAAGCATGGTAGAGGGAGTGTCATGGTCTGGGGTTGCATGAGTGCTGCCGGCACTGGGAGCTACAGTTAAAGGTGATGACCTGGCCAAGCATGTCTCCAGACCTAGGAGACATGTCTCCAGTGGCAACCTGTGAAGCTCTGGTGAACTCCATGCCCAAGAGGGTTGAGGCAGTGCTGGAAAATAATGGTGGCCACACAAAATATTGACACTTTGGGCCCAATCTGGACATTTTCACTTAGGGGTGTACTCACTTTTGTTGCCAGAGGTTTAGACATTAATGGTTGTGTGTTGAGTTATTTTGAGGGGACAGCAAATTTACACTGTTATACAAGCTGTACACTCACTACTTTACATTGTAGCAAAGTGTCATTTCTCCAGTGTTGTCACATGAAAAGATATAATAAAATATTTACAAAAATGTGAGGGGTGTACTAATTTTTGTGAGATACTGTATGTGCAATGGCATTACAGCCAACAGAGTTTACAGTTTTTTTAGGTTTTTTGTATTTTAAAGTTGCACTTCTGTTTGTCAAAAAAGCAATATTTCTGTTTGTTTATGAAACTGGTTTAATTTATAAAGACATTATATATCACAAAGGCTAAATCTGTGTCTGTAATGCCATAAATAATAACATATTACTAAATTTTTACTCCAAGAGTATATACAGTATCTCACAAAAGTGAGTACACCCCTCACATTTTTGTGAATATTTTATTATATCTTTTCATGTGACAACACTAAAGAAATGACACTTTGCTACAATGTAAAGTAGTGAGTGTACAGCTTGTCTAACAGAGTAAATTCGCTGTCCCCTCAAAATAACTCAACACACAGCCAACACTACAGTTGTAGAGGTTGAATGGGGGGGGGGGGGGGGGTTCAGCCTGTCAGTGCTCAGCCCATACGCCTCACACTGCATCAAATTGGTCTGCATGGCTGTCGTCCCAGAAGGAAGCCTCTTCTAAAGATGATGCACAAGAAAGCCCGCAAACAGTTTGCTGAAGACAAGCAGACTAAGGACATGGATTACTGGAACCATGTCCTGTGGTCTGATGAGACCAAGATAAACTTATTTGGTTCAGATGGTGTCAAGCGTGTGTGGCGGCAACCAGGTGAGGAGTACAAAGACAAGTGTGTCTTGCCTACAGTCAGGCATGGTGGTGGGAGTGTCATGGTCTGGGGCTGCCATGAATGCCAACATGTACTGTGACATACTGAAGCAGAGTATGATCCCCTCCCTTCGGAGACTGGGCCACAGGGCAGTATTCCAACATGATAATGACCCCAAACATACCCCCGAGACAGCCACTGTCTTGCTAAGGAAGCTGAGGGTAAAGGTGATGGACTGGCCAAGCATGTCTCCAGACCTAAACCCTATTGAGCATCTGTGGGGCATCCTCAAACGGAAGGTGGAGGAGCGGAAGGTCTCTAACATCCACCATCTCCATGATGTCGTCATGGAGGAGTGGAAGAGGACTCCAGTGGCAACCTGTGAAGCTCTGGTGAACTCCATACCCAAGAGGGTTAAGGCAGTGCTGGAAAATAATGGTGGCCACAAAAAATATTGACACTTTGGGCCCAATTTGGAGATTTTCACTTAGGGGTGTACTCACTTTTGTTGCCAGCGGTTTAGACATTAATGGCTGTGTGTTGAGTTATTTTGAGGGGACAGCAAATTTACACTGTTATACAAGCTGTACACACACAACTTTACATTGTATCACAGTGTAATTTCTTCAGTGTTGTCACATGGAAAGATATAATAAAATATTTACAAAAATGTGAGGGGTGTACTCACTTTTGTGAGATACTGTAATGAGTTTGGAAATTTTAGAGAAATGTTTAAATAATGCATTACAATTTACCTAAACCCATTAGATTTTAGTTGACTAAAATATATTAGATTTTAGTAGACTAAAATGTACTGCAGATTTTAGTTGACTAAAATATGACTAAAACTAAAACAATTCAGACGACTAAAATACGACTAAAACTAAAATGGCATTTTAGTCAAGATTAAAACTGAATAGAAATTTGCTGCCAAAATAACACTGGTGCCCTCTTCACACCACAACGTGCAGATTTTTTCTGCGCAGGAATCTGCAACGTGTATGCAGTTTTCTGTATAAGAAAAAAAAAAATGACGTGACACACATTGGTGTGAACAGGGCACATAACTGACGCGCATGAAAACTGATGTCAATGTGCATAAAAACTAACTGAAACACGCTTGAAAACTGATGTGATGTGGGCTGGTGCTAGTGGTGATTGGTATGCATAATTGCACACATACACGTATATATAGAGGAGCTCTCACTTGCAAGCAGTCACTACCCGCTTAGGCTCTGAAGAAAGGGGTTCTCCCCTGAAACGCGTCAGCCATTGCCTTATCCACCTGATGTCCGGTCCCGGTTTCTTTCTGATGTCTGTCACTGCGCACCTGCAGCTATTGTTCATGCTTGTCATTTCATGCTCGTTTGTGAGTATTCATTTGCTGTTTTAATTTTTTTAAATAAACGCTATCAGTGGTAATGCACTAGGTCGGTGCGCCCTCTTTTCTTCCTTTTCCACTGAAGTGAATGAACACTCAAGTGCCCAATGAGCCTGGCGTTTAGGCGTGTTTAGACATGTTTAGGCATGCTGGGCATTTCTTCTGACCAAATGTTCCTCTCTCAACGTGATTTTGGTGCATTCAGATTTGTGCCCCTAAATGCCCCTGACTCTAAACACCTGTAAACGCCTATGTGTGCGTGGACACATAGGCTAATATAATAGGGCATTTAAAGGCAGAAAAAAAGAATGTCAAACGCTCGTAAGACGGGTGCAGTGTGCACGAGGCCTTAGAAGAAGATCTAGGAACTTTTCAGACAATGTCCTATTTGCAAAACAAATATTAATTAGCAGAAAGATGGTTTTCTGTTCACAAAGTGTCAAATTCTGCTACAGCACTGATACTGTATGACCATTATCTTTGCAGCTTGGTAAATACCTGTTTAAGTGGTTCTATGACCTTAACAAGGGAACATCATGAAAATAACCTCATCAACATCCTGACATTCTGTAAGCAAAGTCCTTTCATGAAACGCACCCTCCCCCAGTGATCCTTGGGCCTCTGTACAAAAGATATTATGTGAAAGACATCACATAGGAAGATGAGGAGGAAGCTAAAGGAAGGAAGAATTATTTCATTTCCTTCTGCACTATGACTTGTCCAGTAGTGCTTCCTGTCTCTGTGTTTAATGTTTCCTTCATTTCAGCATTATTATTCCCTTTCTTGACAGCTTTTATATGCCTAAATAAGGTTTTCCTATGTGGCATTACCATTTAATTACTTAGTCTTGGGCTCCGTCAAACATGCCATGGTATTCTATTGTGAAAAAAAAAACATGCCATGGTCATCAGATTTTACATACTTTTTCTACTACCCCATTACATAAAACAATGTCTCTAGGTCACATTGTACTGTCGGTGTACTGGACATTCTCTCTTCGTTAACCCATGAAACTTACAGCTCCAGGATGAGAACCACATCAGTCTTGTTCTCATATACATCCTGAAGGGTGACGATGTTAGGATGCTGGATACCACGTAGTATGTTCACCTCCCTTTCAATCTCCTCCCGAGTTACACCTCTACGACTAATCTGGCTCTGTCTCTTCTTGATGAATTTTGCAGCGTATTCTATGCCAGTCTTCTTCTCTCTGCATCTCTTTACTATGGCAAATTGCCCACTGGGGAAACAGAAAACAAGCTGTAAGTCCAGAGCCATGCAGAGGGGAGGTTAGATTAGAACATATCAGTAGATAAGAGAAAGATGGCGCAAGAACCAACTGGGTAATAGTTATATAAATGTTTAAACGGTCCCCAATGAAATACAATAAATATAGAGGGAAGAGGAAAAGGTAAAAGGGGATATTTATAAAAAAAATCAGTTCAGGTATATTCAGTACCAATATACAATGGCGGCAGCAACCTTGAGAGTAGAAGCACAACTCTGGAAGACAAAACAGGACAAAGACAAGGTGCGCCAGACTCAGTGTAGTATTTAGGTATTAATTTAATAGGAAAAACGAGCCAAATGGCTACTCACAAAAGGAAAATGATATCAGGCACATAAGTAAGGATCCAGGGTACGGGGTCACTCTGTGGTCCGTGAAACAGTCTGTGTGATGGAGAAACGGCTTGGTCCCAATGATGTAGATGGTAAGCTGCTAGGAGATGGAGTAGAGGTGAAGCCTCTATGGATGTCCGGAAGGCTTGGATAACCAGCATGCTGTAGCTCTCTGTGACATCTGGAAACTGGGACCCCGGAACCGGAAATGCGTGTCAGCGTGGAATGCAAGCTTCGAGGACCGGAAGTGATGGTTTTGGGCAACCAATCAGATGACGCGTTTCACAGCCACTGCTGTTTCCTCAGATCTGCATCATTGGGACCAAGCCGTTTCTCCATCACACATGCTTCAAGGACTGCAGAGTGACCCTGTACCCCTTACTTATGTGCCTGATATCATTTTCCTTTAGTGAGTAGCCATTTGGCTTGTTTTTCTTATTAAATGAATACCTAAATACTACACTTGCGCACCTTGTCCTTATCCTAGATGAGAACATATTGCAGTCTATTTAGGTATAACCTTCAGTTCTGGATTACAAATTTGAGCATGTATCAATATTATTAACAGCTATGCTATCTTTTTACTCCTCATCAGTATTCATGATGAGGGACAATGGGCTGAAACAATTGTATGAAGTTAGATATAATCAAAGGGGTGAACAGCGCTGATCAGCAGACATAAATAGGACCCTCAGAGGCAAAGTAAAAACTTTTTATTATTGTTAAAAAAATAATACAATGTTAATCAAGGCATACAGCAGTCAATTGGTGGTCATGCGGAGACTTGGATTAAAAAACTGACAGTACCTGGAGGCTGGAGCCGCATGGATGACATAGGGGCTTAGGGAAACTCAGCACAAAGCCGTTGGACAAAGAACACAGGAGCACCGCTGGTGGGGGGTCGTCCAGGACCGCAAGGCCAGGGGTGCGATGAAGGGGGAACCAAACTGCAGGCACAGGAACTGTTGGGGCCAGTATACAGCGGCCGCTCGCACTGTGTACGAAGCCGGGAAGTGATGTCACAGCCTGGCGGAAGTCAGCCAAAGGAATCCGAAGAGTATGGGCAAACCCTGCTGCTGGAGGCAATTAGGACCTGCCGATGCCAAGGGACCAAAGAAAGTCACACATTGCCGACTGGAGACACTACATGTTTCGGGGACATGCCCCTTCTTCAAGTTATCTGGTTAGTCGGCTGAGTGTGAAGATTAAATAGGGAAAAATAACCTGAAGTATAAGTGTGGGAGGGGGAGGAGCTAGCAGCCCCTGTCATCCATACGGCCCCACCCACCTGAGTGGATAGTAACAATACCTAGTGCACAATACTTTATCAACAACTGCATATCTTAAAAATGTACTGTTAAAAAGTAATAATATTAATAATAATAATAAAAAAATATATAAAACTAAAAACAACAATAATAATCCTAATAATACACATGCATAAAAAATCTTTCAAATATATATGTGTATTTTGTATAATATTTTTTTAACAATAATAAAACGTTTTTACTTTGCCTCTGAGGGTAGTATTTATGTCTGCTGATCAGCGCTGTTCACCCCTTTGATTATATATTCTGTCTATGAGTTTTGGACAGCAGTGGCCACAGCTACATTTAATTTTTCTTTTTGACTTTTTCTTGGCCTCTGGTCTGTGCGCCTGGATTTTTGTTTTTAGCATGAAGTTAGATAAACAGCTATATCGGTGCTTTAAACTGTTAATTCTGGATGGACAGTTGGTTATTGGGACATTAAAGAAGAAGAATCACCATAACTACAAAATCGTTATCAAATACTCCATGTAGCACTTGGTTCCGTACTGATCTGTACTGCGTTTGCTGAGCTAGGGTGATCAACAGCGCCCCCTCCTCTCCCCTGGCTCTTTGACCACATTACTCAGAAGGAGACTACGTTTTAATGAGGTCTGAGTGACAGTACTAACAGATGAGAGGGGTGGCGGTGACAGACAGCGCACACAGAAGAGAGGAGTGGTTACGGCGCTCGTCTATGACAGCAGGCGCAGTGTAGATGACAACACAGGAAATGTCTCTGGCTCATCTATAGTAGCAAGCATAGTGCCCATCACAACACAAGTGTGTCTGGCTCATCTATAGTAGCAAGCATAGTGCCCATCACAACACAAGTGTGTCTGGATCCTCTATAGTAGAAAGCATAGTGCCCTTCACAACACAAGTGTGTCTGGATCGTCTATAGTAGAAAGTATAGTGCCCATCATAACACAAGTGTGTCTGGATCGTCTATAGCAGCAGGTTTACTGCAGAACACAAGACGTTTGGACATGTATTTAAAAGCTCAACTTTAAGTGCAGTAAAAAAAAAAAAAGCACAATATTGGCTGTGCTGTTTATGTAAATCTCAGGGCTGACCGGAAAAAGCAAAAACATCTTTTGGAAGGAAAACAGCTCCCTTATATGTATTATATTGTGCATTTCACTGTTGCCTGGAGTGCGGCGTTGCGGAATACACATTTCTCATGTAATATGTATAATGCTCTTGGTGTGTATTTAATATTTCTCCAAATCATGCAGCTGTCTGTCCTTGCCGAAACGTTTCTGTAATCAGTAACAAGATAATTGCTGCAAGATTAGAATATAGTATGTACAATAAAGTAGTATGATGTCTAGATGTACTGTACTGTGTACTCATAAAGTATTATTCACAATACTTATTTACTTTGTTTGCCCAACAACAGGTGTGTCATCACGTAGCAAACAGTTCCCCAACCATATCACCTTTCACCTAACAGATAGAGGCACCTGTTACTGCTTTTATACGGTGCTCCTTTACTATAGAGTGTAGTCAAAAGGCTTATTTATTTATGAAAACAAGAAAGAAACTAAAGCTAGCCATACATTATACAATTTTCTTGTTCACTTTCCTTCAGATTTACCTTCAACTATGTCGTGCAAGGGCCTGCCTGACTGCAAACAATATGGAAATGTTTAGGCTTGACCTCATATTATGTGGTTTTGGTAAATATAAAGGAAAATTGCCCAGCCTAAGAAAGCAGATGCTGTCTATAGTAACCAGTCAGAGTCCAGATGTCATTGTGGTGCACCTAAAAGTTAGTCTAATGCTGACCATAGATGATATGAAGGGTAGAAGGAAAGCGCTCGATAACCCCCATTAACACAGTCAGTGTTGATGGGCGAATTCCTTCCGCTGTGCTATTGTATTCTGCCAGCAGGGGGCACAGGCCATCAGAATACAGCCGCTGGCAGTAACCGTATGTAGAAAAATACGACATGCTGGTTGTACCCAAGCTGATGGATTGATCAACTTGGATACAATCAGCCTGCCCATACATGGTTCGAGCCGTCTATGGCCGGCTTAAGTAGGAAGAAATGTGACATTTAGGGCATTAAAAAAATGCCCCAAAGCTGTTTTCAGAAAGAAGCTTATGAGCATAATTTATGCATGTTTAGAAGCAATAATTTATTCCAGTAGCTAGAATAAATGAATAGTCAGGCCAGTATAATTCTAAACACCATACTCCTTTAAATGTGTATAAACATGCATGATTACACACCAAAACAAGCATTTTTACACTTAAATTTAATGGCATCACTTGGCAGAAAAATACAGCATAGATAGTTGTTTTTTAATATGCCCTTGTGCATGAGGCCTTATGCAGTTTTACTCAAGTTGTGTTTCAAAAAGAACAAAATCATGAAGATTGCTATCACCAATCTCTTTCTTTTTATGCTTATGGAGGTTAAAATGCAAGGTATGCAAGGCTGTTTGGGTTTCGGTATCACTGATTAGCATCTACAGACCTATTCTGTTAAAAAAGAGGCTGATAAAAGCTGCCAGAACACAAAGTATTGAACACGTAAACAATCAACATGATCAACAATCGACATGTGTCAAATTTAAAAGTCCATGTATGCTCTTTCAGAGTACAGGCCTCATCTTAAATTATGCAGATTCTGGCCAGCTAGGACAAGAGAGGACACTGGAACTACAATATGATGATTTTTACTGAAGATCTCACACATGCAGGAAACTGCTTGCATATAAAATGGGGTTTACTCTTCAAGAGTCAATTTATTTAAACCCTTTCCTTCAGTTTCTGGTAGATGTTGGAGACATAAATATGCAGAGCTACCCCCCCCCCCCCCCAGCCCCTCCAAATCCTTACCTAAGCTTCCGCCGATCCATCAGTGTTCACGATAGCCTCGGCTGCCTTGGGACTCTTCTCCTCATTGGGCGAGACAGCAGTGGGAGCCAATGAGGCCAGTGATCCACTAAGCAAAGAGCGTGTGTGTGTGTGTGGGGGGGGGGGGGGGGCACGGCTCTGTCTTATGGACACATACAGCAAGCGAGCACGAGCAGGAGCGAGCATGGAGCGGTGCCCCCAGGGAAAGCAGCTTTTTCTGGGGGCACTGCTCGAGGGGGGAGAAGCCAGGAGCGCCAGCGGAGGACCCAAAAATAGGAGGTTTAGAGCTGCTCTGTGCAAAACCAAAGCTTTAATACCACTTTAAGGAATGTATGCAGCCACAGAGAGAGCAGAGGAAAGCCCCAGCCACCACAGAACATTATTCGTTATTGCATCAGGTGCCTGTACTCTGGTTAGGAGGAACTTATATTGAGCACTGAGCACTCCCACACCGGAACTGGGCCCCTGCGTGCTGACCAGCAGGGAAAGTGTTTAATACACACTGACAGACTATTATTGCAAAATTTTCGCTTAGGCAGGACTCTCCCTAGTATAGATATTAGGGGTAATTTCTGTGGTCCATTTTCTTAACCAACTGTATACATTGAGCTACTGTATACATATTTTTGTTTACCAACTGTATACTCTATTTACTGCTGTTTTATATATTTGTTTGAGGGGTTATTGCCATTTTAATTTCTCTGGTTGCTACATATATATATATATATATATACAGTATATTGTCAGATAAAAAAACCCTCTTCAGCCCAGATGTGTCAGAGAGCTTGATGCTGCTTACAGAGTCATGGGCTCTGGAAACAGAGGACCCTAGAAAAAAGCGGCTCCTTCGGGAGAAAGCGATACATAAAGGAAAACTATACTAAAAAACTATGGAAGCTACCATTGATGTCTTCTTTTGGTAGCTCTCTGTCATCAATTCTCATCAAATGGCTTCAATACTTTTGGGTCATTGACCTGGAACAAGTATGCAGACCAGGAGTTCTGATTTCACTCTGGCCTTCTAAACTCCATACTTATTCCACATCAGAGACAATGATGTTGCAACTATATCACCTATTGCTGCATGAAACCAATGTTCAAACTTACATTTAAATAAGGGCCTTGGCAAGTGATTCTGACCTTTGCCAAAAGCTTCCCACTGATCTGACCATGGACATTTTGCGTTTGTTGAGTTAGGCATTGTGGCTCAACCGTTCAAACACTGGATCTGACATTAGGAGTGTGGCATGAGGGTGCTCCAACCATAGGGGAAATGCTGCCCTAACATCGCCATTCCATAAACTTGGAAATACAAATTAGTTACTTCACCAATTTTATCCAAGATTATAAAAAAAACACCTAGGGGCTAAGGACTGAGCAGTGAGCCCAGGAAACACAGGGCTGGGAGCCTGTTAAAATATAGAGGCAGCACAGTGTTGTAGTGGATAGCACTCTCACCTAGCAGTAAAAAAATTGCTGGCTCGAATCCCAACCACGACACTACCTGCCTGGATTTTGCATGTTCTCCCTGTGCCTGCGTGGGTTTCCTCTGGATACTCCGGTTTCCTCCCACACTCCAAAGACATGCTGGTAGGTTAATTGGCTTCTGTCCAAAGATTGGCCCTAGTATATGAATGTGAGTTGGGGACCTTGGATTGTGGGCTCCTTGAGGGTAGGGACCGAGGTGAGTGTATGATGTATGTGTGGAGCGCAGTGTAAATTGACAGCTCTATATGGGTACCTTAAATAAATAATAATATAATAGATGAGCATCTTAATGAGACACAATGTATAGGGATAGGGACAATTGTAGACACACATCCACACTCACTCAGGTTGAACTGGATGGACTGGTGTCTTTATTCAATCTTACTAACTATGCAACTATGCTGGACCCAGAGGTTGGTATCCGGGACCGTGCTGTAAGCTGATCATTCAGGGACTGTGTTTCTGTATCTGATCCATGTGCTATATTACTGTTCTAGTGCTACTGTAGCTGCTTTACAGTGAAGAGCAGACTGCAGAGAAATAGATTCACAGACTTGAGTGGTAGGCCCAAGGCCAGGCACAATACCTTTTGCCTAATTATTCTCAGGAGCTGCAGCCAGGTCCTGAATGTGGGCATGGGCATTGCTGGATCGAACTGCATCAGGGAGGACTTCATCCTTCATCCCTACACAAGAGTGGTGAATGGCCTATTACCCACCGAGAAGGCTATATGCAGAATGCTTGAAGGAACTGTTGAATTCTTATTTTACTGTGTGGATAACAAATCTCCCAGTTGGGCAGTGAGGGCTCCATTGTGAGGAAAGGGCCCCAGTAGGGGCAGGACTAAGATCATGTTCCACTAGCCAGTGGAGTAGGCAGGGTTGTAAAGTATTAGGTAGACTGTATTATTATTGCTCCTGGTATTTGCATTGCCATCAGTGACCCTACTGTTCAACAGTGCTGAGGAAAGTATAATTCCCTAGTGTGTTTTATTTTGACCGGTTACTTCATAGGTGTGGAATAATCTGATTGGCAATCTGTGTCACATGTCAAACTGAATATGCATTGCTGTTATACAGTACAACTGTCTAACCCCTCCCCATCTTTTCATGGCCTTTCCTGTTAATAAAGCAGCAGGACAGGAGGACCCAGACAATAAATTGGCTTCTCCAGGGATAGCACTACATTTCAAGTGGAACTTTACCCATACCAAATTAAAAATAATGATCCTTAGCAAGGAACATACTATACATTCTACATTAATAATTCTACTACCAAAATTAGTTAGTGCTGTAAATTGCCTTCAGCATCGTTACTCTTCCTTCTTGCAGGAGGCTGCCATTTTGCTGAAGCCCATAGCCCTTAAACATTAAATCTTTAGGCTGTCAGCAGATCGGTCTCTACCAATTTGGCACAGTGCCTAAAAATACAGAGCAACTGAGCATGTGCAGAGCAGGGTGAGACCGTGTATTACTGGATTTAGAACAGTATACACATTGATAATGTTTTACATAGCTATACCTGCAAAAGGTGCCAGCATGAAGTGATCTAGCAGGACTCAATTTTCTGACTAAAGTTCCACTTTAAATAAAACAAAAACTTCCTAACACAACACCACCCCTAACAAAAAAATATCTAGATTGATTTTTACTAAAGAAACATAGGCAGGCCTTTGGAATTACAGTTGTCTTTTTGTTTTTGTTTCTCTTGTAGCTTTGATAATGCTTTGTCACCTTGGTCAGGTATTTTAGGTAGAGTACCTCTCTGTCAGTAGCTGAGAGCGTACAACATTGATACTTGAAATTAGTGTTTTTCATAGGTGAACAACAAATGCCTGACATGGATCAACACCTGTGATGAAGGATTTCTTGAAACTTTTTGCTGTCTATACACCACCAACGAACATAGTTTATCTGTGATGACTTTTCCTTATTGGTTTTCAATATAGAAACAAGTATTTCCTTCACACTTATGGAATGTTGCTCTGTAAGTAGGTGCTGATTTAGGTTTGAATGTTTTTTTTCTTGCATTCTTTGCACCTGCTGACATACTGGTTCCCAAACGTAGTCTCTGTACTACTTTTGGCGACTTCAGGGTGCGATTTCAATAGACATCTGTGCAGAAACCCGCACAGATGTCTCTGAAATCACTACCGAAGTCGGACTAACATGCGGGAATGAACTTGCATGATTTCATTCCGTTGTCAGTGTAAACCCAGGCTTAGAGAATTCTGTATTTTCTTTACACAAAGACACTATGTGGTTGATTTACTAAAGCTAGAGAGTGTAAAATCAGGCTCACACCTGCATAGAAACCAATCAGCTTCTAAGTTTTATTGCCAAAGATTAATTGAACAAGTTGAAGTTAGAAGCTGATTGGCTAGCATGCACAGCTGCACCGGATTCTGAGCGCTCCATTTTTAATAAATCTACCTCAATGTGCATCAGCCTCTTAGGTGATCAGCACTCAAACTCACATGCTGGGGGCAGACCATTGTGCTTGAGTTAGCCTGGCCATACATTATATAATTTTCTTGTACAATTTTCCTTTATTCTGACCAAACCATATAATTGGAGGTCAAACCTAAACACTTTGAATATGTATGCAATCAGGCCAGCCCTTGTACTACATAGTTGAAGGTTAATCTAAAGGAAATTGAACAAGAAAATTGTATAATGTATGGCCAGCTTAAAAATGTGTTTTAGTATGGCGGTTTATATTAAATGGGCTGTCAGTACACTAAAATGGAACTAAACATTTAATGCACCTTATTTTTCCAATACACAAACATGGCCGGATTAACATAGGGGCTAGTGGAGCTGCAGCTCCAGGCCCCTTACCTTAAGATAGGCCCATTTGCCAAAAAAAATCACAAAAAAAAAGAAAACAATCGACTTTGGGGGTCGTGGCTCGGCGACCAGGGGTATGTAGCTTCTGATAGGCTGCACAAGGAGCCCTGTATCTCTGTAACCACAGATGATAGGAGCCCCACATTTTGACCAGTGGTGGGGTAGATATTAAGCTACCTACCCCACCACTGGTCAAAATTTGGGGCTCCTATCATCCATGGTTCCGGAGATACAGGTCTCCTTGTGCAGCCTGTCAGAAGCTACATACAGAACGGCCAGTTTAAATACAAGCCGGCACACTCTGTTTGCGGCAGACAGAGGATGAGCTCACAGTGCCTCTCCTCACTTCTTGTCAGAAGCACTGAGCTCATTGGACAGCTTGGAGCCTGCAGAGTTTGACAGGCAGCACTGCCTGTCAAACTCGCCTATTGATTTCAATGGGGCCACTCTGCAACTGCAAGCCAAACTCGCTTGCAATAGCAGCATAGTCCAACGATGTAAAACTACCATTCAGCAATGTAAAAAAAAAAAACAGGGAGGCGGCAGTAGCACCTCATGAACACCTGTCAGTTGCTGCCTTTACCACTCGTTTAAAAGCAATCCACCACAGATCACTTTTCAATGGGCAGTAAGCATTACCTCAAATGTGAAAGAAACTTCAAACACGTCATCCATTTCACACTCACCACCAACCAGGTCACTCCCCAGCCACTTCCCATGTTAGCCACCTCCCTTCAAATTATATCACAGGTGACCATTTCCCAACCTGCAGATGACAGACCCTTTTCCAAAAGATATCACTCTCAGTTACTCCCCCCCCACCCGCTGATCGATATCCCTCCATGACCACCTCACACCCCCCTGCTGACAGACCTCTCTCTCCAGCCTGTCCCAACACACTCTCTTACCTGCTGACCTGTGGATGGGGGAATCACTCCCGCAGTGTTATTGTGTTCTGCCAGTGGGGAGCCTTCCCTACCCACAGAATACAAAGATCAGTGTTGCTAACTATAGCTGGCAGCACTGATTGTTTTGGGAAAAACCTGACAGGCTGGTTGTACTCAAGTCAATTAATAGATTGACTTGTGTACAACCAGCTTACTTGGCTTAATTTCAATCCATGTATGGCCCGCTTAACCACTACGCAGTCCCTAAACATCCTTCCACAAACCTTTATATTTTTCCTTCCCAGATTCCTTCATCCTCCTCACCTGTACATAGTGCCAGCTGTCATACCCTCCACACTCCTCTCCTGTACATACTGCCCTTTGTCATACCCTCCACACTTCTCTCATGTACATAGCGCCCACTGTCATACCCTCCACATTCCTCTCCTGTACATAGTTCCCACTGTCATACCCTCCACACCCCTCTCCTGTACATACTGCTCACTGTCATACCCTCCACACTTCTCTACTATTCATAGTGCCCGCTGTCATACCCTCCACACTCCTCTCCTATACATAGTGCCCACCGTCATACCCTCCACACCTCTCTCCTATACATAGTGTCCCCTGTCATACCCTCCACACTTCTCTCCTGTACATAGTGCCTGCTGTCATAACCTCCACATTTCCCTCCTGTACATGCTGCTCAATGTCATACCCTACACACTCCTCTCCTGTACATACTGCTCACTGTCATACCCTCCCCATTCCTCCCCTGTACATACTGCCCACTGTCATACCCTCCACACTCCTCTCCTGTACATGCTGCCCACTGTCATACCCTCCACACTACTCTCCTCTACATACTGCCCACTGTCATACCCTCCACACTCCTCTCCTGTACACACTGCCCAATGTCATACCCTCCACACTCCTCTCCTGTACATACTACCCTCCGTCATACCCCCCACAACTCCTCTCCTGTACATACTGCGCTCACTGTCATACCCTCCACATTCCTCTTCTGTGCATACTGCCCACTGTCATACCCTCCACACTCCTCTCCTATACATACTGCCCAATGTCATACCCTCCACACACCTCTCCTGTACATACTGCTCACTGTCATACCCTCCACACTCCTCTCCTGTACATACTGCTTACTGTCATACCCTCCACATTCCTCTCCTGTACATACTGCCCACTGTCATAATCCCCACACTCCTCTCCTGTACATACTGCTCACTGTCATACCCTCCACACTCCTCTCCTGTACATACTGCCCACTGTCATACCCTCCACACTCCTCTCCTGTACATACTGCTCACTGTCTTACCCTCCACACTCGTCTCCTGTACATACTGCTCAGTATCAAACCATCCACACTCCTCTCCTGTACACAGTGCCCATTGTTATACCCTCCACATTTCTCTCCCTCATCTGCACATACTTCCCACTTTTATCCCACCAAAATCCTCAGCACCAGGCCCATGATGTTCTTAATCTGGCCCTGTGCACAAATGGTTCACAGAAAGCTTATCTGCAGCTGCAAGACTGCATCATAGTTGGGTTTCCCCTTTGAGGTAAGACATGTTACCGCAACACAAAACATAAATCTGGCCCAAAGCATGTGCCTTAGTTATCTCTTTATGCAAACTGACCCAGTTTGTCTAATGTCAAATAGGAATCAGCTACAGTCTTTCCATTTAAAGGCATTATAATCCTTCCTACCTGCACCTTGTGTTTTTTATCTGCACAGGATGTGCATTTATTTTGTAGTTTCATTGTGTCATTTGTATGCACAGCCTGTAGTAGAGTAAATCTTAGCATTCCTGTGTCAGCAGTTTCTGTTTGTGTTCAAATATAAGGCATGTAGTAGAGCTGCATGATTAATTATTAAAGAATCAAGATCACAATTCTACCCCCCTTGCGATCTTGGCACAGCATTTTCCTGATTCAGTGCAGAGAGTTCTCTGCTCAAGCCGACAGCTGTCAAAGAAAACAAACAAAAAAAATGAACTTCTGTCTGTAGATGAGGGCAGTTTAACTACTTAAGGACTGGGCCTATTTGGTGTTTACTTGGTGTTTAAAAGTTTAAAATCTTTTTTTTGCTTGAAAATTACTTACAACTCCCAAACATTATATATATAAATATTTATTTATTTTTTCTGACATCCTGGAGAATAAAATGACGGTCGTTTCAATACTTTATGTCACACCGTATTTGCGCAACGGTCTTACAAGCACAATTTTTTTTTAAAAATACACTTTTTTGAATTAAAAAATAAGACAGCAGTAAAGTTAGCCCAATTTTTTTTTATATTGTGAAAGATAATGTTACACTGAGTAAATTTATACCCAACATGTCACGGTTCAAAATTGCGCCCGCTCGTGGAATGGCGACAAACTTTGACCCTTAAAAATCTCCATAGGCAGATTCAAAAATGTCTACAGGTTACCAATTTTGAGTCACAGAGGAGTTCTAGTGCTACAATTATTGCTCTCGCTCTAACGATCGCGGCGATACCTCACATGTGTAGTTTGAACACCGTTTTCATATGCGGGCGTGATTTATGTATGTGTTCGCTTCTGTGTGCGAGCTCGGCGGGATATTTTTTTTTCTTATTTATTTTACTTTTTTTTTTTTACACTGTCCTTTTAAAAAAAAAAAAATTGGGTCACTTTTATTCCTATTACAAGGAATGTAAACATCCCTTGTAATAGAAAAAAGGCATGACAGGACCTCTTTAATGTGAGATCTGGGGTCAAAAAGACCTCAGATCTCACATTTACACTAAAATGCAATAAAATAAATAAATGTCTTTTTTTTTTTTACAAAAAAAAAAATATTCCTCTTGGGCGGAAATGACATTTGACGTTGCTTCCACCATCCAATGGTATGGAGCTGAGTGGGGGCCATCTTTCCCTCACTTGGCTCCAGGCCGTCGAGGGGAGAGGACCCAATTGTCTCTGCTGCTACCGACGGCTCTGGTAAGTGGCAGAGACGACCGGAGTGCAGCGGGAGGGGGGCCCTCTCCCGCCCCCGATGAAAGTGAGCTTGTGGCGGCCGTGGCTCCCCACAGTGCCAGCAATGAGTGCCCACCAGTGCCGCCTATCAGTGCCCATCAGTTCCACCTATCAGTGCCACCTATAAGTGCCCATAGGTGTGGCATATTTGTGCCTCCTCATCAGTGCCACCTAATCAGTTCCCATAAATGCCACCTCATTAGTGCCCATAAGTGCCGCCTCATCAGTGCCCATGAGTGCAACCTCATCAGTGCCCATCAGTGAAGGAGAAAAATTACTTACCATATATACTCGAGTATAAGCTGACCCGAATATAAGCCGAGGCACCTAATTTTACCACAAAAAACTGGGAAAACTTATTGACTCGAGTATAAGCCTAGGGTGAGAAATGCGCAGCTACTGTAAGTGGAAAAGAGGGTCAACAATGCCCATTTGCAGCCTCACTGTGCCCATTTGCATGCCTCACTGTGCCCATTTGCAGCCATAGATCCCCTGAACTTCAAACTTGGTAGTTATGGGTTCCTAGGTGCCCCCTAGCTGCAGCCAAAATTTGGGGTCTCTGGACCCAAAGGGTCCCGAAATGACATTGCTGCAGGTGGACACAGTTGACTGATTTTGGGGCCGCATATGTTGGGGCCACTTGGTGCTAGGAACCCCAAATTTGGTGTGCCAACCCAGTGGAACTAGCACTATAACATAACCAAAGCTGGGGCTCCTAGCACCAAGTGGCCCTCGAGATATGGGACCCCAAAATCGGTTCGGAAAATGTCAAGCACTTTTCTGCAGCAGAGAATGACATTTTCCGAACTGAATTTGGGGCCCCGTATCTCGGGGTCACTTGGTGCTAGGAACCCCAGCTGGATATGTTGTAGAGCTAGTTCCACTGGGTTTGCACACCAAATTTGGGGTTCCTAGCACCACGTGGCCCCGAGATATGGGGCCCCAAAGTCAGTTTGAAAAATGTCATTGTCTGCTGCAGAAAAGTGCTTGACTGAGTATAAGCCGAGGGGGACATTTTCAGCACAAAAAAATGTGCTGAAAAACTCTGCTTATACTCGAGTATATACAAAATTTACTGACAGAAGCTAAATAAAACGTTTTTTTTTTCAAAATTTTCGGTCCTTTTTTTTTGGGGAAAAAAAACCTGAAGTGATTAAAGTGGAGTTCCAACCCCAAAAAAAAAAAAAAATTAGTAATGTGTTTAAAAAAAATAAAAAAAAAAACATTTGGAGAAATTTTTTTTTTACTCACCTCTAAATGCCTGTTGCTAGGGGGTCCCTCGTAGTCTGCCTCCTTCAGTGCCTGGGCTCCTGACGTCACTTCCCTCTGCGCAGGAAGGGAGATTGCCTCTCCACCCTCCCTCTTGTCAATCATCTGGCACACATGACTGGTCCTAGATGATTGCGGGGCCAGTGACAGCGCGCGCCGTGGCTCGTGCATGCGCAGTGGGTGCCCGGCTGTGAAGCCACAGCCGGGCGCCCACAGTTAAAATGCCGGCGCCGCCGAGCAGAGGGGGGAAGAGCGAGGCTTCGATCCCCTGCATCGCTGGACCCTGGGACAAGTAAGTGTTCGATTAAAAGTCAGCAGCTGCATTATTTGTAGCTGCTGAATTTTAATTTTTTTTTTTTTTTTTTTTTTTAATAGAAACCCCGCTTTAAATACCACCAAAAGAAAGTTATATTTGTGTGAAGAAAATGATAAACATTTCACATGGTTACAGTGTAGCGTGACCGCGCAATTGTCATTCAAAGTGTGATAGCGCTAAAAGCTGAAAAAATGGCCTGGGCAGGAAGGGGGTGAAAGTGCCCAGTATTGAGGTGGTTAAACATAAAGTTTCAGCTTCAGCTCAGTCATAAATTTGGCAATAACACCAGTGCATGGGGTTGGATTCGCCCAAAGCATTTAAATTGCCTCTCTGTCACATTCTATTTATGTAAAGGTCCTTTCTAGTTAATACGAGTCTATTTGGGTTCCTGGCTATTTCACTGTCCTTGCTGGTAGATATCTAGCTGTAAATCACTATATGTTTTCTTCCATAACAGAGTAATTACCACCTTGGTTACAGCTGAAAAATTCCACAGATTTAAACAGGTGTTTGTCTTTTTTTTTTTATTAGAAAAAGCTGATTGGTAATGTACTAAAAAGTCTGTTTACAACTAGGGCTGCGCATCTTCACTGGCCTCACGATTCGATTCGATTACGATTATCAAGTCAACGATTCGATTCGATTCGATTCCGCGATGCATCACGATGCATCACGATTACAGCGCAAGTCCGCAAGTTCTCATGGTTTTCATCAAAAAAAAATTCAAGTAGTCAGGAGGACTCCATTTTTTTTATTCTATCTGTTCTTAAGAAAAAAAGAGACAGCAGAGGAGCTCCAGGCTCTCTTCCACAATACTAAAGGAGATGGTCAGAGCCTGCGGACATGCTACAGGAGATGATCAGAGACTGCAGACATACTACAGGAGATGATCAGAGACTGCAGACATGCTACAGGAGATGATCAGAGACTGCAGACATGCTACAGGAGATGATCAGAGACTGCAGACATGCTACAGGAGATGATCAGAGACTGCAGACATGCTACAGGAGATGATCAGAGACTGCAGACATGCTACAGGAGATGATCAGAGACTGCAGACATGCTACAGGAGATGATCAGAGACTGCAGACATGCTACAGGAGATGATCAGAGACTGCAGACATGCTACAGGAGATGATCAGAGACTGCAGACATGCTACAGGAGATGATCAGAGACTGCAGACATGCTACAGGAGATGATCAGAGACTGCAGACATGCTACAGGAGATGATCAGAGACTGCAGACATGCTACAGGAGATGATCAGAGACTGCAGACATGCTACAGGAGATGATCAGAGACTGCAGACATGCTACAGGAGATGATCAGAGACTGCAGACATGCTACAGGAGATGATCAGAGACTGCAGACATACTACAGGAGATGGTAAGAGACTGCGGACATGCTACAGGAGATGGTCAGAGACAGCAGACATGCTACAGGAGATGAGCACAGACTGCGGCGGACATGGCACAGGAGATGGGCACAGACTGCGGCGGACATGGCACAGGAGATGGGCACAGACTGCGGCGGACATGGCACAGGAGATGGGCACAGACTGCGACGGACATGGCACAGGAGATGGGCACAGACTGCGGCGGACATGGCACAGGAGATGGGCACAGACTGCGGCGGACATGGCACAGGAGATGGGCACAGACTGCGGCGGACATGGCACAGGAGATGGGCACAGACTGCGGCGGACATGGCACAGGAGATGGGCACAGACTGCGGCGGACATGGCACAGGAGATGGGCACAGACTGCGGCGGACATGGCACAGGAGATGGGCACAGACTGCGGCGGACATGGCACAGGAGATGGGCACAGACTGCGGCGGACATGGCACAGGAGATGGGCACAGACTGCGGCGGACATGGCACAGGAGATGGGCACAGACTGCGGACAATAATGCAGAGTTGTGGTGTGATGAAGGCACATAGAAGACAATTTATGATATGGACTTGTGTCACAGCGCCCCCTCCCCCTCCCCCTCTCCCTCTGTACTCACATGCTGCTCTGCCGGTGGCAGCCTGTAATGAGCAGGGCGATCTGCCTGCTCACCATCTCCCCCCGATCTCCATTTGTGCGGCCGGTGTTCCGCCAGTTGTCACATCTGAGGTGGGCAGTGAATTCTCCCGGGAGAGCGCTCTGTGCGTAAAGCTGTTATTAGTGTGTATATTGCGGTCATGTGACACTCGGCCGCGCCTCCCTCCTCTCACGTCTCTCCTGATGTCAGCCCCGCCCGCCTCTCTTCTGACCTGATAGCTCCAGTCAGTGGGCGGAGCTGACATCAGGAGAGACTGAGAGGAGGGAGGCGCGGCCGAGTGTCACATGACCGCAATATACACACTAATAACAGCTTTACGGACGGAGCGCTCTCCCGGGAGGGGGCGGGGCCAGAAATCGATTATTCGGGTCGCATGCATCGATGCCGCATCGGGGACACCCGAATCGCGATGCATCGATGCTGCGATTAATTTCAGCAGCCCTATTTACAACTCAAATATCTTCCATGACTCTTCATGAAATTATGTGTACAAGATCAGATATGAGCTTGGACAAAACAGGTTTATGAAAGTGACCTAGATTGTGTCATGCATTATTTATTGAACTTTTCACTGTTCCTAGTGAAGGTTGCTTTTCTCTTTTGACCCTTCTCAAAAAGAAACATGATGTAAAAGGAATACAAAGTGTTCAAAAATGAACGCTTTATTTAGCAAATTCCAATAATTTGTTTCAATAACATTATTTTCAAGGAAAAAGCAAGAAAAAAAAAAGTTTTATCCTATAATGGCTTGATCTTCTAAACTAGGCATGGGCAATTCATTTTCCCAAGGGGCCACATGAGAAACTGGGACTGTTGTGGAGGACCAAAGCAAAGTTAATTGTATAGTAAAAAATATTTTGTTTAGGGGCATAATAACGCAGTCCAGATGCATTTCTGCAAGTGCATTTTTTATGCGTTTGTTTGATGTGTTCCGGTGCATTTTCGAAGCGTTCCAGTGTATTTTTTCCCCTCTTTTTTTATCTTCATCTTAAATAAGGTCATGTGTGGTTTGGTGCATTTTTGGAGCGTTTAGGTGTGGTCTGGTTAGTTTTTTATGCATTTTACCACGTTCCAGTACAGTTCAGTGCAGAAAAAAATGCAGCATGTTCTACTTTTTTTCTGGAACTGTAATGTACTGGAATGGACCATGTTGGTGTGAACTATGCCACTGGAAACCATATAACCTACTATCCATGTGTTCTTGATGCAGAAAAAAAGACGCACTGGACTGCATGTGGTGTGAACCGACCCTTAATCAGCAGCCTAGGTGAAAAACATTGGACTGGGAAGGTCAGTAAGTATGTAACCATAAAGATAAACAAAACCTGGCACTGGGAATAATAGGTACAACTGCTCATGAAATAGTGTGCACACTCACAAGTATTAGAAGCAGTAGAGAAGAAATGTCTTCTGCTGGTTACAATGTTGGTGTAGAGCAGGCCAGCAAAAGCAGCGAGGGAGTTGACAGGCCCAGGGGTTGACTAAAGTGGTTGTAAAGGGACTGGGGCGTGGCCAACTTCCGGGATGTGAGGACGTGAGAAGCCTGAGCTCCGTCCATACCGCTTCAATCCTCTCATCATCCTGCTAGCCCGGTCGCCATCCGACTCCATCCTCAGCCTACAAAGACCCCTGAGACTCCCCAGAGCAATCCGCGATGGTGAAGTACGGCCCAGCCATGGAGGAAACCCCAGGATTTGACCCGCTGACAACGGCGCCACAGCAGCAGCAAAATGGCGCCGGCCGACCTCATGCACAGAAGCACAGCCATCCGTCCACCTCGCTGCCGGCCCAGCAACACCAAGGGAAGGGTGAGTCTCAGCAAGCCCTCTCCTGCAGCCCTGAAGACCCCCTACTGCTTTCCCCTATGGAGGACACTGACCCAGCGTCCCACTCCGCTGCAGACGCGGCCTTAGGCCCTGCTGAACCATCCCTCTCCCAAATAATGGAGGCTATACAGCATAGTCATGCCTCCCTGACCACTCAGATGGACTCCATTAAGACTGATCTCTCATTTCTTAAGCATGATGTGCAGAATCTGAGACACAGAGTGCAAAACGCAGAGCAGCGAATAGGAGATCTGGAGGATGACACCCGTCCCTTACAGGGATCAGTCAGGGAGCTACGCCAGGCCCAAGAGTACACCTCAGACAAAATCACAGATATGGAAGATCGTTTGAGACGTAACAATCTCCGTTTCCTAGGCTTTCCTGAGGGTTCGGAGGGTAAAGCACCAGAGCAGTTTATGGAGCAATGGCTGACATCCACCTTTGGCGCCAATATGTTCTCCAAAATGTTTGCCATTGAAAGAGCGCACAGAGTCCCACTTCGCCCCTTACCCCCTGGTGCACCTCCACGGGCTATGCTCATTAAGATACTGTATTTCAGAGATAGGGAGGCCATCATCAAGGCAGCTAGAGAAAAAGGGAACATACGCTTTAATGGTAATGGCATAACCATCTTCCCAGACTTTTCAGTAGCCACGCAAAAGCAACGAGCCACCTTCCTGGCGGTTAAAAGGCGCCTACGTGATCTACAATTGCCCTATAGCATGCTGTACCCGGCGCGCCTACGTATTATCCATCAAGGCAAGGCCCATTTCTTCACAGATCCGAAAGAAGCAGATCACTGGGTGGACACATTGGGTTCATTCGGCCAAAGAAATCAACAACGGAGATCCCCACCCCGATGAACATACACCGTACTTCATCACATGGAGTCAAGCAGAGTTTTCCATTTGTTAACATTCTGATACTGACGCCATGTAAAGTCGACGGAGCTAGATAGGAGCACAACAGGAGCTTATACTGAAACCAGAACATTTTCCCTTAAGCAATTAATAGCTAACAGGAAGCTTGAAGACCCCACAAAGGCCTACAAGGGAAATCATTGATGCTATCCTGTTTGGCTGACTAGCTCCACTATTGCAACACAAGTTAGATTAGAAAAGCACATGTGTTACTTAGGAAGACATTGCCGCAAGACCGGGCTATCATTTGCTTGTCTAGCCCAAGGAGCGGGCATGGGGGGTGGCTTGTGTTCGTAACCACCCTTGTCCGTTCCACCGAAAAGTTTGTTGACCACGAGACTGGTTTAGATACCCCCTACTTTACAGTTCCAGTTAAGGGATCAAAGCTCTCATGAGTTTGGGAATGGGAGCCGGGAGGGTTAGGGTGGGTTGGGGGAGCTGGGGAATGTTTCAAGTGTCGCCAGTGTTCAGGCCACACAAATGTTATCTCATAGTATTGGTTCACAGGTCTGCAGGCCCCTCGGGCTGTCAAGATGTTCAGGTATATACGTCAAAAAGCAAATTATTGTCAATATTACTATTTTCTTTACTTTTGCACATATGTTTTTCAGATTGCGCCGGCGCCCATCGGGGGGTTCAGGCCCCCATGATTAAGTGGTGGACCCTGGGCTGCCTGGATGGGTGGTCGCGCAAGCTCATATCTTCTGCTCAGGGATGAATACTTTACGTCTGGTATCATGGAATGTGAGGGGCCTTAATTCTAAGGTAAAACGTTCCATAATGTTTGATTACTTATCAAAACATAAACCGCATGTGATCCTTCTCCAAGAGACCCATCTCCAGGGCTCCAGAGTGATGGCCCTCAAAAGAGCCAAAATAGCATACACCCTACACTCTACTTACTCCTCCTACGCCCGTGGGACATCCATTCTTATTGCTAAATCGGCACCAATTTCCATTAAACGCATAAAATTAGATCCCAATGGCTGTTTTGTGATCCTGGTAATGGAACTAATGGGTAAACCATATACTGTGACAAATGTGTATGTCCCACCGCCTTTCACAAGGAAATTCTTTGAGAAGGTGATGGGAATGATACTTGAGATTGCCGAGGGTCCTTTATTGATTGCGGGGGATTTCAACACAGTCTTAGATAATTCTTTGGATAGATTTCGATGCGCTACGTTACCCCCAACTCCTTTAGGATCCTTTCTGACCCAGTTTGATTTGGTGGAGGCCTGGAGATGGAAGCATGCGAATATAAAAGAATACTCGTGTCAGTCTGATACTCATAATACTCTATCAAGAATTGACTTGTGTCTGGTCTCATCTGGTCTACTCAGTAATATAGCCAAAATCAAATATTTACCCAGGGCCCTGTCTGACCATTCACCCTTGATGGTGGACCTGGCCCTGAATACATCCCCCTCTTATCGGGTGTGGAGGCTGAGCTCATTATGGTTGGCAGACCAAGCTGTATTGGATCAGAGTGGGGCGGACATGAGGTCATACTGGGTAATCAACAAACGCAGTGCAGACGTCCCGGTGGTCTGGGATGCCTTCAAGGCTACTGCCCGTGGCTCTTTTGCAGCTGCTATCGGGAGGGCCCGCAAGGCGTCGCAGTCCAAACTAGAGGACGCAGAGGGAGAACTCAGACTGGCGGAAGCAGAATACTCTACACACCCCACTACTGACACTCATGCTGTTTGGCGACATAAAGCGAGAGAACTAGACCTGGTACTCCTCGAACGTACACAAAAAAAGTTACTATACCAAAGCCAACGTATATTTGAATTTGGGGATAAAAACAGCCGCTTATTAGCATATCTGGCTAAGCCTGAATATCAACCCTGTAACATTCCTAGAATAAAAACCCAAACGGGTGGAATGGTCGAGCAGAGTGAAGATATTATGAGGGAGTTTGTTGCCTTCTACTCCACTCTGTATGCCACCAGAGCCCACTACACAATAATAGAGTTGGATGACTATTTATCAGAGATTTCACTTCCGAAATTGACGAGGAGTCAGGCTGATGAGCTTGACGCTCCGTTAACGACGGAAGAAATAGAGGAAGCAATAAAATCTTTTGCCAGACACAAGACCCCAGGCCTTGACGGATTCCCTATCGAGTGGTATATCCAATTTCGGGATCTCTTAGTCCCACACCTACTGCGGATGTATAATTATGCACTTAGAACAGGCCAATTACCACCATCCATGTCAGAAGCATTGATAGTCTTAATTCCCAAGCCTCATAAAGATCACCTCTTATGCGAATCATATCGGCCAATTTCACTTATTAACACAGATGTTAAAATTCTGGCTAAAGTACTTGCCAGGCGCTTGAACGCAGTAATCACATCCATTATAGGGGCGGATCAAACGGGATTTATGCCTGGACGATCAACCTCTATAAACTTGCATAGACTATATACTAACTTACAGACACCACATGAAAGGACTGGTACTCGAGCAGTTTTATCGTTAGACGCTCACAAGGCCTTCGACTCAGTCGAATGGCCATATCTGTTTGAGGTCCTGGCCAAATTTGGATTTGGCAATGTCTTCATAAAATGGGTACAACTCCTCTACTCCAAACCTATAGCTAGATTAAGGGTTAATATGTCTATATCGGACGCTTTCCACATAAAGAGAGGAACGAGGCAGGGATGCCCGCTGTCACCATTACTATTTGCACTGGCAATAGAACCCTTGGCAGCGTTGGTGAGATCCAGGGGGGAGATTAAGGGATTGACGACTGGGGGCCTAGAAGAAAAAGTCTCCTTATACGCAGATGATATGTTGATATATCTCGAGGACCCTCAGTCGTCTCTCCCAGTCTTGCTGGAAACTATTCAACGCTTCGGTCACTTTTCGGGATTCCGGGTCAATTGGGATAAATCTCTCTTGTTTCAGATTGACCGGGAGTCACAAATAAAATTGCCCCCAGCATGCCCACTACAGATAGTAACCACCTTTCGGTATCTAGGGGTTCTGATCGAACATCCTATTTCCTCATATACTAAGATTAATTTGGACCCTCTCATTACTAGATTAAAATCCACCCTGAAAACATGGAATAATCTTCCTCTCACGTTACTAGGTAGAATTAATATCTTTAAGATGATTTACCTCCCGAGATTCCTCTATATCATGAATAATTCCCCAATTTACATTACTAAAGCCAAATTTAAAGAAATAGACTCAGTAATTATTAAATTCCTATGGAAAGGAGGGGTGGTGAAAATTGCGAAACACACTTTACAACTACCCATTTTGGAAGGGGGTCTGGCTCTGCCGTGCCTCCAAACGTACTATATTGCCTCGCAATTGATGCACGCTCATTGGTGGTTTTTTCCGGAGGCCAACAATGCAGCTACAGCACTTGAGGCGGCCATTCTTACCTCATATGAATCTCTTCAAAACCTAATACATCGCATGTCACTTAGAGGGAGGGAGGGCGTAAATATCTTAGCTATGACCCTGCGGATTTTTAAAATCTCCAAATTACTCCCAACGGACTCTCCGGCTGTTTATTCTCCCAATGCCCCACTATGAGGAAACCCTTCACTACCAGAATTTAATCAAAGGGCTGACGGGGGGTACTGGTCCAAAAAAGGAGTAAAATCAATATTCCACTTATTCACGGGTAACACATTTAAATCCTTTATAGAATTCCAAAGGGATTTTGGGCTTCCTAGGACGGCCTACTTCCAATATCTGCAGATAAGACACACAGCAGCGGCACAATTCGGGCTAAGAAATATAAAGATGAAATCCTCTAAGCTTGAACTCTTACTGACTGACCCCTCTCACGATAAATTAATTTCATCTTATTATAAAACCCTGCTTCATTCCACCACTACCAGATTGGAGAAGATTGAACACACATGGCGCGCAGATATACCTGAGTTGACGGAGGAGATATGGGGGGAGGTCCTTCCCTTGCAGGTCCCCTCGGTCATCTCATCCAGAGATAGGGTGATCCAGTCAAAGCTGTTGTATAGAGCATACTTCACACCTAAATTACTATTTAAATTAAAAAAATTACCAGATCCTCTGTGCTTGAGATGCGGGGCAGGTGAGGGTACATTTTTTCATCTAATATGGGAGTGTGCTCCGATAAGGAGATTCTGGTCAGAAGTTACAGCGTTCCTCAGCTCTGTAGCCAATATACCAAACATTTGTAATCCTCTTAGGTGTCTATTAGGCTACATTGATGATGAAGGCCTGTCTAAAAACACACAGTCCCTTATAAGGATTGTACTGTTCTATGCCAAAAAAACGATAACTATGCACTGGAAATCCCATTCTACTCCGACTATAAAGTATTGGCTAACCCTCATTAATCATGCTATACCATTGTATAAGCTAACATATGAAGCTAGAGGATGCCCCAAAAAATTTCTCAAAATATGGAACTCATGGGTAAGCTCGGAGAATACTATAACACCAGATTAACAACATATATGTATTGTATAAGAACAATATACTGTAGCAGTTGTGTACAGCCTCCCCTAAATGCAAGAAAATATGATGTAAGACGATTCACACTGATGTATAATACAAACTTTTATACCTGTTCAATCGATTGTAATATGACTAAAACAATGTCTAATATGATTATATGTCTGTGCAACCAATACTGATTTTGTTTATAAAAACAATAAAAAAGTTAACCTTTAAAAAAAAAAAAAAAGTGGTTGTAAAGGCTAATGCCGCGTACACACGGTCGGACTTTTCTTCTACAAAAGTCCGACGGACGCCGACGGACCAAAGCCGGCTGACAATCTGATCGTGTGTGGGCTTCCCCGGACTTTCGACTGACTTTTCCAGCCACAAATCTGATGAACTTTAGATTTGAAACATGCTTCAAATCTTTACGTCGTAACTCCGCCGGACCCAGAAATCCGCTCGTCTGTATGCTAGTCCGACGGACAAAAACCCACGCTAGGGCAGCTATTGGCTACTGGCTATCAACTTCCTTATTTTAGTCCGGTGTACGTCATTACGTACGAATCCGTCGGACTTTTAAGTGATCGTATGTAGGCAAGTCCGTTCGTTAGAAAGTCTGCCGCAAGTCCGCCGCAAGTCCGCCAAAAGTCCGTCGAAAGTCTGTCGCACAGGCTGTCGGACTTTTGTAGCCAAAAAGTCCGACTGTGTATACGCAGCATAAAGGTTTTTTACCTTCCTGCATTCTTTGCATGAAGTTAAAAACCTTCAGGGTGCAGCTCCCCTGACAGCCCCCCTAATACCCAAGCCTGATCTAGCGATGTGCACAACAGCTAAAGTTCTCTCTGGACTCTCTCTCCTGATTGGCTGAGACACAGCAGCGGGAGCCAATGTCAATCACAGCCAGTGAAGAGAGAGTGGTGGGCAGGACTGAGCCCCACTCTGTGTGTCCCATAGACACTTAAAGTCGGCTCGAGGTAAGCACGCACCAGTGCCCCCAGAGCAGGCAGCTTGCTCTGGGGGGCACTTGGCAAGGGGGAAGGGCCAGAAGTGCTGGCAGGGGACCAGGGAAGAGGAGGATCGGGGCTGCCCTGTGCAAAACCATTACACAGAGCAGGTAAGTATGATGTGTTACTTTTTTTTAAAGAAAAAACAAAACAAGGCTTTAGAACCATTTTAACTGATCTTCTGTTCTGAGACTGGTAGGCTCAGGGAGATGAGCTGCAAGAAATGTGACTGGAAGGAGAGAGCCTGAGATAGATAAAGCAAGGATTTCTGCAGATCCTGACCTGTGTGAAGAACAGGTGCTCGGCTCCTGGGTTTTGCAGTGTGCAGGCACCAGTGCCGGAATAAGGGGTCGGCAGAACGGGTTGGATTTGTGTTGGAAGAAGAAATTGTGAGAAGGGGGGTAAGTATTGTTCTAGGAGGGGATATTTGGTGGGGGGGGGGGGGTGAAGATTTGATTTAGGGGTATTTGTGTAGGAATGGGAGTTTTGTGTACTAGGAGGGGAAATTTTAGGGGTAAAGGACTTGTGCTATGATGGGTGAATTTTTTTTTTTGGGGAGAGGGGGGCATTTGGGGAATGGGGGGGGGGGAACATTTGTGCTAAAAGGGGGATTTCAGCAGGGGGTAGATTTGTACTGGGAAGAGGGGGAATTTATGTTTAGGGGGTAATTAGTGCTCAATGTTTTTGTGGGGGATTTTTGATGACACATAATGCTCATACATATTCTGGAGAAGGAGGGGGGGGTGGCACAGTTTGGCATGTTTCTCCTGGGCTCTAGATGACCTTGTCCCGGCACTAACACTGGTAGAACTTGGCCGGATAGCAGAGTGGTGGGAGAGCATCGGGGACATCTCCTAGCCAATGCTCTAACAACAGAACTAAGCCTCCCTGCTGTACTGATCAGGCTCTCTCCTTCCAGTTCTTGCAGCTCTCCACATGGAAATCTGTCAGTGTACCTATCTGAACCTGGCAGCTTCCTCAGCAGATTCATCAGCAATGGCTAGAAGGCGATTACTGAACCAGGATATGCCCGCCTATTCACAGTGACAGCAGAATGTGAATCACATGATTGGCTGAGCTACATTCCAAAACCCTTGGCAGATAAACAGTTTGTAAGGCATTTAAGTTTAACAATGTAACTATGGAAATGACAGAAATATAATTCAAGAAGTCAGGCCCTGAACAAATCCAACATTTTCACACCAGATTTTACATGTAACATAAAATAAACAATAGGTACGCCGCAAATCCTCATCTAGAATTGTAAAATGTTATCTAAATTTAGTCTAAATATATAGCCCTGCTCCATGTTTCTGAACTTGGTCTCCAGTAATTAGTTTATATTTTCGATCACTTTTCAAAGAATCCCAGGTAAAAAAGGTGTTCTTCTTTTAAGCTGAAATAATTAACCTGGAAGCCCATACAATGTGCACTTTTGGCCAATGAGTTCCAGAGATGAGCGCCCTGGTAGGTAGTCCGGAGATGTGGTATCTTTTAGGCAATCCTTGAAAACCCTTCTCTTCAGAGAATCCTATCCTGCGTCCATCTAACTGTACTTTTATTTTATTACCTTTTGTATCACTTGACCCTCCGTTTTAGATTATAAGCTCTAACGAGCAGATCCCTCTGATTCCTCCTGTATTGAATTGTATTGCAACTGTACTGTCTGTCCTCATTTTGTGAAGTGCTGCGCAAACTGTTGGCGCTATAGAGATCCTGTATAATAATAATCTCGGAAAAAGCTAAACACATGTCATTGGTGAAAAAAAATAAACCAATATTTGAAGATTACTGGAAAAAAAACTTCAAATCCAGATCACATTTTTCAAAGAAGTAAAGACTAGGGATGAGCCGAACACCCCCGGTTTGCGGCAGAACATGCGAACAAGCAAAAAATTTGTGCGAACACGTGAACACCGTTAAAGTCTATGGGGCATGAATGTGAAAAATCAAAAGTGCTAATTTTAAAGGCTTATATGCAAGTTATTGCCATAAAAAGTGTTTGGGGACCCGGGTCCTGCCCCAGGGGACATGTATCAATGCAAAAAAAAGGTTTAAAAATGGACGGTTGGGGCATGGCCTAGCGCATGGAGTGAGCAGACGTGTCCTGCTGGAGCTCCCGCACACACCGGACATACCGAAGCTCGTACCGCCTTACAACTTACACCGACAGGTCGGTAATGGGGAGGAGAGGTGGGGGAGACACCCAGTATACCCCTGATCCACAAAAAGAGGGGGATATAGACAGATATTTCACCCGACTGGGCTCTAAACAGCGCCCCCCCCCCTCATCCAAGATGGCACCGACCCGTTCCTCAGGCTCCCACACAGGCCTACAGGGAGCTGCTTCACAGCGCTCCACACCTCACACCAGGAATAGACAGCGTGCCAGATCCCCTGCAGACTCAGAGAACGAGTCAGTTCGATCAGCCTGTCACTCCCCAGAGTCCCATAGATCATTCACTAGCTGGGACATGGAGGCCTACATCAAGGCCTTACCAAACAAGCATGATTTTGAAGCCTGCGTTCAGAGAATGGAACGCTCATATAAGCAGGAAATAGCGGAGCTGCGCAGAGATGTTACTAACAGACTGGAAGAAGTTGAGCACAGTGTAAAAGAGATGGTCTCCTCCCTGCAAACACATGAATCCATCCTGCATGAGCACACCCTGCAAATACAACAACTAATATATCACCAAGATGACCAAGAAAATAGAGCCAGACGTAACAATATACGCATTCGCGGCCTTCCTGAATCTGTGGAAACCAAAGATCTGGCCCCTGCGATTATAGCCATTTTCAATGAACTGCTGCAAAAAGACAAGGACGCCCCCCTGGAACTGGATCGGGTGCACAGAGCTTTGGGCCCTAAAAATCCTAATCTGGAACATCCCAGAGACGTTATCTGTAGAGTACATTTCTACGCGGTCAAAGATGCCATTATGCAAGCTGCACGTACCCAGGAATCCATTCTTTTTAATGGTACTCAAGTAACCTTGCTCCCAGATATATCTAAGCTGACCCTGGACATGCGCCGAGCTCTGAAACCCCTTACCGGAGCTCTTCAGGCAAAACACATCAAGTATCGCTGGGGCTTCCCGTTTCACTTATCTGCATCCCATGAAGGGAAATCAGCAATATTTCACACGCTTGGAGATCTACCAAAGTTCCTAGGAACATTTGAACTACCTCAGATCCCGTTACCAGACTGGCCACTTCAAGCAGCAACCCCTGGATTTCAAACCAAGAAAAGCTGGCAGAAACAATCCAAGAAGAACAAACGTTCAAAAGCTGAAGCCTCCAAGACGACTGCCGGCTGAACCCTTTCTCTCTATTTCTTGATTAACCACTTTTTTCCACAGGTCTCCAACCAGTGATGTCGTCCCGGTTCCTAGTTGTGTTGGGACTCTAAATAGATATATAATATTTATGTATTTATTTTTTTTTGCACGTTTGCTCTGACAAATTTTATACCACTTTAATTTGCACTATGGTAATGTGTTTGGTTTACTCATATTGGTTATGCCTGTGGGCACCAACTTCCCTTCCCCTCCCCCCCCCTTCTCCTCCCCTCCCCCCCTCCCCTTGTTCATAGTTGGACATGACTGACCTGTCCACAATTAAGCAATAGACCCCCACAGCGTTTATTGAGTAAGGGACTCCCCGGGGGCTCCCCCCCTGGGGCGGCCCACATGAAGTTAGTTTCATAGAATATATGTAGCAGTGGGAGATCCTGAGCTATTAAGTTAAATTATAAAATGTTTTTTCTGTTATTGCCCGGTGTGTGCGGGCTCCTCTGTGCGCTGACACGTACCCCCTCTTAGGTTTTACCAGCACCCCTAGCGGGCTTTGCTGACTTGTTGGTTACAACACTATAGTTAGGTAGGCCTTATTGGCCTTCTCCTTCTTAATTTTTTTTTTTTTTCCTCTCCTTCCACCTTTATCTTCTCTAACCTCTTTTCTTTCCTTATTATCGTTTCTTCTTCATCTGCTCCCTACGATCGCCACTAGATGGAGACCTCCCCTCCTCTTTTCCTCTCCTCTCCCAAGTTCTGGGGTAGCGGACCTCACTCCTTTCCAATCCGACACTTCATCATGGCAACACAACCCTCCCTGAAGGTATCCTCTCTGAACTGTAGAGGCCTCAATACCCCGGAGAAGAGACGCCAAATTTTGTACCACTTTCATAAATTGCGTACGCAAATTCTACTTCTCCAAGAGACCCATTTTAGATCCGACACAATCCCGAAATTCTTACATAGGCAATATCCCACTTGGTTCCACAGTACTAACCCAAAAGCTAAGTCCAAAGGGGTCTCTATTGCATTCCATGCCACGTTCACACCAGATGTGTTAGACTCCTATATAGACCCGCAAGGGAGATATGTTTTCCTCAAATTATCATATTTGAATGTGATATATACAATTATTAACATATATTCTCCCAATCAGGACCAAATGCAATTTCTCTCCTCGGTTACATCACAGCTAAAACGGTTAAGCGCGATCAACATGATCCTGGGAGGAGACCTCAATGCGGCCTTGATACCCCGTCTCGATACCTCAACCGGTAAGTCCTCTGTTTCCCCAGCTTCTCTGACCAAAATACGTACAAACCTTACGGAGCTTTCCTTGGTGGACGTGTGGAGGGTCCTCCACCCCTCTACCAGGGACTATACATACTATTCCCCTGCACATACCTCTTACAGTAGGTTGGACTACATTTTTATTTCACAAACACTATTGGATTATAACCCAGACGCATCTATAGGCCTTACTCTCTGGTCTGACCATGCCCCTATTCACCTGAGCCTAGGGAGGATTCCATCTGGTAAAGCCAGAACCTCCTGGAGGTTAACGATAACCTATTGTTTGACTCAGTGTGCATTCAGGACATCATTCAGACCATTAAAAATTTTGTTACAGACCACGCACACGACGATACCAACCCACTTATAAAATGGGAAGCACTTAAGTGTGTCCTCAGGGGCAAATTTATCCAACACGGGTCCAGACTAAAACGTGCACGTACAGTAGACATTGCACGCCTCCTCGCTTCCATCAATTTACTGGAAGACTCACACAAGCGAAAACCTGACATGGCCACCCATCTGGATCTGACTAATGCCAGGAGAGACCTTCTGCGAATCTTTGCGGAACGCTCCCTGACAGCAAAATATAAGGGACGTTTTGTTCATTACTCCCAAGCTAATAAGTGTGGTAAACATCTAGCAAACATACTGCATCCTCGTCAATTCAGGAAATCTATTCCCTTTATCAATTCAGCTACCAAAGGGAAATTATTGAGTAATTCAGCGATAGCGGAGGAATTCCGCCTATACTATGCTTCTCTTTATAATCTTCCCCCACAGGCAACGACCTTTAAACCTCATGGAGATGCACCTCCACAAGATTTATCCTCATACATCTCAGAAACAGCCCTCCCCACCATTTCCTCTTCCGATTCGGAAGAAATGGAATCTGCTCTTTCTGATACAGACTTTGTACAGGCCATTAAAAATCTCAAAGTTGGCAAAAGTCCAGGTCCAGATGGGTTTTCCCCGCGTTTTTATAAGACATTCCCACTATTATTATCACCTCTTCTAGCTAAGGCGTTCTCTGCGATAGATGGGAATGTGGCCCCCTCTGCGCCCCTTCTTCAAGCCCAAATTGTAGTAATTCCGAAACCGAACAAAGACCCCTCTGCATGCTCTAACTATAGACCAATATCCCTATTAAATATTGACCTGAAGCTCTTCGCCAAGATTCTTGCTAACCGAATATCACCATTCCTACCCAACATTATACATAGAGATCAAGTGGGTTTTGTCCCTGGACGTGAAGCTAGGGACAACACCACCAAAACCGTTCATCTAATAGCATATGCTCATCGTACTCATACTCCTACATGTCTTCTTTCCTGCGACGCAGAGAAAGCTTTCGATAGGGTAAACTGGTCCTTTCTTCAATCCACCCTTACCCAGATAGGATTAGGCCCTATAATGCTAGCACGTATCATGTCTCTCTACTCAAAACCGACAGCCTCTGTTCTGACGAACGGTATACAATCGGACAAGTTTTCAATTACCAACGGCACAAGGCAAGGGTGTCCACTTTCCCCTTTATTGTTTGCCTTGGTGATCGAACATTTAGCCCAAGCTATTCGGTTAAATCCAAACATACATGGCATCCAGACTCCCTCTTCCCACTGTAAACTTTCTTTATACGCAGATGACTTACTTCTTTATGTGACCCAACCCCATATCAGCATCCCCTCTTTACTAGTCGAAATTAATAGGTTCGGACACTTTAGCAACTACAAATTAAATGTCTCCAAAACAGAAGCACTGAACCTTTCTCTTCCTCCAAACACTCTGACATCTCTGAAAGCCAACTTCCCATTCCAATGGCAGACACACTCCATCTCATATCTAGGAACTGTTATTCCTAGACATACATCAGACATCTACGCCCTAAACTTCAGCCCTCTTTTAACTAAGCTGCGACGCCTCTCTGAGGAACGCAAAGACGTATCAATGTCATGGTTTGGACGCATGAGTACATTGAAAATGGACGTACTTCCAAAATTATTATATTTATTTCAAGCTCTTCTGATCGCTCTCCCTTCAGCTTTTTTCCGTACCCTCCATACTATGGCAATTCGCTTTGTATGGGGAGAGAGCCAACCCAGACTGAAACACAAACTGTTATGTGCCCCTATTCATAAAGGAGGGGTTGGATTGCCCGACTTCTAGGTATACCATAGCTCAGCAGTGATCTCTCGAGTTTTGGAGTGGTTCCCTCGTCCTCTGACCAAAGCATCAACTTTGATAGAACAGGATATAACATCGGACGACCTCAGGGCACTTCTCTGGGGATACGACAAAACTTATAAAACCATCCAAAGCTTATCCCCCCTCACCAGAGGTGCCTTGACGGTATGGTACCGAAAAAAAGAGGCACACTCACTGTCGACTGATCCGAGCCCTCTCACTCCTTTATTCGATAATCCAACTCTCCCAGAAGGCAGACTTACACACAACCTGGGAAACTACACGAGAGACCCCTGGCCTACAGCACAACAATTTGTAGATTCGGAGACAGGTACCTTTGTGACCCCTCACAGTACAGCTGCATCTAGGGTGACATGGCTTACTCGTTTACACTTAACCTCCTACGCCAAGAAACTTCACGCCTCCAATCTTATACACAGACCTCTGACTGGATTCGAACAACTAACCACTTACACAGAGACGCCTCGCCACACTCTATCACTGGTATATAGGATGTCAATAGACCACACTCACAATAATCTTCCTCACTACACCACTACATGGTCGGAGGAGCTGGGGAAGGACATAACAGAGGCGGAATGGGGTAAAGCTTTTCTTTTTACCCACAAATCATCTATCTCGAGTTACACTCAGGAAAAAAATTACAAATTAATATCGAGGTGGTACCGGGTCCCAACTACTCTCAGGAATATGTTCCCATCTGCAGCCGATGTCTGCTGGAGATGTAACTCCGCAACAGGCTCGTATAAACATATCTGGTGGGAATGTGATGTGATTCGGCCTTTTTGGACACAAATTTTTCAAATTTATAACGAGATTTATGATAAAACTCTCACACCTTCCCCCTCCATAGCACTTCTCTCCGTGCTTCCCGGAACCCTCAAATCCCAAAAACACAGCCTGCTCAAATTTTTTCTGAGTGCGGCGAGACAATTAATTCCTAGACACTGGAAAACTACCTCTCCTCCATCTCTCATCGAATGGGTAGCTGAAATAAACGACATTATGCTCATGGAGGAGATGCAGGCTAAATCTATAGAAAAAGAAGCAAAGTTTTCATTCATCTGGAGTATGTGGAGGCATTACTCTACTTCAGACAAACTAAAGAACAGACTTTCACCAGTAAATACAACCTAAAGGACTGAGTTCCTCTAATTCCCCGCTTAACCCTTGTGTGATTCCTACACATACAATTAGGTGAGGTCCGCTGCCACTACCCCCCCCCCCCTCTACCTACTCCCCTTCTCGAGGTTCCCCCTTTTCTTCCTATCCCTTTTTTCTCTCTTCTACTCTTTTATTTACTCTATCTCTATATCCAATTCTTTTCAAATAATCATCTTATGTGCCAATATATATGTAGCTGCCATTAGATACAATCTAGGCAGCTAAGATACTTGAACGTTTTATCAACCCCGGTTCTGAAGGTACACCTGAAAAACCTATCACCTCGGCCTCTGGAGCAGCAGGATCCCATTGGGGCTCCCGAGCCAGAGGTATAGGCAGTATTATAATAGTTTGCATTGTATCTGAACCTTTTTCTTTTTTGCCACTAATATCTTTTCTAATTATCTTCATGCATGTAAGAATGTACTACATTAATATGTACACGTTTTATGTTTTGGATCGGTACACCCTTTGTTTGGGTCCCGATCTAACGTTTGTACTTTTTTGTCAAGAATATGAAAAAAATAATAATAAAAACATATTGAACCTAAAAATGGACGGTTTTCCGGGAGCAGTGATTTTAATAATACTTAAAGTGAAACAATAAAAATGAAATAATCCTTTAAATATCGTGCCTGGGGGGTGTCTATGGTATGCCTGTAAAGTGGTGCAGTTTCCCATGTTTAGAACAATACCAAGGAAAGGAAAAAAAGTCATTTAAAACGTATCACGACTGTACTGTATTGTCAAGTCCCGGAAATATAGATGAAAATCATTGAAAAAAACAGCATGGGGCCCTTTGGGTCTGGTATGGATATTAAGGGGAACCCCACCCCCAAATAAAAAAAAATGGCGTGGGGGTCCCCCAGGCACTATATACTCTGAACAGCAGTATATATACTATACAGCCTGCCCTATCTACACTTCAGAAAGTTGGGCCTTAGGTGTTGGTGGTACCAGAACACTGTAAGCCCTCACAGTTAATCTTGTTGGGCGCAGGAACGGGCAAGATATATATCAAGATTTGGAATTACATGCCCCTGTTAAACATGAGGAAAGGTTGCGAACACTGAACTTATTCTCTCTGGAGAAGAGACGCATGAGAGGGGATATTATTTCAATTTATAAATACCCTACTGGTGACCCCACAATAGGGATAAAAGTTTTTTGCGGAAGGGAGTTTAACAAGACACGTGGCCACTCATTAAAATTAGAAGAAAAGAGGTTTAACCTTAAACTACGTAGAGGGTTCTTTACTGTAAAGGCGGCAAGGATGTGGAATTCCCTTCCACAGGCGGGGGTCTCAGCGGGGAGCATCAATAGGTTCAAAAAACTATTAGATAAGCACCTGAACGACCACAACATATAGGGATATATAATGTAATACTGACATATAATCACACACATAGGTTGGACTTGATGGACTTGTGTCTTTTTTCAACTTCACCTACTATGTAACTATGTAATGGACAAACAGAGCAGCGGCTCGGCTCAGATGCCCCCATAGCAAGCTGCTTGTTGTGGGGCAGTAGGGAGGGGCTAGGAGCTCCGACGAGGGACCCGACAAGAGTAGGATCAGGGCCACTCTGTGCAAAACCACTTCACAGTGCAGGTAAGTATGACATGTTTGTTATTTTTAAACAAAAAAAAACGAGACTTTAGTATCACTTTAAATGAGCTTACATTTTCAGACATTTCAGGTTCTAAACTATTATAAAATGTACCCAAAAGTAATTCTCGAATGTTTGTATTTTATATTCTTGCTGTGTTACAATGATTGATATGTGAATTTGTAAGCTCTTTTTAGAGTCAAATATATTTTTATTGCGTTTAACAGGGTGAAACAATACAATGTACATTACAACTGGATGTTCAATACAGGGGGTAGTACAAAACAGTCTGCATAGTAGGTATATTTTTGAATATAAACCGATGAAATTTATATATATAACCGTATGCTAGTATGGGACGGTTTAGCCCGCCGTGTATTGCAGAACATCTGGTGGAGAATAAAAATGAGAACGTCCAGGTCTAAGTCATTATAAAATAAGATTGAGGGGAGAAGAAAGAGAGGGGGAGAAATCAAAAGGTCAGGAATTAGTAGGGGGGGGAGGGGTTAGGGGGTGAGCAGACCTTGGTGCAACATTCCGGGGGGTCAAGGGGAGAGGATATAGTTAGTTCAGTTAAGGGGGGTCAATAGGGTTTTCAGGGCATCAGAGGTAGAGTATTCGATCCAGATGAGCCATCGAGTTTTAAATTTATCAAAGGTATCATTGTCTAAGGCTATCATCTCTTCCATATGCATGATGTCATTGACCACTGAAACCCAGGAGGACAGGGGAGGGGTGGTAGTGGTTTTCCAAAAAAGGGGTAAAAGTTGTCTGTTCGCCGATAGGAAAAATTGGAGCAGAGTACATTTTTGCGAGGGTATGAAGCCCGGGAGCATAGAAAATACAGCTACCTCTGGTGTGAGTGTTGTTGGTCGATCATACAGGCTAGTGTAAATGGCAAAAACCTGGGACCAGAGGGATTGAATGGCTCTGCACTCCCACCATTTGTGGAGATATCTTCCCTCTGTGTCCCCGCATCTCCAACATGAAGTGGGGGTAGAGGGAAAGATTCTATGGAGTGATTGACAGTTATTGTACCACCTAGATAAGAGTTTAATGTTCTTCTCTTGTGTGTAACAAGAGATGGAGGATTTATGCGTGAAGTGGAATGACTTTTTCCAGTCAGCAAAGAGAGCTCCCTTCCCAAGTCCGAGGCCCACCTCCACCTAAATGGTGGAGAGTAAATGTTTGGGTGTTTCTGAGAGAGCGTACAGCTGTTCGTAGCCTGTTAAGGGCCTGTGTATTTAGGAAGAGGAGAATAGGTCCGAACAGAAGGAAGCTATGCGGAGAGCTGTAAGCCTATAGTTACCCTGTTCTCCTGGTAAAATGGGTATGCCCAATGTTGGGTGTATAAATGAGCTTGCTATAGGCCATGTAGAACGGAGATATGGGCCCACCGTGTTGGATCCCATACCCTGGGGGAGGGAATGGTGGTCAAATAGTGAAGTGAGTGATGAGGGGTCTGTGCATAATAGCGATGACAGTCCCTTTTTGTACCATAGGTGTAGTGCTGCAACTGTTAACGGGGAGGAATTTGATAGGAGGAACAGTTTTTGTTCATATCCCCATAGCAAAGCCCGGAGGTCGGGGTGGAGAAATCATGTTCTATCATGGTGGATGCCTTGGGGAAGGGTCGGGGAACCATTCCAGGTTCCTGGAGAGTATGGCAGCCCTGTGGTACAATTCAAAGTCCGGGAGACCTGCTCCGCCTCATATTTTGGGGTATGTTAACAAGGTATGGCGGATACGGGACATCCCTTGGTGCCAGATAAAGCGTATGGACATGGATCTTAGGGAGTTAAAGAATTGTTTAGTGACGTTTATAGGGACTGTCTGGAATAAGTAAAGTAATTTGGGAAGGGTGTCTATTTTGAGTGTGTTAATGCAGCCAAACCAGGGCAATGGTGTCGTGTTCCAAGTGTCTAGTTCCTTCCGGAGTCAGGATAGTAAGGGGGGATAGTTGAGGTTATAGAGATCTGATAAGTTGGATGGGATTGTGATCCCAAGGTAGACTAAAATGGGCACAATCATACAGGATTGTGTGAATGATTCTGCGCAACACAAAATGAATAAATAAATAAATACTCTGCACACCTAAAAATAGAAAGACAATCCCCTAGTGGGGTAGAGCAATATGTGCAGATTGAAAGATGTATATAAATAAAGTGCATCAAGGTGAAATAAGTGCTCATCAATAAAAGTCACTCAATAATAACAAAGAACATAAACTGTGACTGGTGGGTGAACATGTGTTGCTAGGTGATCTGGTGACTGTTCGTGGTAACGGTTACCCACTCGGGGCTCCCAGAACTCTCACCTCTATGGCACAATAAAAGTGCCTGTGTGCTTCCAATGAATCCTCTGGTGCAGTAGTGATGATGGCGTCCTGATCCTTCTGGAGGGAGGGAGGCGTCACTTCCACCGCTTAATAGGGCCTTTTTTCCACAGTAGGGGTGTCTAGGTGCTTCCAGTAAATCTGTGGTGGTCACTCATGTGCAGTGATGGTGCTGGTGTCCTAATCCTTCTGCGGGGCAGGGCCGTCACTTCCTCCAGTTGATAAGTTTTCACTAATCGGTCACCAACAGACGGGGCCCTCCTGTAAGTCACAGCCGGTGTGTCCGCCCTGTGCAGTGGTTTTGTGGAAAACAGCCCTGATCCTCTTCTTTTCGGGTCTTTTCGAGCACAACCCGGTGCTACCAGGGCAAGCAGCTTTCTCTGGGGGCACTGCTTGAGGGGAGGAGCCAGGAGAACCGGCAAGGGACCCGAAAAGAAGAGAATCAGGGCTGTTTTCCACAAAACCACTGCACAGGGCGGACACACCGGCTGTGACTTACAGGAGAGCCCCGTCTGTTGGTGACCGATTAGTGAAAACTTATCAACTGGAGGAAGTGACGGCCCTGCCCCGCAGAAGGATTAGGACACCAGCACCATCACTGCACATGAGTGACCACCACAGATTTACTGGAAGCACCTAGACACCCCTACTGTGGAAAAAAGGCCCTATTAAGCGGTGGAAGTGACGCCTCCCTCCCTCCAGAAGGATCAGGACGCCATCATCACTACTGCACCAGAGGATTCATTGGAAGCACACAGGCACTTTTATTGTGCCATAGAGGTGAGGGTTCTGGGAGCCCCGAGTGGGTAACCGTTACCACGAACAGTCACCAGATCACCTAGCAACACATGTTCACCCACCAGTCACAGTTTATGTTCTTTGTTATTATTGAGTGACTTTTATTGATGAGCACTTATTTCACCTTGATGCACTTTATTTATATACATCTTTCAATCTGCACATATTGCTCTACCCCACTAGGGGATTGTCTTTCTATTTTTAGGTGTGCAGAGTATTTATTTATTTATTCATTTTGTGTTGCGCAGAATCATTCACACAATCCTGTATGATTGTGCCCATTTTAGTCTATTAGCAGTGTAAAGTGTTCACTATTTGATTTTTGCAGCACCACTAGTTATACATTACCACCATTGTTTCACTTTTTTCACGAAGTTTCATGTAGTAGCGCAGAAGTCTTTCTTTCTTTTTAGATCCCAAGGTAGGAAATGCCCTTGGAGCCCCACTGGAATGGGAAATTGGTCTGTACCTGAGTAAGGGTGGTGGGTGGTAAGGATATCTATTCCAAATCTATGGAATTCCTGCATCAAAGTGTAAGCACTTTTTGCATTGAATGACTGTGGAAAGATAGAACATGTTTCCTGATCATTGGATTCTGTTTCAGAAAGTCTATTGAGAGAGCTCAGAGCTCGCTGAGAAAGAGTCAAGCACAATAAAGCTCAGTATACACATACAGTACATGTGAACTCATCTCTGTTCAACAGTAGCTGTCTAAGGACCAGCTCTTGTCCAATGGTCAGCGTGGTTTTTTTAAAGGAAGTTGGAAATTAATGCCGCGTACACACGGTCGGACTTTTCGTCTACAAAAGTCCAACGGACGCTGACGGACTAAAGCTGGCTGGTAATCCGATCGTGTGTGGGCTTCTCCGGACTTTCAACATACTTTTTTAGCCTCAAATCCGACGTACTTTAGATTTGAAACATGCTTCAAATCTTTACTTCGTAACTACGACGGACCCCGAAATCCGCTCGTCTGTGTGCTAGTCCGACGGACAAAAAGCCACGCTAGGGCACCTATTGGCTACTGGCTATGAACTTCCTTATTTTAGTCCGGTGTACGTCATCACGTAAGAATTCGACGGACTTTTGTGTGATCGTGTGTAGGCAAGTCTGTTCGTTAGAAAGTCCGCCGCAAGTCCGTCGAAAGTCCGCCGAAAGTCTGCCGGAAGTCTGTCGGACAGGCTGTCTGACTTTTGTAGACGAAAAGTCCGACCGTGTGTACGCGGCATAACAGACTTATGCCGCGTACACATGAGCAGACTTTACGGCATACTTGGTTCGGCGGACCGGAGTCTGTTGGACAATTCGATCGTGTGTGGGCTCCAGCTGACTTTTTTTCCCCAAAAGTTCGACGGACCTAGAGTAGAAACATGTTTCAAATCTTTTTGACGGACTCAATCCGGTCGAAAAGTCCGCTCGTCTGTATGCTAGTCCGACGGACAAAAACCGACGCTAGGGCAGCTATTGGCTACTGGCTATGAACTTCCTTGTTTTAGTCCTGTCGTACGTCATCACGTACAAATCCTTCGGACTTTGGTTGATCGTGTGTAGGCAAGTCCGTTCATTCGGAAAGTCTGTCGAAAAGTCAGTTGAAAAGTCCGCAGGACAAAGTCTGCCGTAAAGTCTGCTTGTGTGTACGCGGCATTACTGGCTGAAACACCAGGTGCAAGAAAATAAAAAGCCCCCCCCCCCCCCCAAACCCCAAAAGAAAACAAATGCAACCACCATAGCTAAGGATTGATAAGCTGCAATATAATACATTTTTATTTTTGGATCTAATACCACTTTAAAACTGAACTCTGGGATAAGTCAAAACTGTCTAAATACAAGGAACATGTATATTCTTACCTGAATCCTGGTGTGCTTTGTGTATTTCTTCATATTTGTGCAGTAATACAGTATGAAACTTTGCCTCTTAGGAACTTCCTGTAATAAAGACCAGTCACCTCAGCTCTCTCTCCTTGTGCAGGGTGACTGGTCTTTTATCTACACCCTCTCGTATTGTTTTGCAAGCAGCCTGCAGAGGGAGCAGCTGCTGGGTCCCTCCCACAGGCTAGTTATAGTACAGTGATGTTGTCACCATTACTTTTACAACATAATATCTGCGTTTAAAAATGCATTTGGCACAAATTATAGTTATACTATTTGTGACTAATGAGGCATGTATTTAAAACCACTTCTGCCCCCGCGATGTACAGGTAGGTTGATGGACTTTGAGTGGTTATACTGGAATGACACCTGCAGTTGCAGGCATCATCCTGGTATTTTTTTTAGCTGGCTTACTTGTAAAAACTATCCTAGTGGCTAATTAGGCACTGGATTGCTTTTACAAGCGGCAGGAGGGGATGTTCCCCCCTCCCGCCACCTTCCACTGCTCCACCGGGAGTTTCGAATGTGGCTGACCATAGACCTGAATGGGAACTGGAACTGCCCTGATCATAGTTACATCATTAGTCTCCTTGATAAAAGTAGAAAAAAAGCGCCTCTAAGTGTAGAAGTTAAAAACGGTTTAACGTCCCCAGCGGGATTAAAAACACTTACAAAATCAGAAGGCAAAGAAAGCACATCATGGCAAGTGATGATTCAGCATCAGAAGGGTTCACAGCGGAAAGAGTGGGCACAGATAATATGAAATCCTATACTGTACAAGTTACAAGCCTTAGTTACAAAATGTTTTTCGGGTTTACATCCACTTTAACATTAAACCTCATTTGCCACATAGTTGCCCAATTAAACAGTGCATTGAGGTTGGCTTGTAAATTGGAGACATCCTGTAAGGACGTTATTCCACTGCATAACTTGGTGTCATCTACAAAGACTGAAATGGTACTTTTAATCCCAGACCCTATATTATTTATAATTGTTTTAAAAAGGAAGGGACCCAACACTGAACCTTGTCCAAGCTTGTAGACTTTACACATTAGCTGTGTGTGTGGGGAACTGTGTCAAATGCTTTTGCAAAATCCAAGTATACCACGTCCACCGCCACCCCTCTGTCTAAGGTTTTACTTACCACTTCATAAAAAAAAATCTGATTTGTTTGACAACTTCTGTCTTTCATAACTCCATTCTGTCTGTTGCTTAAAATATTTTATTCCAACAAGAATTCATCTATCCAGTATCTTCCCAACTATAGAAGTTAAACTAACAGGTCTAAAGTTACTTGGTAAAGACTTTGATCCCTTTTTAAATATAATATAGGCACCACATTGGCCTTATGTCAATCCAGTGGTACTATGCCAGTCATTAAAGAGTCCCTAAAAATTAGAAACAATGGCTTTGAAATGATAGAACTCAATTATTTTTAGGATCTGTGGGTGTAAGTTATCTGGTCCAGGGTGCTTTATCCACCTTTATTTTGTCAAAATATATCTGGACCATATCAATTTTGAGCCATTGTGGATCATTTGGGGCTGTGTCACTATCACCCCCATTATGGAAACAAGCTCCCCCATGCTCCTTTGTATACACAGAGCTGAAGAAATTATTTAATACATTTGCCTTCTCTTTTTCCCCAGTCACCCACTCTAGTTTTTTTTGTAAAAGGTACACATGCTCAAACCGGACCTTTTTACTATTAGAATATGTAAAGGATTTTTTGGGGTTTGTCCTACTATCTTTTGCAATCTGTTGTTCATTTTGAATTTTTGCAGCCTTGATTTCCTTTTTACATATTATTATTATTATTATACAGGATTTATATAGCGCGACAGTTTACGCAGCGCTTTACAACATTAGGGCAGACAGTACAAGTACAATACAATTCAATACAGGAGGAATCAGAGGGCCCTGCTCGTTAGAGCTTACAATCTAGGATGGGAGGGTCAAGTTATACAAAAGGGTAATAGCTGGTGGGGGGTGAGCTAATGGAGAAAATAGTGCAGTTGTTAGATGGATGCAGGATAGGCTTCTCTGAAGAGGAAGGTTTTCAGGGATCGCCTAAAAGTGGATACATTTGGAGACAGTCTGACAGATTGGGGTAGGGAATTCCAGAGGATGGGCGAGGCTTGGGAGAAGTCCTGGAGGCAGATATGGGAGGAGGTGATGAGGGAGCTAGAGAGCAGGAGGTCTTGGGAGGAACGAAGAGGGCGATTAGGTTAGTATTTTGGGACTAGGCTAGTGATGTAGCTGGGGGCAGAGTTGTGGATGGCTTTGTAACTTATTGTTAGTATTTTGAATTTAATTCGTTGGGCGAGTGGTAGCCAATGGAGGGATTGGCAGAGAGGGGTAGCAGACACTGAGCGGTTTGTAAGGTGGATGAGTCTGGCAGCAGCATTCATGATGGACTGAAGGGGGGATAGTCTATTTAAAGGTAAGCCAATGAGGAGGGAGTTGCAGTAGTCGAGGCAAGAGATAACCAGGGAGTGAATCAGGAGCTTTGTGGTTTCATTGGTTAGAAAGGGACGTAGTTTAGAGATGTTGCAGAGGTTGAGGCGGCAAGCTTTGGAAAGTGATTGGATGTGGGGCCGAAAGGAGAGTTCAGAATTCAGGATAACACCTAGCACCCTGACATGTGGGGACGGGTGGATGGTTGTACCATTGCTCTTGACAGATAAGTCAGGGGAAGAGGCACGCGGGGGAGGAAATATTATAAGCTCGGTTTTGGACAAGTTGAGTTTGAGGAAGTGGTGTGACATCCATACAGATATGTTGGTTAGTAAGTTAGTGATGCGTGAGGAGACTGATGGGGTGAGTTGAGGGGTGGAGAGATAGATTTGTGTGTCGTCAGCATAGAAATTATATTGAAAGCCATATTCTGATATATTCTTTGTAACATTTAAACGATGATAGTGTTCTTGTGTTCTTTCATTTTATATTTTTTTAAAAGCTATTTTCTTATTATTTATAGCTTATAACTTTGGCTGTGAGCCACATAGTTTTTATTTTTTAGCCTTTTAAACTTATTGCCCATGGGAATTACTGTATTTATCGGCGTATAACACGCACAGGCATATAACATGCACCTTCAATTTAAGAGGGAAGTTTCAGGGAAAAAAAACTTTTTTTTTTTTTTAAATAAACCACTTTGAAGCAAAATAATGGTCAGTGCCCATCAATGCAGCGTGATTAGTGCCCATCTACAACCTCAATGCAGCCTGATCAGTGCCCATCTGCAGCCTCAATGCAGCCTGATCTATGCCCATCTGTAACCTCAATGCAGCCTAATCTGTGCCCATCTGCAGCTTAAATGCAGCCTGATCTCTGCCCATCTGCAGCCTGATCTGTGCCCATCTGCAGCCTGATCTGTGCCCATCTGCAGCCTGATCTGCGCCCATCTGCAGCCCATCTCCCATCAATGCAGCTGCCTGATTAATGCCCATCTGCAGCCTCAACATCTCTCATCAATGCACTGCAGGAAATCACCGACCCTTCACCTCCTGTTTACTCGGCTCCCAGAGGCAGTCACATACACAGTCCCGCCTCCGCCATCGGCATTGAACCAGCTTCTGTGATAGACAGAACACTGGTCCAACGCCGGTGACGGAGGTGGGACTGTGTGTGTGACGTCAGAGCCGAGTAAACAGGAGATGACGGCTCTCTGAATTCCGGTGGCGCTTGTCCCCCTCCTTCCCGTTCGTACACTATCGGCGTATAACACGCACCCGTGATTTGCCCCCTATTTTCACGGGGAAAAAGTGCGTGTTATACGCCGATAAATATGGTAATTTTGCAGTGTGTTCATATACAGTTTTTTTTTCCCCATTTCTGTTCTGTGTTTATCGATATAAATATTCCCTCCCAGTCTTATGCTGGCCATACACTATACAGAAAATCGTCCGAACCCCTTTTCGAAAAACGAACGTTAGACCGTGACCGCAAACGATCGTGCCATCATATAATGACCGATAATCTGTTCAGTGGACATGAATAAATAATTTTGTGTTCGTTTTTTTACATATACTTAGTGCAGAAAGTTCGGACGGGAAACACATTAACCTTGCAATTTATCGTACGTTCGGCAGAAATTTTCCAAACATGCCGTTCGTTTTTTTTCCCACAAAAACGTCACAAACGATTATCGATTTGTACCCACTAACTTGCCGAAAAACGAACGAAGTGTCCATTCGAACGATTTTTCGGCCGATTTTTCGTATAGTGTATGGCCAGCATAAGTCTTGGAGAGCAGCCCTCATTCTTGAAAAATGTGCTCTCTTAAAGTTAATTGTTTTTATCTTTCCAGCATGTGCTTCTTGTTTACAGCTAACAATAAATGAAACCATGATCATCACGATCATCTTTATGGTCTAAGAAACTGGAAGCGACAAACCTTTAGCAGTCTGAAAAAAGCATCAGATCATACCGATCTTGGTATGTTCCAAAGTTTTTAAGGGCAGAGGAGAGATCTGAAGTCTAATAGACCCCAGATCTCTCAGTAAAGAGGACCTGTCACTGCCTATTGCTATTGCAGAGGATATTTACATAAATGGGACAGTGTAAAAAATAATATAAAAAAATTTAAAGCGCCCCTTTCCCTCCAAAGACGAACATTGGCCCCACATGTATAGGTAAACAGCGATCACACCACACATGTGAGGTATCACCACAAATATAAGATCAAGAGCAATATGTCTAGCACCAGACTTCCTTTGTATATCTAAAGTGGTAACCTGTAAAGGATTTGCTAAAGTGTTGCCAATGGATAATAAAATGTATGTAGTTTGTTGTTGTTGATCAGGTGTGTGTGCAATTTTAAAGCATGACAAGTTTGGTATCTATTTACTCAGCGTAACATCATCTTTTATATTTTACCAAACAATTGAGTATTATATTGTGTTTTTGTACATTAGAATTCATTAACGTGTATTTTTCAAAAAACATTGAGTTTGAAAAACTGCTGCGCAAATACCGTGTGACATAAAAAGTTGCAGCACTCACCATTTTATTCTCTAGGGCCTCTGCTTTAAAAAAAATATGTAATGTTTGGGGGTCCTAAGTAACTTTCTAGCAAAAAATACTGATTTTCACATGTAAACACAAAGCATCAGAAAAGGCCTGGTCTTCAAGTGTTTTAAAGGAGAAGTACAGCTAAAGATCATTTGGCTGTACTTCTCCTGTGGATCACAGGATTGCAGTCCGTCCTGCACTCCTGTGACCCATTTTCAGCTGACAGTGGGCTGAACTCCGCTGTCGGGTGACGCCACAGAGCCGGTCCAGAATCGGGCAAGATCGCAACGATGAAATCGGGATCTGCCCACATGCTTGCACCAGCACCAGCACCCGCCTCAGCCTCTCAGCGAGCTGCAGTTAGTTAGGCCCCTTTCACACTGGGGCGGTTTGCAGGCGTTATTGCGCTAAAAATAGCGCCTGCAAACTGCCCCTAAACAGCCTCCGCTGTTTGTTCAGTGTGAAAGCCCGAGGGCTTTCACACTGAAGCGGTGCGCTGGCAGGAGAAGAAAAAATCTCCTGCAAGCCGCATCTTTGGAGCGGTGAAGGAGCGGTGTATTCACCGCTCCTAAACCGCTCCTGCCCATTGAAATCAATGGGACAGCGCGGCTATACCGCGGTAATACCGCGGCCATAGCCGCGCTATACGAGGGGTTTTAACCCTTTTTCGGCCGCCAGCGGGGGGTTAAAACCGCACCGCTAGCGGCCGAATACCGCGGTAAAACAGCGCTAAAAATAGCGCTGTTTTACCGCCGACGCCCCCTACCGCCCCAGTGTGAAAGGGGCCTTAGGATAGGTGTTGGGTGGGGTTGGCAGTTTTAAAGCTAGTTAGGGATGACCTTGAATTACACATTAGATTGAAGTTTATGTGCCCAGCTTTATCTACCAGACGCATTGGCAGAAATGTGAAGTTCTTGTTCTTGTTTGCGGCCATGTTGCACTCACAATATATTGGGGAGGGGGGGTTGATTTCCAGTTTTATTTCTTTATTAGCTGATTATGTAATTAAAATGATTCTATATAAGTATGAACAACTAGTTTCTATAATAGCTACTTTTCTCCTGCTAACAAACTAACTCCAAGGTTTTTATTTAGACCAGAGTTCTTCTTTAATTATTGTTGTGGTAATGAGTGATCTCCAATATGATAAGCTGATCTCACCCTTCCCTGTGACTTCTGTAGCCAGGATAAATTCAGGATGTGAAAATAATTTTCAATGTCCCCTGGCTGTCCCCTTGTCAGTCTCTTCTATCTCCTCTGTGTATTAATAGGTAGCATACCAAGTTAGGTAAAAGAGACTAAATCACATCCACTTTACCAGGAAGCAGCTTATGGATTTCAATGACAAAATGGTTACTACAGTGTTTAGTTAGTAACCAATTTCCAAATCCCAAAAGGATTGTGGGTATCTTAATATAGTAGCACTGCTATGAGCGGTATGTAGGTTACATAAGCTGACATGGCAGGGTTATCATGTGTCTGCGCTGGACACAGCATCAGCACTTTGGCTCACAACTGCTGCAGAGTTTGGGTCTTGGAGAAGTACAAACTTACTACATGCACATTTTGCATATGTAAAGACAATGGTTCAAGTCACAAAATGAAAAAGCCACGTGAAACTTCTGGTGCAGAGGGATGATCAGAAACAAATGTCAATCAAATGAGTTCCTTGCTAAAAATACTTATTGTAAAGAGACTGCGTTGTGAAAAACCAAAAAGGAAATGGCTGAAGGTACACTATAGTACCAAAAGTATTGTGACACCTGCCTTTACACAAACATTAACTTTAATGGCATCCCAGTCTTATGCCCCGTACACACGGTCGGACTTTGTTCGGACATTCCGACAACAAAATCCTAGGATTTTTTCCGACGGATGTTGGCTCAAACTTGTCTTGCATACACACGGTCACACAAAGTTGTCGGAAAATCCGATCGTTCTAAACGCGGTGACGTAAAACACGTACGTCGGGACTATAAACGGGGCAGTGGCCAATAGCTTTCATCTCTTTATTTATTCTGAGCATGCGTGGCACTTTGTCCGTCGGATTTGTGTACACACGATCGGAATTTCTGACAACGGATTTTGTTGTCGGAAAATTTTATATCCTGCTCTCAAACTTTGTGTGTCGGAAAATACGTGTGATGGAGCCTACACACGGTCAGAATTTCCGACAACAAGGTCCTATCACACATTTTCCGTCGGAAAATCCGACCGTGTGTACGGGGCATTAGTCCGTAGAGTTCAATATTAAGTTGGCCCACCCTTTGCAGCTATAACAGCTTCAGCTCTTCTGGGAAGGCTGTCCACAAGGTTTAGGAGTGTGTCTATGGGAATGTTTGATCATTCTTCCAGAAACGCATTTGTGAGATCGGGCACTGATGTGGACGAGAAGGCCTGGCTCGCAGTCTCCAATATAATTCATCCTAAAGGTGTTCTATCAGGTGGAGGTCAGGACTCTGTGCAGGCCAGTCAATTCCATCCACCCCAAACTTACTCACCCATGTCTTTATGGACCTTGCTTTGTGCACTGGTCCAAATCATTTGATGGAGGGGGGATTATGGTGTTGTTTTTCAGGGGTTGGACTTGGCCTCTTATTTCCAGTGAAGGGAACTCTTAAGGCGTCAGAATAACAAGACATTTTGGACAATTTCATGCTCCCAACTTTGTGGGAACAGATTGTGGATGGCCCCTTCCTGTTCCAACATGACTGCGCACCAGTGCACAAAGCAAGGTCCATAAAGACATGGATGAGCGAGTTTGGGGTGGAAGAACTTGACTGGCCTGCACAGAGTCCTGACCTCAGCCAAATTAAACACCTTTGGGTTGAATTAGAGTGGAGACTGCAAGCCAGGCCTTCTTGTCCAACATCAGTGGCTGACCTCACAAATGTGCTTCTGGAAGAATGGTCAAACATTACCATAGACACACTCCTAAACGTTGTGGACAGCCTTCCCAGAAGAGTTGAAGCTGTTATAGCTGCAATGGGTGGGACAACTCAATATTGAACCCTATGGACTAAGACTGGGATGCCATTAAAGTTCATGCACGTGTAAATGTAGGCATCCCAATACTTTTGGTAATATAGTATATGTACACAAGGCTGCATTCACACCGGTGTAGATTGTGGACATGCACAAAGTCGCACGTTCACAAACTGCACAAAAAATGTTGCACTTGGGGGCCATTCACTGTTAAGGGCATCCCAAAAGTGGCATACAAGATGTGCATTTTTATGCATGGAAAGACACACAGTTGAAAAACAAACTAGATTTGAAGCTCAGACCGGTGCATGGGTTTCTTTACTGCATTTGTCATTCTAACAACAATTGATATGGCCTGTCAAACTGTGAACAGATTAAAGAATATGTAAATCCAACATTTCATATTCCTGATATGTGGCTACTGTACCATGTACTTGTTTGGAACAGTATCCTGTTCTCTTTGTATAGCTTCCTTTTTGTGAAATCCCTGGTGTTCCTGCCAGTTCCTTTGCGTTCCTATTAAAAACTGACCATGCCAGGGCATGAGAGCACAACGTTGTCGGTTCTCTAGTTATGCTGGGAACTCCTCCAATGATGAGGCATGGCCTAACACACACCCCCTGCACAGCCATTTAATGGGAAGACCTGTGTACTGCTGTTTCTCCTCCCCTAGCTCTTATGCAGCTGAGATCAGAGGGTGTGTGCTCACTTATAAAATGGGAAAAAATATGTTTATAATGTTCTAAATGTATCTATACACAAATGTTTTGCCCTTCCCTTCTATTTTAAACTGAATGGATTGTTTTACAAATTGTGGCTTTACATATACTTTAACAAAGGGCTCTTGCATACTGGATGGGCCTCTGCGCCTGTGTGAATTCTGCCAATTGGAGGCAGACTGTCTATATATTAAACCCAACCATATAAGCACAGCAATATAGTGTAATACATTCCAAACGTTTGTTTTACTTTACTGATTACATGGGTTGTACAAATCCAATTCCAAAAGTTGTGACATTGTATAAAATCTACATAAAACAGAATACAATCATTTGCAAATCTCATAAAGCCATTTTTTTTTCACAATAGAAAATAGAAAGCCTATTAAATATTTACACTGAGAAAATTTACCATTCTAAGAATTTAAGTACATTTGAAATTGATGGCAGCAACATAAAAAAAAAAAATGTTGGGCAACAAAAAGCTGGCAAAGTAAGTGGTGCTACAAGACAGAGCTGGAAGAACATTTTGCAACTGATTAGGTTAGTTGGCAACAGGCCAGTAATATGATTGGGTATAAAAAGAGCATCAGAGTCAGTGTCTCAGAAGTAAAGATGGGCAGAGGTTCACCGATCTGTAAAAAGCTGTGTCTAACAATTGTCAATTTTAGAATAATGTTCCTCAAGGTAAAATTGCAAAGACTTTAAATTTATCATCACCTACAGTACATATTATCATAAAAAGATTCTGAGAATCTGGAGAAATCTCTGTGCGCAAGGTACAAGGCTGAAACGCAATATTGGATGCCGTGATTTTCTGGCCCTTAGATGGCACTGCATTAAAAATAGACTGATTATGTGATGGACATCACTGCGGGGGGCTCAGGAATACGTCCAAAAATCACTGTCTGTGAACACAGTTCGCCGTGCCCTCCAAAGGTAAAGCTCTATCATAGAAAGAAGAAGTCATACATGACCCAGAAACGCTGCCTTCTTCTCTGGGGCAAAGCTCTTTTAAAAGGGTCTGTTGTAAAGTAGAAAACCATTCTGTAGTCAGATGAATCTAAATTTGACATTCTTTTTGGCAACCATGATCACCGCATCCTCCAGACTAAAGAGAAGAGGGACCTTCTGAGTTGTTATCAGCATTAAGTTCAAAAGCCTGCATCTCGGATGGTATGGGGGTGCATTAGTGCCTATGGAATGGGCAGCTTACACCATAATGCCAGCATGGCTGTACGATATTGAACTCATCTTTTGAAAAAGTCTTTCCCTTCCCACAGTTTAGGAAAAAGATCCTCCTGGAAGGCACTGATCACGTAGCCTTCCCAGAGGGCATCTGAGAGGCTCTGGCTACATCACCAGAGCCTAATGCCCCGGACACACAAGCGGAATGTCCGACAGAAAAAGTCAGACGGGAGCTTTTCATTGTATATTCTGATCGTGTGTATGCCTCATCGGACTTTTCACGTTGAAAATTCTGACGGATCTAGAAAGAGAACATGTTCTAAATATTTCCGACTGAACCAATTCCTATCGGGAAAACCGCTCGTCTGTATGCTGTTTTGACCTACCAATAACGATGCATGCTCTGACGCAAGTACGAGGCGGAAGCTATTGGCTACTGGCTATTGAACTTCCTTTTTCTAGTCCCGTCGTATATGTGTCACCACGCTCTTGACGGTCGGACTTTGGTGTGATCGTGTGTAGGGAAGACAGTTTGAGCGGAATTCCGTCGGAACTCCGTCGGAAAAACCTTCAGAGTTTATTCCGACGGGAAAACCGGTCGTGTGTACAGGGCATAAGAAGAATATTTTAAAGTTATGCCCTGTACACACGATCAGAAATTCCGCCAGCAAAAGTCGGATGTGAGCTTTTGGTCAGAAATTCCGACCGTGTGTATGCTCCATTGGACTTTTGCTGGCAGAATTCCAGCCAGAAAAAAAATAGAGAGCAGGTTCTTTATTTTTCGGTCAAGCCAAGCTTGAGCGGAATTCTTGGATGGTTTTTCTGATGGAAAATCCGCTCGTGTGTACGCGGCATAACTGTTAGATAATTTCACATTAGCATGCGGAGCTACATAAATATTGGCAAAAGTGGAGAAACACTTACCATAGCAGCCACTAGATAAAACAGATTCTGTAGCATTTTCCAAGCACTCTTTTCCTTAACCTCTTCCCGCCCAGCCCGGTTTAATTTAAGTAGGTCTTTAAGACCAGAGGCTGGGATGGACTGCCCAATCACGTGACCATCATGACTGGTTGGCATAGTGGTTACAGGATCGGAAGCCCGTCCCGTCGGCTCCCAATTATTACTGGAGTCTTTGACAGCTAGTCACTGCGCTGGGAACATTATTATTATTATTAATACAGGATTTATATAGCGCCAACAGTTTATGCAGCGCTTTACAATATAAAAGGGAGACAATACAGTTATAATACAATAAAATACAAGAGGATTAAGAGGGCCCTGCTCAGAAGAGCTTACAATCTAATAGGGTGGGGCAGGTGGTACAAAAGGTTGTAACTGTGGGGAATGAGCTGTTGGAAGTGGTAGAAGATTAGTTGGAGACCTGATCGGCTTTCCTGAAGAGATGAGTTTTCAGGGATCGCCTGAAGGTAGCAAGAGTAGAGGGTAGCCAGATAGGTTGAGGTAGGGAGTTCCAGAGGATGGGAGAGGCTCTGGAGAAATCCTGGAGACGAGCATGGGAGGAGGAGATGAGAGAGCTTGAGAGCAGGAGGTCTTGAGAAGAGCGGAGAGGACAATTTGGGTGATATTTGGAGACAAGATTGGTGATGTAGCTCGGGGCAGAGTTGTGAATGCTTTGTATGTTGTGGTTAGTATTTTGAATTTAATTCGCTGGGTGATTGGGAGCCAGTGTAGAGATTGGAGGAGAGGGTTGGCAGACACTGAGCGGTTGGTAAGGTGGATAAGTCTGGCAGCAGCATTCATGATAGACTGAAGACGGGATAGCCTATGGAGAGGCAGGCCAATGAGAAGGGAGTTGCAAAAGTCAAGGCGAGAGATAACGAGGGAGTGAATGAGGAGCTTGGTGGTTTCATTTGTTAAAAAGGGGCAAATTTTAGAAATGTAGTAACATGCAGTGAACATGCTCCCAGTGCAGAAACCTCACCCATCCATGGACACATATGTGCGGCAAAAGCCCACCCTCTCTGCCGCCGTATGCGATACGTGGGCGGCAGGAGGTTAATACCAGGTTGCCATAGGACTTCTAAAGCCACATGTATTTAGATAAGACTGAAATATAACAGCAGACAGAAAAGATAGGTTAATGAGTTAGTGAGTATGGAAAGTCCCCTCGCTATTGCAAGCTCAGAAAAGGTCATATTCTGCTATTTCTAAATTAGAGGGTGACAGGACAAGGGTCAAATGTGGCTCCTTAGATTAGTCGCAGCCCTGATGTAAATTATCTCAGCATTTACCACATTCTTGCACATCTTCCTCCTGTAGCCGGGGCACTGGCTTTTCTTTCCTCTTGTCCAACAAGCACACTATCTGATGTAATACAGACGTCTATAAATCATGGTGACCACAGTCTCATGGCACAGGGACAATGATGACAAACACTCGCTATCTCTTTAAATGTTCTCCTAAAAGGGGATTTCTAGTATTAGCAACTTCATCGGAGCGATTTCAAACCACAGCAGTTTCGCGTCACACCTTCATATTTTAGAAAAGAGAAAAAAAAAAAAACACGTTGTAATGTCAGCTGCCTGCTTATCAGCTCAGATTTTGGCATTTATTGGTGTCCTCACTTAAGAGCTCATTCGCATAAGCCATTAAGCCCGTGTGTGGTCTGGTGTGCTTTGAATGCTCCATATGAATCATACACAAAGACTGAGCGGAGGATCCAAAGGACAGGAAAGACAACCTTGACATCAACAACACAGGAACTCATTGAAACATCGTGTTCTAAGCTTGTGGGATAACCACAGCTGCAAAGCATAAGGATCAGCAACTAATGTACTTCTTAGTAAGATCTATATTCCTCAGTATGCTTCTAGAAATAAAAAAATAAAAAAAAACGACTGCCACAAAGCAGAGATGGAAACAGAAGTGTAGCTTTCACCTGCCTAACACAAAAACAAATCCAGTTAGTGTGATGACATCATTGTGACTTTATTTACAAGGACATTTCACCATGAAAATGTCATCCATATTACCTAGAGCAGCATTTCTAAACGTTTTACCCCAGAGGAACCTTTGAAATAATTTTCAGGTCTTGGGGAAACCCTGCTAAAACCAATTCATCTGGTGTCAGTGGGAAGAATGCTCCTTACATTGGTGGTCAGAGGGAAGAATGATCCCTACATTGGTGGTCAGTGGGAAGAATGATCCCTACATTGGTGGTCAGTGGGAAGAATATCCCTTAATATTGGTGGTCAGAGGGAAAGAATGTCCCTGTATATTGGTGGTCAGTGGGAAGAATGTTCCTTACATTGGTGGTCAGTGGGAAGAATGATCCCTACATTGGTGGTCAGTGGGAAGAATATTCCTTTATATTGTTGATCAGTGGGATGAATGTCCCTTTATATTGGTGGACAGTGGGAAGAATGCTCCTTATATTGGTGGTCAGTGGGAAGAATAAAGAATGATCCATACAATGGTGGTCAGTGGGAAGAATTTCCCCTTATATTGGTGGTCAGTGGAAAGAATACCCTTAATTGGTGCTCGGTGAAAAGAATACTACTTACATCGGGGATCAGTGGGAAGACTACTCCTTACAATAATGGTGGATGGGAAGCATGCCCCCTTACATTGATGGTTAGTGGGAAGAATACCCCTTACATTGGTGGTCAGTGGGAAGAATACCCCTTATATTGGTGGTCAGTGGGAAGAATACCCCTTACATTGGTGGTCAGTGGGAAGAATACCCCTTACATTGGGGGTCAGTGGGAAGAATACCCCTTATATTGGTGGTCAGTGGGAAGAATACCCCTTACATTGGTGGTCAGTGGGAAGAATACCCCTTACATTGGGGGTCAGTGTTAATTTTGCTGACTAAAATGACTAAAACATTTTAGTCAACCTAATGAATACTATTTTAGTTGACTAAAATACGACTGAAACGAAAACAATTGAGATGACTAAAATACAACTAAAACTAAAATGGCATTTTAGTCAAAAGACTAAGACTAAAACTAAATTGAAATTTGACTTCAAACTGAACACTGGTCTGTAGTGCATGTTCATACCTCAATACCTTAAATAATATATGAGATTTTTCACTCCAGCAGCATATAATGAGTTTGGAAATTGTAGAGAAATTTTAACTAATGCATTACAATTTAATTACACCCATTAGATTTTAGATGACTAAAATGAGTTTTAGTCGACTAAAATGTACTGGAGATTTAGTCGACTAAATATGACTAAAACTAAAACAATTGCAGAAGACTAAAATGGGACTAAAACTAAAATGCCATTTTAGTCCTAAGACTAATGCCCCGTACACACGGTCGGACATTGATCGGACATTCCGACAACAAAATCCATGGATTTTTTCCGACGGATGTTGGCTCAAACTTGTCTTGCATACACACGGTCACACAAAGTTGTCGGAAAATCCGATCATTCTGAACGCGGTGACGTAAAACACGTACGTCGGGACTATAAATGGGGCAGTAGCTAATAGCTTTCATCTCTTTATTTTTTCTGAGCATGCGTGGCACTTCGTGCGTCGGATTTGTGTACACACGATCGGAAATTCTGTTGTCGGAAAATTTTATAGCCTGCTCTCAAACTTTGTGTGTCAGAAAATCTGATGGAAAATGTGTGATGGAGCCTACACACGGTTGGAATTTCCGACAACAAGGTCCTATCCCACATTTTCCGTTGGAAAATCCGACCGTGTGTACGGGGCATAAGACTAAAACTAAATCGAAATTTGCTGCCAAAATTAACACTGATTGGGGGTCAGTGAGAAGAATGCTCCTTATATTGGTGGTCAGTAGGAAGAATACCCTTACTTGGTGCTCAGTGAAAAGAATACCACTTACATTGGGGGTCAGTGGGAAGGCTACTTCTTACATTGATGGTGAGTCGGAAGCATGCCCCCTTACATTGGTGATCATTGGGGAAACTACCCCGACATTGGTAGCCAGTGGGAAGAATGACCATTAAATTGTTAGCTAGTGGGAAGAATACCCCCCTACATTGGTGGTCAGTGGATTAATTGTCAGTGAGAAGAATGCTCCTTACATTGGTGGTCATTGGTCAGAATTCACTCTCTTCCCCCCTTTCAGATAGCTAAAAAGATCATCGGTGTCATGCCGCTGACTGGAACTATGTAGAACCCCTGGCAACCTCTGGAGGCACCTTAGGTTTCCACAGAACCCTGGTTAAAATGGCTGACCCAGAGACTTAAGCTGTTGCCATTGCTGACCCCCTTTCAAAAATACTAGTCCCCTTGCTATGCCTGGTTTAATACTTTGAGTCACTGACCCAGAACAATCATGCATGTCATGAGTTCTGATCTGCACACTGAGCTTGCATGACAGCCAAGAAATTAGGGTTTTCGTATGTAAATGTAAACCTGGCATATAGTTCTCTCAGTACATAACCTGTACTGCCACCATTATCTCTAGGCCTCTACCTGACTATATCAAACAATCAATTCTATGGAATAATTGCCTAGTTATGTGCAAACATGTCACTCTATGAATCTCTTTTCTAATGATACTTGGTCATATATTCAGTATATTGAATTTATAAACAAAGTATAGCTAAAACTTTTCTTTAAGTGGTAAATAAAGTAGGGAAGAGTTCAAACACCTTCCTATTCCAGCGTTAAAACAGGAAGTTAAGAGAAATATCCCAAAGTTAGGGTAATTCCACCTTTAGGTCCTGTTTACACCATTTGTATTGATTTGTGCTGGGTAAGGCAACCAACACAAAGACAAGGCAATTTGCCTTGCTTTCTAAGGAGCCAGTACACACTATTGCATTGTGGTGATATGCGCTTTAAAAAAAGTATTACATGCAGAACATTCTTTCTGCGCAGCATGTTGTGAAGCAAATTCCCACATCCCAATGCTGCTGTAGTGATTAGAACTGAATGCAATGGGTTTAGTTTCCCTTTCATGACAGAAACAATTGAGTACTGTCGATGATACTTTTGTTATTAACACTTAGGCCCCTTTCACACTTATACGACTGCAAAGTCGCACGATTTTACAGCGATTTTGCCGTGATTTTACCGCAATTTGCAGCGATTTTACAGCGATTTGGGAGCAGTACTATTTTGTACGACTTTGCCACATTTTTGGCATTAACAAATGAAAACATACAGTAGTTGGTATGAATCATAAGAGGGAACTCCACGCCAAGTTTTAAATAAAAAACTGGCGTGGGTTCCCCCCAGGGGCATACCAGGCCCTTAGGTCTGGTATGGATTGTAAGGGGAACCCCCTACGCCCAAAAATCGGCATGGGGGTCCCCCCAAAATCCATACCAGACCCTTATCCGTGCACGCAGCCCGGCCGGTCAGGAATGGGGGTGGGGACGAGCGAGCGCCCCCCCCCCCTGGACAGTACCAGGCCGCATGCCCTCAACATGGGGGGGTGGGTGCTTTGGGGAATGGGGGGCGTCCTGCGGGCCCCCCCAACCCCAAAGCACCCTGTCCCCATGTTGATGAGGACAAGGGCCTCTTCCCGACAACCCTGGCCGTTGGTTGTCGGGGTCTGTGGGCGGGGCGCTTATCAGAATCTGGGAGCCCCCTTTAATAAGGGGGCCCCCAGATCCCGGCCCCCCACCCTATGTGAATGAGTATGGGGTACATCGTACCCCTACCCATTCACCTAGGGAAAAAAGTGTCAATAAAAAACACACTACACAGGTTTTTAAAGTAATTTATTAGGCAGCTCCGGGGTCTTCTTCCGACTTCGGGGGTCTCTCCGCCGTCTCCTCCCGGTGTCCGCATCTTCTGCCGGCTCAACCGCTATCTTCTGCTGCTCTTTTGCCAGCGGTGGCCCGGACTTCTGGATCTTCTTCTTCCCTCTTCTCTTCCAGAGATGTTGACACGACGCTCTCTCCAGCTGCAATGGTCTCTGAGCTCTCCGCAACGGACTTATATAGGCGGTGACCCCGCCCCCTTATGCCGTCACAGTCCCTGGGCATGCTGGGACTGACGTTTTAGGGGGCGTGGTCACCGGGTGATGACCACACCCCCTTATGACGGCACAGTCCCAGCATGCCCCGGGACAGTGACCTCATTATAGGGGTCACCGCCTATATAAGTCCATTGCGGAGAGCTCAGAGACCATTGCAGCTGGAGAGAGCGTCATGTCAACATTGGAAGAAAAGAAGAAGGCAGAAGGCAGAAGTCCGGGCCACCGCTAGCAATTGAGCTGCAGAAGATAGCGGAGGAGCCCGCAGAAGATCAGGACACCGGGAGAAGACGCCGGAGAGACCTCCGAAGTCGGAAGAGGACCCCCGAAGTCGGAAGAAGACCCCCGAAGTCGGAAGAGGACCCCCGAAGTCGGAAGAAGACCCCGGAGCTGCCTAATAAATTACTTTAAAAACCTGTGTAGTGTGTTTTTTAATTGACACTTTTTTCCTAGGTGAATGGGTAGGAGTACGATGTACCCCATACTCATTCACATAGGGTGGGGGGCCGGGATCTGGGGGCCCCCTTATTAAAGGCGGCTCCCGGATTCCGATAAGCCCCCTGCCCGTAGACCCCGACAACCAACGGCCAGGGTTGTCGGGAAGAGGCCCTTGTCCTCATCAACATAGGGACAAGGTGCTTTGGGGTGGGGGGGCCCGCAGGGTGCCCCCCATGCCCCAAAGCACCCACCCCCCATGTTGAGGGCATGCAGCCTTGTACAGTCCAGGAGGGGGGGCGCTCGCTTGTCCCCACCCCCATTCCTGACCGGCCGGGCTGCGTGCTCAGATAAGGGTCTGGTATGTACTTTGGGGGGGACCCCACATCGATTTTTCGGCGTAGGGGGTTCCCCTTAGATCCATACCAGACCTAAGGGCCTGGTATGTCCCTGGCGGGGAACCCACGCCGTTTTTTTCAATTAAAACTTGGCGCGGTGTTCCCCCTCAAGATTCATACCAGACAGCTGTCAGCACTGCCTGTCACTCATCGCGAAAGGAAACAAATGTTTTCCTTTCCCGATCAGCGAGCCAGGCTTGTGCTTACAAAGTCGTACTGAAAACGTGTCTATATTATTCAGGCACGATTTGCATGCTACTTGAGGGTTTAACATTGAGGTCTATGGAGTACAACTCGCATAGAAGTTGGACCAAAGTAGTGCAGGGACTACTTTCAAGTCGGCACGACTTAAAGTCGTGCCAATATGAATGGCAGTCATTGAAAATCATGGAGAAAGACTTGTCATACGATTTTGCAGTACAAAATCGTGGGACAAGTCGTATAAGTGTGAAAGGGGCCTTAGGCTACTTTCACACCGAGGCGCTTTACTGGCGCTACAGCGCTAAAAATAGCGCCTGCATAGCGCCTGTAAAGAGCCTCTTCTGTCTCTCCACTGTGAAAGCCCGAGTGCAGGTCCTGCAAGGCGCATCTTTGCAGCGCTGTAGGTGAGTGTATTCACCGCTCCTAAAGCGCCCCTGCCCATTGAAAACAGTGGGGCAGCACTGCCGCTTTGCCGGCGGTTTTAACCCTTTTTCGGCCACTAGCGTGGGTTAAAACCGCCCTGCTAGTGACTGAATAGCGCTGCTAAAATGACGATAAAGCGGCGCTAAAAATAGCGCCACTTTACCGCTGGCCCCTTTCACACTGAGGGGCTTAAACTGCCAGTAAAACACTGAGCACTTCTGAAGAGCTTTTCAGTCGCTTTTGAAGAGCTTTTCAGGCGCTTTTGAAGCGCTTTCTATTCATTTCAATGGAGAGGGGCGTTTTTTCACCACCCTGCCAGCGCACTGCCCCAGTGTGAAATTGATTTTAATAAAAATAAGTTTTCGTGAGCCTTTCAGGCACTTTTTTTAGCGTGAAAACGCCTGAAAAGCGCCTCAGTGTGAAAGGGGTCTAACATACAATTTTTCAGGACAAGCTTTAGGGGTATGTCCCCTTCTTCAAGGTTTCATGATCAAATACAACAATAAGACCCTTTTCACACTGGGGTGGTGGGTGCGTCGGCGATAAAACGCCGCTATTTTTAGTGGCGCTTTACCGTCAATTTCGTGGCGCTATTCAGCCGCTAGCCGGGCGATTTTACCCCCCCGCTAGCGGCCGAGAAAGCGTTAAAACCACCGCAAAGCGCTGCTGCAGCAACGCTATGCCGGCAGTATAGCCGGGCTGCCCCATTGATTTCAATGGGCAGGAGCGGTGAAGGAGCGGTGTATACACCACTCCTTTACCGCTCCAAAGATGCTAGCAAGACTTTTTTTAGCGCCCTGCCAGCGCACCGCTCCAGTGTGAAAGCCCTTTACCGTTGTTTTAGCAGCGCTATTCGGGCGCTAGCGGGGGCAGTTTTAAACCCCCCCACTAGCGGCCGGAAAAGGGTTAAACCGCCTGCAGCGGCGCTCGGACTTTCAAACTGGAGACACAGGAGAGGCCCTTTACAGGCGCTATACAGGTGCTATTTTTAGCGCTGTAGAGCCTGTAAAGCCCCTCAGTGTGAAAGTAGCCTTACTACTTATATGTTTATGTGCCACATAAGTCTGAAAACATAATGCTTTATAATAATTACTTTATGAGAGAAAAAAATTACAGGAAATTAACTCACCAAAATTAGACTAGCATAGACAAGCGCTTAAAAAAAGTTTTGGTTTTTTTTGAGAAATCATACTTACCTAGGTCTGATGCTGCATCTTTCACCCCCCCGCTCTAAGAGTGAGAACTGAGCGATCAAAGACCGCTGATCGCTCGGTACTCAGTTCTCCGTGAGCAGAAAGCTGGTGACTGTCAGTCACCCAACCGGCGGAGCCTCCCCATTCCCTGCTGGAATGTGTGCACAGATCGCGCTGGGACTGGAGCCCAGCTGTAAGGTAAGTTTTTACCATCCATGTCAGGATTTCAAAGTACTCTCACCTCTCCCCCCCCCGAACCATACACTATACATACATACACCCCCCTCCCCCCACCATACACTATACATACATACATACATACATACACCCCCCTCCCCCCACCATACACTATAACATACATACATACACCCCCCTCCCCCCACCATACACTATACATACATACATATATACATACACCCCCCACCATACACTATACATACATACATACATACATACACCCCCCTCCCCCCACCATACACTATACATACATACATATATACATACACCCCCCACCATACACTATACATACATACATACATACACCCCCCTCCCCCCACCATACACTATACATACATACATATATACATACACCCCCCACCATACACTATACATACATACATATATACATACACCCCCCTCCCCCCACCATACACTATACATACATATATACATACACCCCCCTCCCCCCACCATACACTATACATACATATATACATACACCCCCCTCCCCCCACCATACACTATACATACATACATACATACATACACCCCCCTCCCCCCACCATACACTATACATACATACATATATACATACACCCCCCACCATACACTATACATACATACATACATACACCCCCCTCCCGCCACCATACACTATACATACATACATACATATATACATACCCCCCCACCATACACTATACATACATACATATATACATACACCCCCCTCCCCACCATACACTATACATACATATATACATACACCCCCCTCCCCCCACCATACACTATACATACATATATACATACACCCCCCTCCCCCACCATACACTATACATACATATATACATACACCCCCCTCCCCCCACCATACACTATACATACATATATACATACACCCCCCTCCCCCCACCATACACTATACATACATATATACATACACCCCCCTCCCCCCACCATACACTATACATACACCCCCCCTCCCCCCACCATACACTATACATACATACACCCCCCCTCCCCCACCATACACTATACATACACCCCCCCTCCATACACTATACATACACCCCCCTCCCCCCCACCATACACTATACATACACCCCCCCTCCCCCCACCATACAAATATACATACACCCCCCCTCCCCCCACCATACACTATACATACATATATACATACGCCCCCCCTCCCCCCACCATACACTATACATACATATATACATACACCCCCTCCCCCCACCATACACTATACATACATATATACATACACCCCCCTCCCCCCACCATACACTATACATACATATATACATACACCCCCCTCCCCCCACCATACACTATACATACATATATACATACACCCCCCTCCCCCCACCATACACTATACATACATATATACATACACCCCCTCCCCCCACCATACACTATACATACATATATACATACACCCCCCTCCCCCCACCATACACTATACATACATATATACGTACACCCCCCTCCCCCCCACTATACACTATATATACAGTTCTGCTGGCCGCCTCCCATATTTCATCTATCCATATAGTTCTCTCTCTCCCCCCCCCCATACACCATCCATATATACAGCCCCCCCCATATATACAGTCCCCCTAATATATATAGTCCTCCCCCCATACACCATCCATATATCCAGTCCCCCCCATATACACAGTCCTCCCCCCATACACCATCCATATATACAGTCCTCCCCCCATATATACAGTCCTCTCCATATATACAGTCCCCTCCATATATACAGTTCTCCACCCCCCTATATACCATCTATAGATACTGTTCTCCACCCCCCCATACACCATCCATATATACAGTTCTCACCGGGTGACACAGTCCACTGCTCTACTGACACCGTCCTCTGCTCTACTGACACCGTCCTCTGCTCTACTGACACCGTCCACTGCTCTACTGACACCATCCACTGCCCTACTGACACCGTCCACTGCCCTACTGACACCGTCCACTGCCCTACTGACACCGTCCACTGCCCTACTGACACCTTCCACTGCTCTACTGACACCATCCACTGCCCTACTGACACCGTCCACTGCCCTACTGACACCGTCCACTGCCCTACTGACACCGTCCACTGCCCTTCTGACACCGTCCACTGCCCTACTGACACCTTCCACTGCTCTACTGACACCGTCCACTGCTCTACTGACACCGTCCACTGCCCTACTGACACCGTCCACTGCCCTACTGACACCGTCCACTGCCCTTCTGACACCGTCCACTGCCCTACTGACACCTTCCACTGCTCTACTGACACCGTCCACTGCTCTACTGACACCGTCCACTGCCCTACTGACACCGTCCACTGCCCTACTGACACCGTCCACTGCCCTTCTGACGCCGTCCACTGCCCTACTGACGCCTTCCACTGCTCTACTGACGCCGTCCACTGCTCTACTGACACCGTCCACTGCCCTACTGACACCGTCCACTGCCCTACTGACACCGTCCACTGCCCTTCTGACGCCGTCCACTGACCTACTGACGCCTTCCACTGCTCTACTGACGCCGTCCACTGCTCTACTGACACCGTCCACTGCCCTACTGACACCGTCCACTGCCCTACTGACACCGTCCACTGCTCTACAGACACCGTCCACTGCTCTACTGACACCGTCCACTGCCCTACTGACACCGTCCACTGCCCTACTGACACCGTCCACTGCCCTACAGACACCGTCCACTGCTCTACTGACACCGTCCACTGCTCTACTGACACCGTCCACTGCTCTACTGACACCGTCCACTGCCCTACTGACACCATCCACTGCCCTACTGACACCGTCCACTGCCCTACTGACACCGTCCACTGCCCTACTGACACCGTCCACTGCCCTACTGACACCTTCCACTGCTCTACTGACACCGTCCACTGCCCTACTGACACCGTCCACTGCCCTATTGACACCGTCCACTGCTCTACAGACACCGTCCACTGCTCTACTGACACCGTCCACTGCCCTACTGACACCGTCCACTGCCCTACTGACACCGTCCACTGCCCTACTGACACCGTCCACTGCCCTACTGACACCGTCCACTGCCCTACTGACACCGTCCACTGCTCTACAGACACCGTCCACTGCTCTACTGACACCGTCCACTGCTCTACTGACACCGTCCACTGCTCTACTGACACCGTCCACTGCTCTACTGACACCGTCCACTGCTCTACTGACACCGTCCACTGCCCTACTGACACCATCCACTGCCCTACTGACACCATCCACTGCCCTACTGACACCTTCCACTGCCCTACTGACACCTTCCACTGCTCTACTGACACCTTCCACTGCCCTACTGACACCTTCCACTGCCCTACTGACACCATCCACTGCCTTCCTGACACCATCCACTGCCTTCCTGACACCATCCACTGCCCTACTGACACCATCCACTGCCCTACTGACACCATCCACTCTACTGACACCATCCACTGCCCTACTGACACCATCAACTGCCATACTGACACCTTCCACTGCCCTACTGACACCATCAACTGCTCTACTGACACCGTCCACTGCTCTACTGACACCGTCCACTGCTCTACTGACACCGTCCACTGCTCTACTGACACCATCCACTCTACTGACACCGTCCACTGCCCTACTGACACCTTCCACTGCTCTACTGACACCGTCCACTGCTCTACTGACACCGTCCACTGCCCTACTGACACCGTCCACTGCCCTACTGACACCGTCCACTGCCCTACTGACACCGTCCACTGCCCTACTGACACCGTCCACTGCCCTACTGACACCGTCCACTGCCCTACTGACACCGTCCACTGCTCTACAGACACCGTCCACTGCTCTACTGACACCGTCCACTGCTCTACTGACACCGTCCACTGCTCTACTGACACCGTCCACTGCTCTACTGACACCGTCCACTGCTCTACTGACACCGTCCACTGCTCTACTGACACCGTCCACTGCCCTACTGACACCATCCACTGCCCTACTGACACCATCCACTGCCCTACTGACACCTTCCACTGCCCTACTGACACCTTCCACTGCTCTACTGACACCTTCCACTGCCCTACTGACACCTTCCACTGCCCTACTGACACCATCCACTGCCTTCCTGACACCATCCACTGCCTTCCTGACACCATCCACTGCCCTACTGACACCATCCACTGCCCTACTGACACCATCCACTCTACTGACACCATCCACTGCCCTACTGACACCATCAACTGCCATACTGACACCTTCCACTGCCCTACTGACACCATCAACTGCTCTACTGACACCGTCCACTGCTCTACTGACACCGTCCACTGCTCTACTGACACCGTCCACTGCTCTACTGACACCGTCCACTGCTCTACTGACACCGTCCACTGCTCTACTGATACCGTCCACTGCTCTACTGACACCTTCCACTGCCCTACTGACACCGTCCACTGTCCTACTGACACCGTCCACTGCCTTCCTGACACCGTCCACTGCCCTACTGACACCGTCCACTGCCCTACTGACACCATCCATCTACTGACACCATCCACTCTACTGACACCATCCACTGCCCTACTGACACCTTCCACTGCCCTACTGACACCATCCACTGCCCTACTGACACCATCCACTGCCATACTGACATCATCAACTGCTCTACTGACACCATCCACTGCCCTACTGGCTGACAGTGTCCGCTTTTAAGGTAGGCTATTTTCATATTTTAACGGACATTTCTTTTATTAATCGAATCATATTTTATGGGTACACTAATGCTTTTGTTTTATTTAACCATGCCCCTTTAAGTCCCCCCCCACTGATGCAATTGGGCCACAGCCACTTTTCACTGTAGCACACCTCATTACTACTCTCTTTGGGTAACCCAAGGTATTTTACAATCATATAGCATGTACTACAAAAAAATTGCCGTGCGCCGCAAAAGTGTTCGGGTTTGGCTTGAAGAAAAGGTGGCAACCCTACACCCAAGCCACAACTGCATTGCTTTGCCATGGTGTTTTAAACTCAGACTGCAGAGTTTGAGCGGCAGCGCTGTCTGTCAAATTCAACTATTGAGTTCACTGAACCCTATTGGCAGTGTCAACATGACTGCTATCTGACGCAGGAAGAACTCCAGCTCTCCCTGCTCTAAAGCTCAACTTCAGACAGGCTATCCACTGTTCTGTAAACCTCAGGACTAGATGGCCAGAAATAATTAATTGAAATATAAAACAGCTACCTAATATGAATTTTAATTGTATATTTAAAGTGGAACTTCACTCTCTCAATTAACATTGATTATTTTTCTTCCTTATGCTGCTGGCATTAGTAAATAGATAGAAAAGTATATCATATTTACTACCCTGTTTCCCCGAAAATAAGATCTAGTGTGATTGTTGGTGATGGCTGCAATATAAGCCCTACCCCTCAAATAAGCCCTACCCTGTTTCCTCGAAAATAAGCCCTACCCTGAAAATAAGACCTAAAAGGACTTTAACTAGGGCTTATTTGGGGGGTAGGGCTTATATTGCAGCCATCACTGACAATCACGCTAGGTCTTATTTTCGGGGAAACAGGGTAGTTTTAATATTTTTTTGTTTACATTTCTTCATTTACTTCCCTGTTTCTTGCCTAGGCAAATGATGTCATACATCCCAGGAGTCTTCAGGAGGGGAAGAGGGGTGGAGGGGAGGAGAGGAGGAGGGGTTTTCTCAGCTAAGCACACTCTCCTGCATGCATGCTTGAGCTAAGGGCAGAGGAACTTGTGGACCGCGCGCCGTCGTTTTACTTCGACTGTTTGAAGAAAAATACCATTATTATAGCAGCAGATAGCTGCCAAAACACCGGTATCCTCTCCATCAGCCGGAAGTCCTCTTTCAGATAAAAGTGGTCTCTGCGGCAGATTCGCTGCAAGATCACCTTTATTGCCGCGCTCCTGTGGACCTGCCAGTAGCGGCGGAGACGATCAGGTCCTCTTCCCTGACAGGCATGGAGCTGAGTGAGGGAAAGATGGCTTCTATTCAGCTCCACACCATTGGAAGGTGGAAGCGACGTCAAACGTCACTTCCGCCCAATAGTCTTAAAGGGGAATTTTTTTTTTTTTTCATTTTAGTGTAAATGAGATCTGAGGTCTTTTTGACCCCAGATCTCACATTTAACCTCCCTGGCGGTATGATTATTTCGGATTTTAGGTGCTGAAAGCGGTACAATTATTTTGCATGGAAATTTGGCGTTTTATATTGTAGGTCTGTAATTCTTAACAATAACACACTTAAATCTGTCCAAACCAGAGTCTAGTAGATATCCCGGGTATGATAAAGTTTGAAACACAAAAACATAAATTATAATATAATAAATAAAAATAAATAATTAAAAAAAATAAAAATAAATAGTAATAAAATAAATTTCCCCACGATTCACTATCACTCAATTCTGCAAGTGTTCTAATTTACTATCACTGTTTTCTAGCTGGTCTAAAGCGACTTTTGAAGTAAAGGGACACTTTTTGGTTGCTATGGACAATCTCCAGTTTCCAGGCAGAAAGAACAGTATATATAATATAAAACTGCATGCAGGGCATGGGCCAAAGCACTGGGGACAAAAGGGATGTGAAATAATTTCATACAGTACTGTAATCTGTAAGATTACAGTACTGTATGTGTTATTATTTTTACTTTTTTTTTAATTTTCCGCCAGGCTCCGCCCCCGTACGTCGCGACGCTCGCAGGGAACGGAGCCTGGCAAGGAGAGGCTTCGGAGGAGGACGGAGCCCACGGACACTGCGGGATCCCGGGGACAAGGTAAGTAAAGGCACACCAGGATCCTGCGATGTAATCCCGAGTGTGGCTCGGGTTACCGCTAATGGTCCTGAATTTTAACCCCGAGCCACACTCGGGAAAACCGCCAGGGAGGCTACGAGGTCCTGTCATGCTTTTTTTCTATTACAAGGGATGTTTACATTCCTTGTAATAGGAATAAAAGTGACCCAATTTTTTTTTTTTAAAGGACAGTGGCAAAATAAAAAATAAAAAGTAATATAAATAAGAAAAAAAATTAAAAATTAAATCCCCCCTTCCCGCCGAGCTCGCATGCAGAAGTGAACGCATACGTAAGTCGCGCCCGCATATGAAAACGTTGTTCAAACCACACATGTGAGGTATCGCCTTGATCATTAGAGCAATAATTCTAGCCCTAGGCCTCCCCTGTAACTCAAAACTGGTAGCCTGTAGAAATTTTTAAACGTCGCAGATGGAGATTTTTTTTTTTTTTTTTTCAATATCTTTATTTATTCAAACAGTTTTCAATTTTAACATTGTAATAATTACAATAGTAAAAACAACCATACTAAAAACACACCTATATCAAGGATAATGATTATTCAAAATGACCTTACTACAACACTAATCACCTGTAACCAAACATCCTGGCAAACGGTCCCATTCAATATTCATACCATACATCCCATACATAACCCACCCAACAAACAAACAAACAAAAAAAAAAAAAAAAAAAAGGGGGGGGGGGAGGGGAAGAAGGGGTCATGGATAAACAATTATAATCACTATTCCTATCATACCACAAATTTTTCCTATATCCCCAAGGATACCCGGCCTCTTATAGATCATATAGTAAATCTGACGTGGCACAATATGTTACCCACCCCTTCCAAGTATCCATTGTCCGTTTAATCTGTTTATTAGATCCTTCCTCCTTCACTTTTCTTTCTTCCAGGATCCGCATCTCCGTCATCTCACACTCCCACTCTATCATGGAGGGTGCATCTGTACATTTCCATTTTCTGGCTATACACGTACGGGCAGCCGTTAGGAAATATTTTAGTGGACCTTTCTTTATACTTTTCATTGATCCAGGGATCATGGATAATACTGCCATTTGTATATCTGGATATACTTCCCTCTCTGTCATGGCCCTGAAGATCTCAAAAATTTTCTGCCAGAATGGCAGGATTTTAGAGCAATAATACCATATATGGGACATTGTACCCCGTCTTTCTTGACACCTCCAACATACTTCATTATTCGTTGGACTTATCCTATAAAGGTCTACGTGGCACTTATACCATCTAGCTAAAATCTTATAATTTCTTTCTTGGTGTTTAGTTGAGACAGAAAGTTTATGTGTAACTGCTATGGCTTTTTCCCACTCCTTCCTGGGGATCTCTATCCCTAGTTCCTCTTCCCATTTCCTAATATATGGTAACTCCAGTTTCTGGCCCTCCTCTATTAAAATTTTATATACTTTCGATAGCACATGTAAGGGTCTTTCAGCTTGAATAAAGATTTCTTCTAACGCCGTTAGAGGTCTGGCTATTTCTGCCTCTTTTATCAGGGATGCAACATATCTTTGAAATAAGCCATGCTGCATCCATTCTTTTCTATGTTCCTCCCCCATGGACTCTAAAGGGAGGACCCTATCTCCCACCAGTGTTTCTATTACCCTAGTATCCTCATGGCTATACCATTTAAGAAATGATTTTACCCCGAGTGAGAGCGGGAATTCTGGATTGTCGAACAGAGGGGTCATGGGTCCTCTAAAGGAGGAGACATGTCCCGCTCTAATCATAATGTCCCACGCTTTCATTGTTGAGGTCACTAAAAAGGGTATATAGCCGTACGGTGAGCTATATGTCCTTTTGATCCATGGCAGGGATTTCAGTTTCAACCCTGTAATCTCTTCCTCTAGTCCCACCCACTGTTTTTTATTCCTATTGTGGAACCAATCTACTAGTGACCATTACCGCCTTAAGATATACTGCTATGTCAGGGAGGGAGAGACCCCCATTTGCTTTAGTCTTATTTAGCACTTTTCTACTAATTCTAGGGGTCTTACCTGCCCATACAAATTGTCCAATAACCCTGGATATTTTTTTCAGTGTACTCCTTGCAGGATACACAGGGATCGTTTGTCCATTTTTATGACATTTACCCTACCCAACCATGAGAAGGTACCTCTATTATATTGCTGGAGTGTTTTTGTTATTTTTTGCAACATTGGAACATAATTATAATCTTCCAACTTCTTCAAATCCGTAGGAATATAAGTGCCCAGATATTTAATAGCATTTTCCTGCCATCTGAAGGAAAAGTCCTTCTTGAGCAATTCCACCATACTTCTAGACATGTTAATATTCATTGCCTCAGATTTATTATAGTTGACTTTAAAATTACTCAAGATGCCAAAACGATTAAATTCCCTTGTCAGGTTTGGTAGTGTTATCAACGGATTTGTGACATACAGTAAGATGTCGTCTGCATAGACAGACAGCTTATATTCTGTATCCCCCACTCTTATACCTTGTATATCCTTATTTGTCCTAATTGCATTTAATAAGTGTTCCATAATTAATATGTATAATATTGGGGACAGTGGGCAGCCCTGTCTAGTTCCATTTGCTATTATTATTTTTCCGGATAGATTACTATTCGCCCGGATCTTGGCCGTTGGGTGTTGATACAGGGTCATTATCTTGTCTATCATTATAGACCCAAGCCCCCACTGTATAAGTGTCTCTTTGAGGAAGCTCCATCCTACCCTGTCAAACGCTTTTTCAGCGTCTATTGCTAATAAGCAGGATGGGATGGAGCCCCTCTGTACATATTCCATTAGAGTAAGCGTTTTTAGGGTATTGTCCCTGGCTTCTCTTCCTTTAACGAATCCCACCTGGTCCAGATGTATATATTGAGGCATTATGGGGGTGAGTCTAAGGGGGATGATTTTGGAGTATATTCTAAGATCAAGGTTTGTCAGGGATATCGGCCTATAATTTCCACACAGGGTATGATCCTTTCCATTTTTGGTACCAGGGTAATATAAGCCTGCATACCCTGAGAACCAAAAGGTACTGTTGTGGATACTGCGTTAAACATCTGTTTCATTATAGGCATAAGTTCCATTTTGAATGTCTTATAGAACCGAGGGGTGAATCCATCCGTCCTGGGCTTTTCCCGGGTACTAGTGAGTCCATTACTCTTTGTATTTCTTCCATAGAGAAGTCACATTCAAGCTGACTTGACTCTAAGGATGATAAAGTCGGGATTGCGGTTTCATTTATATACTGTTGTATTTTCTGCTGGGCCATCTCAGGGTTGCTATTCATCTTTCCATTCGGTATATTATACAGCTCCGTATAAAATGTTTGAAACTCTTTTAGGATCCCTTTTGGATCATACCTCATGTCTCCTTCAGCTGTCTTTATCTTGGCAATGGGTAGTGTGCTGCTTCTGTTTTTTAGGGCTCTTGCCAGTAACTTACCTGGCTTATTGCCCTGTTGATAAAATAGGGCCCGGTTTTTATCCCTAACATACAGCGTCTTTTCATTAAGTAGTGTTTGCAATTCTGCCTTTAACTCCGTTACTTTCAATAGTGTTTCCCGTGTTAGGTTTTGTTTATGTTGTGTTTCCGCCGTTGCTATTTCTTTAAATAATTGAGTTACTCTGCAGCTTTTCTGTTTTTTCAATCTAGACCCATGTTTTATAAATATACCTCGCAACACACATTTCAACGCTTCCCATTGTATAGGCAGTGACGTAGTATCTCCAATATGGTCAATAGCAAAGTCTGTTATTGCTTTTCTTATTTCTATTACACACACCTCGTCATAAAGTAAATTATCGTTAAGACGCCAGTTACCCCTACTGTTCCCCCCCATATGTATATCTATTTTAAGAAATATAGGTGCGTGATCGGACCATATTGAGTTGCCTATTTCTGCCGCTAAGATGGAGTTTATCCCTCTTTGATTTATTAGGAAAAAATCTATACGATGGTATGATCCATGCACATTAGAATAAAATGTGAAGTTCTTCTCTACTGGGTGCAATACCCGCCATGTATCCACCAGTTGACATTTAGCCAATAACTCCTTAAATTTCCTCTTGTCTTTACTGCAATGCACTATCGTCGGTGCTGTAGTATCAATCCCGCCATCCATAACGAAGTTGAAATCACCCCCGACTATTATTATACCTTCTGCTTTTTCCAAAAGTTGACTAATCAATTGTAAACCTACTTTAATCTGGTTTTGGTTAGGTAGATATAGGTTTATCAGGGTGTATTTTTGACCATGTATATTAAGCTTAAGTAGTATTGCTCTTCCATCCCTATTGTGCCATTCTTCTAGCACTTGATATGGAATTGTTCTATGAATTGCGATAGATACCCCTCTCGATTTAGAGTACCCATAGGAATCATGGAACCATGTGGTATAATACTTATTTCGTAGGTTAGGAATATGATCCGACCGGAAATGCGTCTCCTGAAAGAAGATAATCCCCACCTTCTGTTTGTGAAGAGAATATAGGACCTGAGATCTTTTTGATGCCGAGTTGAGACCCCTAATATTGTAGGAACATATGTTCATTGCTATTCAAAACAAGGAAAAAACGACCGAGAGAAAAAAAAGAACAAAAACAAAAACAAAAAAACAAAAAACAAAAAAACAAAAAAAAAAACAAAAAAAAAAAAAACCAGGCTGAACTGCCTACACACACACACCAATTCGTACCCAATTGACTATAAACAGTCTATCTTACTTTAACGTAAGTTCCCTACCCTAGGGAGGACGGAGCGTAACCTCCGATTACCGCCCCCCAGTCAGTAGCTACACGCTGATCTTTTTTTTTTCCTTTTTTTCTTCTTAAATATTATGGACCTTTTTAGTTTATTACATTTCCCTTTGTCCGGCTGGTCCTAATGGTTACGGGGAAGAACAAACTTTCATAGAGGATAATAGCCTCCACCATTATCATATCTATGTCACTCCATACCATGCCTAAAAGTATACAAAAAAAATCTCGATAACCTAAATAAGCCAAGCCTGCAGGGGGGGAGAGGAAAAAAAAAAGAAAAAACCCACATCCCCCATACACCCTAGCACCTACCCGCAATATTTAATTCAGTGCTATCCCTGTACATAAACCATCAATAAAATATTCAGTTTGGGCCAGTGGTGGGAATAAAAAATTATAACCAGAACCAATGCCCTCATATATATAAATCGAGGTAAAAAGGAGAGAGGGAAAAAAAAAAAATTTATAATCACATCCTGTGCTACCCTTAGGCATTGTGACCAACATCAGTGTACGACCTAGAATCGGGATCATAATATACACACTTATAGTGATATACAAATATATATTAAAAAAAAAAAAAAAAATAATAAAAAAGAAAAGAAAAAAAAAAATTTATAAACACATCCTGTGCTACCCTTAGGCATTGTGACCAACATCTGTGTACGACCTAGAATCGGGATCATAATATACACACTTATAGTGATATACAAATATATAACCAAAAAAAAAAATAAATAAAAAAAAATAAAAAAATAAATAAAAAAAAAACCCCATCCCCCATACCCAGTATTTAATGCGGTGCTTATCCATGTGCAAAAACTATTAATAAGATATTCAACTTGAACCAGTGGTAACAATAACAAATAAATAAAAAAAAAAAAAAAAAGGGGGGGGGGCATCCTACTAACCCCCTATCCCATACATATATCATTTAATATAAAACTTGACAATGTGCATAGTGTAATGATAAAAAATATAATCATAGCCTGTGCTACCATTAAGCATTGTGACCGATATCTGTGTAAGTCCTAAAATCGGGGTTCTAATATACCCTCTTATAGTGATTAAAAAAAAAAAAAACCCCAACCACCCCCCTAAATAACTACCAACCATGCTTACTGCGATATTTATCACAACACCTATGTTAACTGCAGCTATTAGCAAGCGTACCATTGCTTATCCCAGTAACAACATCAATTCCCAATAATATTTCTATATCAGTGGGATATATAGTGTAGAAGAATTTATGCTGCTCTATATTTATATCTCATTTAAGAGAAGAGAAAAAAAAAAAAAAACCCTCAGAGAGGGGAATCCCCCCCCCCCCCCCCCCCAGCGCATGATATTAGAGACTCATCTCCCCCCTACCCTCCCCTAACCACAGAATCCCACCAGATTTATCTAGACATCTTTATATATGAAATAGGCCAGTCCGGTAATTCTATTTCTGGCAAACTGAGGGTCGACACAAAATGCGGCAAGTCCTCAAGATCTCTGAATACTGCAATATGTCCTTCTTTCTGTGCTTGTAGTTGGAATGGGAATTTCCATCTATACTGGAGATTACTCTTCTTTAACTGTTCCACAAGGGGTTTTAACGCCCTTCTACGATCTAAAGTAAATTTGGAGAGATCCTGAAAAAATTGTAATGGGGCCCCTTCATATAGGATAATATTCTTTAAATGTGCAGCATGCATAATCCTATCCTTTATATGCGCATAATGCATCTTGCAGATAACATCTCGTGACTTGCTAGGATCCATTCTTCTAATTCCTACTGTTCTATGGGCCCGATCGATTAACAATTCCTTTACTTCTATCCCCGGAATTAAATCTTGGAAGATCTTTTGTAGAGTATTTGTTAACTCTTTGGCCCCAACCTCTTCTTTTAATCCTCTAATTCTGATATTAGATCTCCTACTTCTATTTTCTTGTTCGTCAATACTGTTAATTAGATGATAAATTAGCCTTCCTTGTTTATGCATATCTTCCTTTAACTTCGATGATTCCTGCTCGACATTCGAGACTTTAGTGTCTAACGTAGCTGTTTTTTCTTGTGTGTTTTTAATAGACGTCTTAAGCTCAAGTACCTCTTTTTTGTATGAGTTCTCCAATCTAAACACATATTGGTCCATATCTTCTCTAGTTGGCAGGGATTGGATATATTTTCTCATATCCCAATTCTCTTTTTCCAATTCTTTTGGATCACTACCCAAGCCTGTGGTATCTATTAGTGAGCTACTTCTGGGATGTTGGGGTTGAATTTCCCCTGATGATCTGGATGTCCCCGAGATTTCTGCTATTTCTGAAATATCCTGTGGGGTTTGTATGGCTTGAGTTACACGGGGAGATTGTAGCTGTAATTGTTGAAATATCTCCTTGATATCTGCCGTTTGTGTAGTTTGTGTCCCTGTGGGGTTTTTATTTTTATTTTCTTCTTTATCTTTCTTATTCTTCTGGGGTTGCAGTGTTTTATTTCCCTTTTTAGGCGCCATAGTTATAGATCTTTTACCACTTTTACTACTTTTTACACACTCCTTTCCCTTTAGGTTACTCTCTCCAACTGTTGACTCTAAAAGAACTTATATATAGTCCACAGGTTAGAAAACCCTCATCTGGTCTTTAATATAAGTTATAAAGGAGTGATACCATATGTTGCCTCTGTTAGCTTTACTTCTCCTTCTCCTGTCCCATTTTCACCACTACTCCCCCAGGTCAGCTTCCGGCTTACAATGCTCTTAAAATTATGTGTAATCCTTATCTTCCTTTTGACCTTTAAATGAGCCTATCACTCACAAGCCAAACAGACAAGTCCATAACATCAACTAGCATATCATTACAGTCAGAGTATCCAGTCAATAATATCAGTCTTTTGAGCTATCAGGGTTACCACAGTCTTCCTATGTATCAGCTTCAGCTATCTTGTATAATGTATCCACACAGCTCCCGTTTCTGGCACATTTATTTATCTTACCAGTTCCTTGTGCTGATATTCTTGCCTGATATTTTTCTCCTCGTCTTCCGTGGTAGGGTAAAGGGATCTCCTATTCCTCCTGATCACTGCCGGCTTGAGCCTTAGAGCTTTCCTGCGCTGCGCGCTCCCGCCAACGAGCCGTCACTGCCGAATCTGCCGTCTGTGTGTGCAGACTCGCCAGGCACCCGTATGGCTATGCGCCCTCTCGTAGTTCGGTCTCCGGTCTCTTGCTCGGCACTCCACAGGTAGGGATTTTCCCGCGGTCTTCCCCTTTCCTTTTCCTTGTTATAATGCCCGTATTTTGTGGGACAAATTGCAGCTATGTGTCAGCTCCCCGCAGTCCGCCAGCTTACAGCGTCTCCGGCCTCAGTAGCATGTCAGCGTGTCTGCTCCTTTGGTTTAACGAGCGGCCATCTTGAGTATCAGCTCCGTGCCTGCATATTTGAACAGCGTGCGCACCCCAGATGGAGATTTTTAAGTATAAAAGTTGGTCGCGTTTCCATGAGGGGGTGCAATTTTGAATAGTGACATGTTGGGTATCAATTTACTCGGCGTAACATTATCTTTCACAATATAAAACTTTAAATTTACTGTTGTCTTATTTTAATTGAAAAAAGTGTATTTATTCAAAGAAAATTGCGCTTGTAAGACCGCTGTGCAAATACGGTGTGACATAAAGTATTACAACAACCGCCAGTTTATGCTCTAGGGTGTCTAATAATGTTTGGGGGTTCTAAGTAATTTTCTAGCAAAAAAAAACAAAACTGATTTTAACTTGTAAACACCAAGTCTGGAAAAATAGACCTGGCACTTAAGTGGTTAATTTAGGTAAGTGTCCTACAATGCTACAAGGAACTATCCCAAGCAAGAGTTTGCAAATCAAATTAAAGAAAATCCCTTTAATAGATATTCCGTGCAACTGCTGAATGCAGGAAAACGTGTTTTTCATCCTTTATATGTCAGACCCCACTTAGAAGCAATATGTGAAGCAGTCAGATGAGTCAGGTTATTTTTTTAGACTCTATAATCATAGTAAATAAGCTTCAGGTTACCTTCCGAGTTCATCTGATATGACATACAGGTCTTCCACCTTCTGCTGTTTGAATACAGCCATGCTGGCTCTCACAAGGACATCATTGGAGAGATCTGCAGAGATCAGAGAAGAGTGTATAGTACAGATAGGAACAGGCTTGGTAACACTATCTCCACATATGACAAGCAGATTCCGGGGCACAGGAGTTGGTACCCTGGGACCTTCTGGCTGGCATACACCGAACTGTACATACAGTAATGATCTCAGAACATAAACTGCCCTCTCCTTCATATTACCAGCACAGACTTGAATCACAATGTGTCGCTCATCACTGAGCACATATCTCACATGTTTTCTTCTTATCAGTCAAGTTATATCATGTCGCTACGTGTGCACCACATAACTCCATAACTCCTCATAAGGCTTATAATGAATGTGGAATAATCAAGGGTAATGCCCTACCGTAATGCCCTACCATCGCTCATGTCATCACAGCTCCCAACTACCCCTTTTTTCTATCATTTAAATAGCTCCCAACTGTCCCTTCGAGAGACTGTCCCTGATTTGGAGCAATGTCCTTCTGTCCCTCATTCCCCCTCATTCGTCCCTCATTTGGTCTGATTTATAGAGTTGTATATAAAATGCACTTTTTATCTTTCAAAAAGAGTTTTCCAGTGCTAAAATTTTCATCCAAATTCTAAATTGCTGCATTTGTAAATTTTAAAAGCCAATATAAAGGAATAGTAGTGGCAACAAAAAAAAAATTCCTTGTGGATTTAATTACCCTTTTTTTAGTTTATTCTCCTTTAAGGGGGTGTGGCAGGGGGCGTGTCCTATGCCTACATACGTTTGCTAGTAGGTGTCCCTCATTCTCATCTCAAAGTGTTGTGAGGTATGCATTTAGAGTTGATGACTAGGTCTGTATAAACAAATATTAAGCCCGGGTTCACACATGTGCGTTGCGAATTGAAGCTCCGGTTTCACTGGGAAGATAAAAATCAGTTGTTCAGAGGTTCCTCTGCGTTTTAGCTGTGGATCAGTGAGCAAGGAGAGGCGGGAAGAGGGGGAAAGAGGGGGGAGGTGTAGTGAGGAGAAGGAGAGAATTTGTGTTCAGAATGGAATGCATCTGCGAATCAGATGCGTTCCCATAGAAGATAATGGGCTTGTAATTCGCACCGCAATGCCCAGAAAACGCACATGTTTTTTGTGCAATGCGCAGTGCGAATGCAACTCACATATGTGGACCAGATGCATTCAAATGAATGTATTTTAAAATGTCCTGCGAATTGGATGCGGTGTAAGCTGCATCTAATTCGCATAGGTGTGAACGGGGGCTTAAAGAATACTGTTCTCTTCTGTTATTCTTCTTTTAGTTTTTTTTTACTATGGTCAATGTATAAATCAACCCCTTTATGTGTGAACCCAATTGGGCAGCAAAATTAATGTACATTCAATAAATTATGTCTTTATATATTCAAGTTCCCCTTTGTTTTCCTTCTTACAGTTAAACTAATACATTGCTATGATATCCACAAGGGAGATCAGTTATGCGCTTTGTGGTGAAAAATAAAGGGATGGTCTCAAATACATCCTGGGATGATATGCAGGGAGTTTTACTTTCCAAAGTCCTATACTTGCCCCTTGTACCCAGATTCCTAAATACTTATGGTTATGCAGGGCTGCTTATAAAAACTGTAGGGCCCCGTACAGACTACCAGACAGTGCCCCCCCCCCCCCCCAGAAAATATTACAGTTATATTTCGCTAAAAATACAATAAAATTATTAGCAGACACTAATACAACATAACTCACAGAATTCCTGCTAAATCTAAAAGATAAAACTGAGTTAAAGGAGTTGTAAAGGCAGAAGGTTTTTTTTTATCTTAATGCATGTGCAAAACCTTTTGTGTGTAGCAGCCTCCCCAGCACCCTCTAATTACTTACCTAAGCCCCATCACTCTCCAGCGACATCCATGAATGTCTAAGCCGCCCAGGAGAACTCCTCCTGATTGGCTGAGACACAGCAGCGGCGCCATTGGCTCCCGCGGCTGTCAATCAAAGTCACTGACCCAGTCAGGGGAGAGATACATGGAGCTGTGACTCGGCTCCAGTGTCCCCATAGGAAGCTGCTGACTGTGGGGGCACTCGATAGGAGGGAGGGGCCAGGAGCAGCAAAGAGGGACCTGAGAAGAGGAGGATCGGGCCGCTCTGAGCAAAACCAACTGCACAGAGGAGATAAGTATAAAATGTTTATTTTTAAAAAAACAAAAAAAAAATTAGACTTTACAATCACTTTAAATAAAAATGAAGATGAGATGAAAAAAATGAACAGGTTGGCCACTTTTACATGCTGCGATTAACGGCGTTCATGAGCGTTTTCGTTTAGAAGTGTTTTTCCCAGATAACAGATTGTACAGATCAGTACACCCTTCCAAATGGCTACAATGCAGGAATCATCTCTCTCTCATCGTTCATCATTAATACCCCTTCCTGCTTGGGCCCCCCTGTGTGCTCAGGCCCCCTACAAGCGGACTGGTGGTCTCCTCCTATCAGCAGCCCTGTCTGTATGTAACAGTTCAATCCCGACGCAGCGGACTCTAATGACCACAACAAAAGTATAGAGGGCACTGCTCCTGAACCCTAATGGCTCGTTTACACCAGATGCAGTCAGGGGTATTTTTAAATGCAGCATAAACTTAGTACAAACACATAAGCAAAAAAAAAAAAGAATGTATTTCAATGAGCTAAGTTTACACCACTGCAGTATTTTTATGGTGCTGCATATTTTTTTTGCACTAGAATGCACCGCAAACGCACTGTAAATGCGCATGCACACACGCAAATGTAAATTTACGCGTGTAAATGCAGCTTGAGTTCGCACCTGGGGCCTTCTCCTCTTTGACCCCCAAAGGTTGAATCTCCTTTAATGACCACAAAGGTTAGAGCCACTTATCCAAGCAATGTATAAAGTGCATAAATATCATGGTTCAAAATTGTCTTGAAAAAGTAGCTTGTGTTAAAAGAATACCGGCTCACCATGAAACAATGATTGTTTTAAGATCGCAACATATATTGTAATTTGACCGTACAATCTGTATACAATCTATACAGATTTCCTCTCATACTCCAGCTCCGCTATACATTGCAAGAGGCTCATACCAGGTTAAATTCACATACTAAGCTAACAAAATAATCATTCTTTTTATTATATGTATGAGTCAGCATTTCAATCTGAAACTGGCATTTAACAGGCGAGAAGTATTTCCCTTCGGCTTGTATGTATGCCATAGTGAAAGTCCATCCCTGCTATATCTACAGATAAAGGGACCATTACGGTGACGCCCAGTGTTGTACTTCACTGACTAATACCAATATCCATGTTTGTAAAAGGATTTCTATCTAACCCTAGAAAGCATACCAGGAACGTCAGACTGACTGTACACCACTTTTATCTGGCTAGTGAAAAGGAATATAAGACATCATTTTGGGGTGAAGTGTGGAAAGTTTTAGGATTTCACTGTTGTGTGTGTCCCCGCTGAGAAGATGCCCCTCACTTCCTTTGTGGTCACTGGGACAGAAAGTGAAGAAAATCTCTTCCCAGGTAAATCAATGCTGATAAGAATGTAAGATTTCTGACCCTTACCCTCGTTATTCAAAGCTAAAATATCATTTTGGCTGGATTTCCAGTTTGAGCAATACGGATAATAAACCAGGCACACCATACACAGTGTCACCAGCACAACAGCAAAACAACTGAAATGAAATTATGATCCTTTTCTTTAGATAACATAAAGGTTTCCCCACACATTATTCAATGATCTCATGTCTCTAGGTCAGCCTTTCTCAACCTTGTTACCCCAGAGGAACCCTTGAACTCATTTTCAGTTTTTGGGGAACCCCTGCTAAAACCAATTCATTGGTGGCCAGTGGGAAAAATGCCCCTTACATTGGTGGCCAGTGAGAATGCCCCCCCCCCCTTATTTTTATTAAAGTAATGGTCAAAATGCCACACATACAGACAGGTAAAAAGATCATTGGTGTCACGCATTGGCCCCAGAACTTTGCAGGTGCCATTAAGTGAAAGGTCTCTAGAGGAACCCTGCACCCTCCAGTTGGTCCTGGATCCTTCTGGCCAGTTACAATCTGTATAAACAATCAACTGGACAGACCAGAAAGGCTATTTATCACACAATGAAAGAATGACAACATCCTCAGGAAATATATATCTCTTCTCATATGGTCAACTTGTATACTTTTTATGGGTGGCCCAGCTGCAGCCTACAAACACTCTCCTCCTTTGTGATCTTCTGTATGATATAATATCTGCACTCATAAATGCTCTCTTACATTGGTGGTCAGTGACAAAAATGCTCTTTGCATTGGTGGTCAGTGGGAAGAATGATCCGTACACTGGTGGTCAGTGGAAAGAATGATCCTTACATTGGTGGTCAGTGGAAAGAATGATCCTTACATTGGTGGTCAGTGGAAAGAATGTGCATTGCATTGGTGGTCAGTGGAAAAAAGATCCTTACATTGGGGGTCAGTGGAAAGAATGACTCTTATCCTGGCGGTCAGTGGGAAGATTTATCCTTTGATTGGTAGTCAGTGGGAAGAATGATCCTTACATTGATGGTCAGTGGAAAAAATTATTCTTACATTGAGGGTCAGTGGAAAGATTGATCCTTACATTGGTGGTCAGTGGGAAGAATAGTACTTGCATTGGTGGTCAGTGGGAACAATGATCCTTATATTGGTGGTCAGTGGAAAGAATGAACCTTAGATTAGTGGTCACTGGTCAGTGGGAAGATGTATCCTTTGGTAGTCAGTGGGAAGAATGATCCTTACATTGGTGGTCAGTGGAAAGAATGATCCTTACATTGATGATCAGTGGAAAGAATGATCCTTACATTGGTGGTCAGTGGAAAGAATGATCCTTACATTGATGGTCAGTGGAAAGAATAATCCTTACATTGATGGTCAGTGGAAAGAATGATCCTTACATTGGTGATCAGTGGGAAGGAGGAGGAGGACACACCTAAGGAGCTCTCTGAGAACCAGCCTTTTTTCAAGCCTGGGCCTTGCCTGTTAGCTTGGCCCAGGAATAATGCCTGATCCTGGGGGAGGCCCTGGGAGGGATCCCCCTGATGACATGGGGCCTAGTGAGGAGGAGGTGGAGGATCTGACTGTGGGTCCAGGCCCTGGTATGGATGCGAGTGTCTTCAGACAGAAGATTGTTGATCGTTTTAGGCAAATTGGAAGGGCTGAAGAGAAACTTCAAGTTTTGAAAGCTGAACATAAGAACTTCAGAGCCAAATACTTCCAGGCCTGGAGTAGAAATCGCACAGCCATGAAGCCTGAGTTACAGGAATTAGAGGAAAAAGTAAAGCAGCAAACTTTATTGTTGGAGAAGTTAAAAGCCAGAAGTGGAGCATTTAAAGAAAAATTTGACAATGAGAAGAGATTTGCCAGCCAGTCGTCACTAAGTTGCATGGATCAGCAGCCTCAGGCTATGGATGACCCGGGTCCATCTGCCTCTGCACCTCTCCCCCCATGTAAGGCCTTGGAATCGCCAGCGGCAACCAGCCAGGGGGTTGAGAGTGAGCATGGCACCCTGACCTTCATCCAGCAGATGGAGTCACCCCTGAGAGCAGACAAGTTTGCCATATCTGATGATCCATCAGAAATCCCTGAGGATGAGAGGAAAGATAAACCAGGGAATGAAGATGGACCTGCACCAAACACCCTGAACATGGATGTTTCTACTCCTGCGTTTGCTGAGACCAGTAGTTCCTCTACCAAGTTTGCTGCATGTGTTTCACACAGTATGGCTGACACCAGCAAAGAGATTGCCTCACCTGAACCTCCCTGTGTTCCAGCAGAGCTGATTGATGCTGATGGGGGAGGGGATCAGCACATTGCACCATGTGCAGTGGAAGCCATGGATGTGTCAGACCAGCCTGCTGAAAGTCCTGTCCTGATGGAAGAGAACAGGCCAGCTGAAGATTCCACCAGCACAGCAGTGGGAAAGGACACTGTTGGGAAGACTACAGGAACTGTGAATATACCAGCAAGTATTAAGAATGACAGTAATGATAAAACAATGAATGTGGTGGGTGGTGGTGAAGGGGTTAATACTGCTGGGAAAAATAAAAATGACATTGCTCTCCCTGCTCAGCAGAGGAAAGACTCATCGATTGTGCAGACCAAATCTGTACAATCGATATCTGCTGGAAATGTGACAGACGGTTCAAAGCACACAAATGCTTCTTGTGCTGGGAGAAATGTGGGCAGTTATGCGTCTGCTCTGGGGAGTCGCACCAAGGAGGGTGGAGGGAATTTTAGTGGTCACAATTTGGGGGCACTTGGTGGTGGGATGGTTGGTGGGTACAGGAGGAGGAATGTGGTTCAATTGAAGTGGGAGGGGGAGGGGACCCCACCAGTAAGGGGGAGGGTGGCTGAGTTGGTTCTGGAAATGGGGTTTAAAGCATCAGATATATTTGCTTTGATTTGCCCAGTGGGGAGTTATGAATTTGATTTGTCCTTTGTAAAGCCTGAGGGTCTGGATTTATTTTGGGAGCGATATAGGAGGTGCAAGGGCCTTCCGCAGTGGAGTGGTTTGGTGCCAAAGGTGATTTCCAGGCAGCCTCTGATAAAGTCGGTGACGATCCTGGTGCGCAACGAATCCATACCAGAGGCTGATTTGATAGTATGGCTACGCCGATATGGTGAGGTCCTCGCACCACTGCGGAAGGTCCTTGATGAGCATGGGATATGGACAGGGGCCTGGACAGTGTCACTAAAATTGGGGGTGCTTGGAAATGTAGTTCAACACCTTCCCTGTTCAGCTTTTCTGGGGAGAGATAGGCTGACTATTTTTTACCAGGGTCAGCCTAAAGTCTGTAATAAATGTGGAGACAAAGGCCATTTTGCATCTACCTGTACCCGTAAGAAATGCTCACTATGCCAGGATCTGGACCATTTGGCTAAGGATTGTACTGAAATTCGGTGCAATTTGTGCCAAAAGCTGGGTCATCCTTATAGTCAGTGCCCGGAGGCATTACATAACTTGCCAGGATTGGAGGCTGAGTTGCAGAGACTTGATAAGGAGGATGAGGCCGCTAAAACTGTTATTGACCCTCCTGTTTCTGTTACATCTGTTCCGGATTCTGTTTCCCCTAGTAATGTGGTCCCTGAGTCTGTCCCTCCTGTGTCTGTTACATCTGTTGTTTCTGATTCTGTTTCACCTAGTAATGTGGTCCCTGAGTCTGTCCCCCATGTGGTGGTCCCTAATCCACGTAGATCCTCCAGACTGGCAGAAGCTGCTGGGGGGGCAGGTTTGGCGGATCTTCCCACTCGGCCTCCAGTCCCTGTCCCTCAGCGGCACAAACGTGGTCAGGGGAATGTGGGGGTGCTGGATGGGGGTGGGGCTGATAGAAGGGTGTCCATATCCCATGTCTCACCCTCTGTTGAGGGGGATTCGGATGATGAGGGGTGGGAGAAGTTTAGGAGGAAGAAAAAGAAGAAGAGGAAGACAAGTAAAGTGGTCATTTCTTCCTCAGGGTCGGACCCAGGAGGGGTTCCTCTTGGTAATACCTTTTCAGTTTTGTCGGGTGATGAGATGTCTGATATATCTTTCTCTTTATCATCCATGGATGAGGGGGAGTCACGTAGTCTGAAGAGAGCTGTTTCTGGTGATGAGAGTGTGGCAAAGGTTAAGAAACGACTACCCCAATCATCCTGATGGCAGTTCCCACTCCGATAAAGGTGGCGACCATTAATGTCGCCAGCATTAAATCTGCAAGAGCTCGTGATATTGCCTTATTTTTGCTCAGCGAGTTTGATGCCGAGATTTTATTTTTGCAAGAGACCTGGCTCAATACTTTGGCCGATGTCCATCTAGCAAAAAGGGAGTGGAGATGCGGTCCCTCCTTTTGGTCTCTTGCGGCTGAGCCCTGCAGCGGAGTTGCGGTCCTTTTTAAAACCGATATGGTAACATGCCGGCGGGTAATTGAGGTAGAAATGGGGAGATGCATGGTCTTGGACGTCTCTGTTAGGGGGCAGGACCTGCGGCTGATCAATATCTATGGACCGCAGTCAAAATGGGGCAGGAAATGCCTCCTCACAGAGATCAAGCCCTTCCTTTTTACGTCCCAGCAGGTTGTCTTTGGAGGTGATTTTAACACCATAATTAGGCCTGAAGACAGGAGAGGCTCCATAGACAGGCTGGGTTACGATAGCGTTTTTCTTAGAGATATGGTGAGACAAGCAGGCCTGGTAGATGTGCATATTAAGCACTGCCCTGGCAGCACAGGATTCACATTTCAGAGAGGGAATAGTCAGAGTAGGATAGATAGGTTTTTTTTAAAGGAGAACTCTGCTTTCTCGGCTCCTGAGTTGAGGGCGGTGGAGTTCTCTGACCACTGTATGCTGTCTGTGACTCTGAATGCCTCGGACACTCCACCCAGGGGAAGGGGTACCTGGAAACTGAATTCGGCTCTCCTGGAAGATGTAGAGGTAAGACAATCCTTTGAGGATTTTTTTCAGGCACAGGTTTCTATTCTGGACTTTTGCAGCAGTAAGTCAGAGTGGTGGGAGCTTGTGAAACAAAGGACAATTGGACTTTTCAAGGCCATAAGTAAGAAGAAGCAGCTTGGTATGTACATTGCCTACCAGCATTTGCGGAGGAAGCTTGATCGTCTTGTCTCGTATAGAGGAGATCCAGGGGAGATCTCTGAGGTGAAGTTTCTTCTTAGGAAGTGTCAATACGACCGGCATGCCTCCTTGGTTCTGGAGAGGGATTATGGAAAATATCACTCGCCTGATCCTTACCAGAACTGTAAGCAAGGCATAGCAGTTAAGACGGTCATAGGCCTGAGGGATAGTACGGGTTCCCTGGTGAAGTCCAGATCAGGGATCCTGGAGATCTTCAGATCATATTACGCAGACCTTCTGGGAAGAAAGGACCTTTGTCGGGACAGGATGGAAAGCTTTCTGGATTCTACTCCAGGATTGGGAAATGGTACATTGCCTTTGATGGATTTGACAGAACCAATTTCAGTGGATGAGGTAGTTCATGCTATAGAGAAGCTGGCTACCAAAAAATCGCCTGGGCCAGATGGGTTGACAGCTGAATTCTACAAGTGTTTTAAGTCCATTCTGGCTCCCTTTTTAGCAGAGGTTTATAACAGCTGTCTAGAAGAGGGTTCGCTCCCTCCCTCCATGAGGCAATCCGCTGTGATTCTTCTGTCAAAAGGTAAGGACCCCTCAATGATTGAGAACTGGCGCCCCATCAGTCTTCTCAATGTTGATAGAAAGATCCTGGCGAAGATTCTTTTTTGGCGCTTGTCGTCAGTAGCAGGCGATTTGTTGTCCAGTCATCAGCACTGCTCGGTCCAAGGTAGAAGTACCTTTTCAGCGGTTTTAGCTGTCCGGGAGGCTTTGGAACGATGCAGGGCTGCTGGATGGAGAAAGTACTTGCTGGCATTGGATCAGGCGAAGGCTTTTGATAGAGTCAATCACGAGTACCTGTATTTGCTACTTGGTAGATACGGCCTGCAGGGGAGGTTTATAGATTGGCTGAAGACATTATATAGAGGGGCTGAGAGCTTCCCACTGGTTAATGGTTGGGTTGGACGGCCTTTTGAGGTTGGCTCTGGTGTGCGCCAGGGATGTCCTCTGAGCCCCCTGTTATATGTATTCGCAATCGACCCCTTCATAAGAAGGCTAGAGAGTGGATCTTTGTGCGGGGTGCCTTTGGGCATTGCTGGTGTGCCGCCTCTGAAGGTCGTGGCCTATGCCGATGATGTGTCTGTTATTGTCTCTGGGACAGAGGAGGCGCAGGAGGTGGTCTCTATGATAGAGCAGTACACGGAGGCTTCTGGTTCTAAAGTCAACCATGAAAAGAGTGAAGTTTTCTGGATGGGTGAGGAGGGTGAAAGCTTCGAACTTCCGGATGCCTTCCCAGAGCCCCAGCAGGAAATTAAAGTGTTGGGCATCCAATTTGGTCCTGGTGACTATGGTCATCGAAATTGGGAAAGCAGGTTGGTGTGTGCCAATGCCAAAGTAGCAAGCTGGAAGAAATGGAAGCTTTCCTTGAGGGAGAGGGTTGACTTGATCAAAACGTACCTGGTCCCAATCTTTTTATATGTCAGCTTCGTCTGTATCTTGCCAGCATCTCTCTATGCAAGGGTGTACAGCTGTTTTTTCCAACTGTTATGGGGAAGTAGGCTGAACCTGATCAAACGCAATGTAACTTACCTGTCTAGGCGGGAGGGTGGCCTAGGAATGGTCAAACCAATAGTTTTCTTTTCTCTGCTCTTTTTAAAGTACAATCTTGGTAACATGCTAGCAGAGAACCCGCCGGGATGGGTGGGCATTTTTCAATCTTGTTTTAGGCCTTTTCTGCGATGCTGGGAAGATGGCGGGCCAGTGAAAAGTCTGAGAGTCCGACATGGCAAGCTCCCGGCTTATGTTGCCCCGTGTCTGAAAATACTTCGGCAGTGGCAGGTGACAGTGGAGGATATCAAGTCCCTCCCCAGGAAGCTTCTGGAGAAGAGGATTTTGAGCTCTGCTTTCAGTGTGTCACTGGCCTTAAGGGATTGCCCAGGCTCTGTAATGAGGGAGGGGTTGCGTTTAATCAATTTAGAAAGAATCCCCTTGAAGTTTAGGGATCAAGCCTGGCTCGCTTTCCATGGAAGGCTCTATGTCAGAGGGAACTTGAAGCATCGCCCTGTGGATGATCGGGATTGTCCTAGAGCGGAGTGTGTTGGTAAAGTGGAGTCTATGGACCACTTTTTGCTGCAGTGTCCCTTTAACATAGAGGTGTATAAAAGGGTGGGGAGGGCTCTAGGCATCCCCTTTTTCTATCGCATGAGTTATGCGGAGTGGGTGTACGGGGCATTCCCGACTCGCTGGGATTTTGATTTGGATACACTGTTTTTAGTTAGTATTGTTGTCCGTTACTTCACATGGAATGCACGGTGCCAGATTACCCTGCGGAAAAAAGTCCTCTCTGTTGAGGTGGTGGTGCACGATATTCTGGGTGAGGTTGGGAAAATTCGGGGTCTTGAGAAAGGCAGGGAGCCTCGGGCGGTCTGGAAAAGGGCGTGGAGGAATATCAGACCTGCCTTTGGTGAACTGCCCATCTCTGGGTGAGGAGCTCTTTTCTTTTTCTGTTTCTTTCACTCCCTTAGCTTTTGTTGGTTAGTAGCTTCTTTTTGAAGAAGGGCTGCATGCATAATGGGTGCGGGTTTGTTTCTTGACCTCATAGTTTAGATGTCTGATGTATTGGTGTGAGTTATAGTGAGATTATCCCCAATAATGACATGTTCATGATGAGTTCTGTTTTTGCTGTAAAGTCATTTTTTGTTTGAGAGCAGATTTGCTATATTTATTTTCATTTATGTAAATATGTATATATTTATGTATATTATAGTGATTTTATGCTTATTGATTGCAAGACTTTTAATAAAGAAAAATTGGAAAGAATGATCTTTACATTGATGGTCAGTGGGAAGAATGGTCACTAGATTGGTGGTCAGTGGGAAGAATGGTCCTTAGATTGGTGGTCAGTGGGAAGAATGGTCCTTACATTGGTGGTCAATGGGAAGAATGGTCCTTAGATTGGTGGTCAGTGGGAGGAATGGTCCTTAGATTGGTGGTCAGTGGGAAGAATGGTTGTGGCATTGGTGGTCAGTGGGAAGAATGGTCCTTACATTGGTGGTCAGTGGGAAGAATGGTCCTTACATTGGTGGTCAGTGGGAAGAATGGTCCTTAGATTGGTGGTCAGTGGGAAGAATGGGTCTTGCATTGGTGGTCAGTGGGAAGAATGGTTCTTGCATTGGGGGTAAGTTGGAAGAATTATTTGTTATATTGGCGGTCACTATTGTGTCCCCTTAGCTGAATGCCGAAGGGACCCCTATTACCCTCTGGCGGAACCCTGGCTGACAAAGGCTTTTGACTATGAGATGTCCAGCACACGATCTCTAGGCTTTATTTGAACATTAAACAGGGTTAAAACTCTCTTCTGGATTACAGAAAAAAAACATACTCCATACCTCGGTACCTTCTCAAGATGGTATAGAGGAGCATTTTATAGCATATAGTATACAGGACAAGGATCACCCCCATCTACCACAACCCCAGGTATCCCACATCTTGAAGAACAAACACAAAAGAAAAATATCAGTTAAACTCCCTGACACTGTTATCACTACTATTCCATTATACTAGTTAAGGATTTTTTTTTTTGCATAATATATTTCTTTTTGTAGGTAGATCATACATTTAATAACAGAGATCCATATATAAAACAACTGCTAACGTTCCTTTACAAACTCTCTCTGATAATGGGATCATAATCATCACGGCTCATGGGACGCGTACCGTCCTCCACCCCGGTTATGATTAAAGGTGCAAAGGATTGCAGAATTTACCACGGTGCAGTTTGGTGTGGCCAGAGGATCATTTGGGTGGGGAAAGTCATCTGTTATATGAACACATTTCATTAAACAGAACACAACATAAGAGAAGGAACAAATACAAATAATTCTTCACACCAAACTCTGCAATGCTGAAGTTCCCCCATCTGATTTGTAGTAAGGTGTCATGGTTGTGGATCAATAAGTGAGATCTCAGCATGCAGAAAATACCAATATGCAATAGAAGTGAAAGGTGCTCAATAATAATAATACAGCCTTCCCAAAAAAATAATAATTAATTTAAATAGAAAATATATATATATCTATATATATAGATAGATATATCTATCTATATATATATATATAGATATATCTATATATATCTATATAGATATATCTATATATATAGATATAGATATATAGATATATATATCTATATCTATATAGATATATATAGATATAGATATATATATCTATATATATCTATAGATATATATAGTACAGTAGGATAAAGTTTCTAGTACATAGAGGTAAGATACCCCAGTACACAGATGACTTATGTCCTTCCTCGTTGGTTGTATGAGATCACCCAGCTCAGTCTATGAAGGTTATCACCCACCTCCCATCACCCACATTAGAAATGATCGATCAGCTAAATGATCTGAGTCTGTACCAGATCCAGACACAAGGAGCTCAGTGGGGATTGGGAATGGCCTGGATCTGGACAGATGTCTTACCTGGGAGAGCTGTCAGGATGGTCCGGAGAGTTTAGAGAACTTGCAGAGACTTAGTGCTCCCTCCCCCACAAGGGAAACCCTTCTATGATTGCTCTCCTAATGCATTCAGCCAAGGGAGCTGAATGATGCGGCCCAGGCGACACCTAGCGGACATTTAAGGAAATGAACCTCTGGTGCCTGAGCAATACTGAATGGGGCTCTCATCACCAGATCTGGGTGAGCACAGGAATTCCTCCCTGCTATGCAAAACACATCATTCCATCATATTCATATATGTGACCAATGTTTGCTCAGACTAAAAAGGAAAAGGAAAAGCAAGGCAGTGTGACGAATGGCTGCAGTACCAGCCCAGGGAGTACAGTTCTGACACTAGATTTGATTATTCATAGTGCCACTGCCATCTCTATTCCAAACTGACTCTGGAATAATAATGGGACTTTTCACAGCTCCACTTTGATTTCTACACCTAGTAAAACTATGGAACAAGAAATTGTGAGTATATATGTGTAATGATGAATGGAAGCGACCTCTGGAATTCAAATTCATGATGAGAACAATTTGATACCCATCACTAACACCCCACACCCCCATAAAGCAGAGCTCCACCTTTCCAGTCAAGTTTGAGTAACCCCTGCCTTATTTTTGTTATGTGTTCCAATTCACTCAGTATACCTAAACATGATTTTTTCAAAATGCAGGCATTCCCCGGGTTACAAACAAGATTCTGTAGGTTTGTTCTTAAGTTGAATTTGTATGTAAGTTGGAACAGGTACATTTTTTTAAGTGTAGCTCCAGCCAAAAAAATAATTATTACGTTTGTTTGGATAACATAGGGAAGGGTTATCACCCCTGTAATGTTTATTTTGCTGTCTGTGCCCCTGTTCAGAAGATTTCACCTCAATTTCTGTCCCAATGACAATTGGATTTAAAAAAATTGGGTTGTTGTGGAAACAAGGATTGGTGATAAAGCTTCTGTGGAAACACCTTCTTCCCATAATAACTCTTATGCCGCGTACACACGGTCGTACTTTTCGTCTACAAAAGTCAGACAGCCTGTCCGACAGACTTCCGGCAGACTTTCGGTGGACTTGCGGCGGACTTGCGGCCTACTTTCTAACGAACGGACTTGCCTACACACGACCACACAAAAGTCGGTCGGATTCGTACGTGATGACGTACACCGGACTAAAATAAGGAAGTTCATAGCCAGTAGCCAATAGGTGCCCTAGCGTGGCTTTTTGTCCGTCGGACTAGCACACAGACGAGCGGATTTCGGGGTCCGTCGTAGTTACGAAGTAAAGTTTTAAAGCATGTTTCAAATCTAAAGTACGTCGGATTTGAGGCTAAAAAAGTACGTTGAAAGTCCGGAGAAGCCCACACACGATCGGATTACCAGCCAGCTTTAGTCCGTCAGCGTCCGTTGGACTTTTGTAGACGAAAAGTACGACCGTGTGTACGCGGCATTACAGGAGTAAATTTCCCTTCCTAGAAGTAGATTTCTTGCTGTCTCCCTCCATTTGCAAGTTATAGGCGAATGACAGCTACAGCGCGGGGGTCCGGTTCCGGGAGGCCGTCACATGAAGTCTTCCTGTGATGGCGCCCGCTGCGGGTGGCACGCTCTGTGATCACAGTGTCCTCCAGACACTGCTGATAACAGATTGAGGTAAAGAGACAATCAGTGGTCAGCTGTGATCAGTTGTGTCCAATCAGTAGCTGATCATGGAGGTAAACAGAAGCCTGTTCTTGGCACTCCTTTCCGATAACCAGCTTGGGTAAAAGTGACATGTACACTGATAATCAGGGCACTGATTATCAATGTCCCAATTATCAGTGAAGTCCCATCAGTGCCCACCAGTTCTGCCAATCTGTGCCCATCACTGCTACCAATCAGTGCCCACCAGTGCTGCCAATCTAAGCCGCCAATCAGTGCCCATCAGTGTCATCTATCAGTGCCCATCAGTACCACCTATCAGTGCAGCCTCATCAGTGCCAACCAATGGAACCTATCAGTGCCCATCAATGACCATCAGTGCCGCCTCATCAGAGCAGCCTATCAGTACCCATCATTGCAGCCTATTAGTGCCCATCAGTGCAGCCTCATCAGTGCACATCAGTGAAAGAGAAAAACGACCTAAATAACATCAAAAGAGGGGAGAAATGGTAGAATGGGCGTTAAATGGTAGTTCCCTGGATATTAAATATCACATATATACACATATATTAACCACTTCCCGCCCGGACTATAGCAGAATGTTGGCCGGGCGGTGGTTCAGTTAACCTGACTGGGCATTATATGACGTCCAACAGGATAACATGCAGGCGTGCGCCTGCCGGTGAACGCAGCATGGCGATCAGTGGTGCTGTGTGTCACTCTGACACACTGCATCTCAGATCGTGGAAAGGAGCCTCTGACGGAGGCTCCTTACGACGTGATCAGCTGTGACCAATCACAGCTGATCACAGTGTGAACCAGGAAGTGCTGGTAAATGACTTTCCTCGGTTTGTGCTGACAGGGAGAGCCAATCGGGGGCTCTCCCTGTCAGAGGTGCCACAACAATGCCAATCAGTTGCCAGTCAGTGCCATCAGGAACGCCTGTCAGTGCCCATAACAGTGCCAATCAGTGCCCACCACAGTGCGAATCAGTGCCCATCACAGTGCCAATCAGAAAGACCTGTCAGTACCTCATCATCAGTGCCATCTATTAGTGTGCATTAGTGCCACCTGTCAGTGCCAATCAGTGCCGCCTGTCAGTGCCCATCAGTTCCGCCTCTCAGTGCCGCCTATCAGTGCCCATCAGTGCTGCATATCAGTACAGCCTATCGGTGCCCATCAGTGCTGCCGATCAGTGCCGCCTATCAGTGCCCATGAATTCTACATATCAGTGCCTCATCAGTGCCCGTCAGTGAAGGAGAAAACAACATTTTATAACAGAAACGAAGAAAAACTGTTTTTTTTTTTTCAAAAATGTTGGTTTTTTAGTTTGTTTAGCAAAAAATAAAAACCCTAGTGGTGATCAAATACCACCAAAAGAAAGCTCTATTTGTGGGAAGAAGGTGATAAAAAATTCAGTTTGAGTACAGTGTTGCATGACAGCGCAATTGTCATTCAAGTTGTGACAGCGCTGAAAATTGCCCTGGGCAGGAAGAGGGGGGAGTGCCTGGTATTGAAGTGGTTAAGTAGTAGAAAATGTTTTTCATTATTACATAAAATACAGGAATTCAAAAAAAGGGGCATAGACAAGCCCACATATGGATAAAAGAGTACACGTGTATTAGAAGCAGTCAGACGTGGCATAGGTGTACCACTTGGAGCTTGCCTACATATTTCGTGGCACAGGCTGTTTCTTCAGGGCTTCATTCTCCGTGTCTGACTCAAAAAGTCTCTAAATGGAGCATCAGGTGTGTTCAGGCGAGCCTTTCACCGGCATACCGTCTTGCTGACATCAAATACCATTAGAAAAACAACCTGAACAGAGTGAGCTGCTTGAATACAAACCAAAAAGCCTCAGTCCCTCCTAGGGGTACACAGAAGGGGTCCCAAACAAGCGAAGATGTCTCATAAGAGGATGACGCCACAAAGGTAGACAGAGGGGGAACAAAAAAGGATGCCATTAGCTTCAGCAAATGGTGTGTCTGGATCTCCCCGAAGACCCGCTGCTCCAGCCAAGCAGTGACATCGGGATTGATATGGGGACTTTCCTACACCACAATAAAAAGCTTGCATAGTTTGTTGAATAATAAAGAAATAATAGTCAAAACCTGCTGATAGAGGTGGTGCCGTTCAGGTATAGCTACTATTGTAAAGATCACTGCAAAGCCACAGGTCACCAAGCATAGTAATAATGTTTCCTCATACTAGTCCCATTCTTTTTAGACTTAACTTTTACACCCAGCTTTTTTTATACCTCTGACCACCCATGTGCATGAGTCTGTAGTGTATTAATTAGTGAAACATTATTTGGATTTGACTATGGAAGATAAATTAAAGCGGAGTTCCACCAAAAGCGGAAGTTCCGCTTTAAGTACTCCTTAACCCCTTCTTTGCCACGTTTGGCATGTCATATTTGGGGGGGGAGCAGGTACCTAGTTTTGACAGGTACCCCGTTTCCACTTCCGCTTGGGCCGCCTAGGTGACTCGAACGGAACCCTCCCTACAACCTTCTGGGACATGCCACAGGCCGCAGAAGATTGTCCGGCCACTGAGGAGGCGCAGCGCAACTCGCGCATGCGCACCCGGCTGTGAGGCCGCAAGCTGTCACAGCCGGGCGCCCACATTTGTGATGCCGGGGCCAGGGAGAGGAGAAGCAGAGAACCGAGGGTTCGGGCGGCCGCATCGCTGGATCATGGAACAGGCGAGTGTGTGTTTATTAAAAGTCAGCAGCTACACTTTTTGCAGCTGCTGACTTTTATTAAACACAAAATACGTCTGGAACTCCGCTTTGAAGTGGTGAATAATATATTTGTTTTGGTAGACAATTATAGAAGTGATTTCTGAGGGTTATAGAAGCTTTTTAGAATTATCCATAAGGTTAGGTTTCATTGTCCAGTGGGTGAAGATGTGTGTTTTGGTGAAGCGCATAATTGCCAATTCCAATTTCTATTTTGGTATTCCAATATTAAGACCGAGTGCATCACTGCCAATTTCAATTTTTATGAACAAAGAGAAGGTAATGCAATAACGTGCACATGTGGAAGATTTCCTTGTATGTCTGTAAGGTGCAACTGAGGTCTAGTGAGCTACATCACTAACCTAGTCTCTAAATACCAACCAAATCGTCCTTTTCTTGTTCAAAGGTTTTTATTGAAAGATCAACATATGGTAACAAGTATAATGTATCAATTAAAGTTATTTTAGTAGTTACATGTAAATTAAAGAAGCAGGTTACGGCATTGTATTAATATAACACACGGATGGTAAAATTAATGTTAGATAAGTTCACTTTTTATCAAAATGATAGAGTTTTCAGACTGTTTCAATATTAGCTTACATTAATATTTAGAGGATCATTATCAATTAATGAAAGACAATTAGGTCTATTTGTGTCTGAGTTCTTATGTGTGTTAAACATTTGAATAAAGTATATGTATCAAACTACTGAGTGTGATATTTTAAATATATTCAATATCACCTGTTGCTGTTAGGTACCTTATGAAATGATAATAAGAGAGAAATAAGGAAGAGAAGAAAAAAGAAAGATAGAAAATAAGGGTAAGGAAAAGTGGGGGGACAGAGGGCATGGGGTGTTCCAGAGGCATTAACTATTCTTATAGTTTTATCATTGTTGCATATAAAAATGTGAGTTACCATGACTGGAGTACCTTTTGGTCAAAGTTTATAGGTAAACAATGTGTCATCCATGGTTTCCATAGACCTTCATATGCATTCAGATTTTCTTTATCTAGGGCTTCCATTTTTGCATGCAACAATGACCGATTGATTCTGTGCTTGGTTTCTGCTATGTTTAGTAAGGGATTTTTCCATGCTTTAGTTATTGTCTGTTTTGCGGCCGCCATAAGTTGTATGAATAGCTTGAATTAATTACGAGTCATGTATTCAGGATTTATATTTAAAAGTGCAATTTCTGGATCTGGTATTATTGTTATTTCAAACATTTCTGAAGCGAGTAAAAAAACCTTTTTTCAAGATTCGTTTATAAAAGAACAATTCCACCACAGCAGAGACCTGAGTAATCAGGCGCAAATTTAGCTATTGTAGCAGGAACCAAATACCAGCGTGAGAGTACCATGTAGGTGGTTTCAATATCTGTCACATTAGGAGAAAATGATTTGATATTGGACCAGATTGCAGACCATTCTGTTTTATCTATAGTTCGATCAAGATTTTTTTTCCACATAAGATGGTAATTTAACATCTGATTTAACTAGCAATGTGGAGTATATTGTTGATATGAGACCTCTGGCATGAGGGTCTTTCCATGCATATATTTTCAAATTTAGTAAAATCATCTACAGAGTCGTCAATGTTTAGGAAAGGAATACAAAAGTTCTTAATTTGAAGGTAACAAAATATTTCTGATTGGGGGAGCCCAAAAGACTTGCATAAGTCTGGGAAGGGACAGATTGTTGGATTTAGGTTTATGTGATGTAAACATGTTATACCTTTGGACCAAGCCCAATAAGATCTGGGATAAGTCCATGCTAGATAGAAAGCTGGGTTTTTGAGAAAAGATAGAAGTGGACTATGTTTGGGTTGCAGACCATGAGAGTTTTTGAGTCTATCCCAGATAGCTAGAGAATGTTTAGTGATTGGGTTTTTAAAGTTTTATGATCTATGGGACGTAAAACCATAAAATATTGTGTATGGAGAGGGTCACAATCTATTGCTTTAATGGTAACCCACAGGGGAATCTCAGTTTTGGAGTGAAATTTTATGGATTGTGCTAGTTGAGCGGCTTTATAATATAATGAAATGTTTGGAAATCCTAGGCCACCATGGATTTTGGGAAGAAATAAGGTTTCTCTAGATATTCGTGGTTTGAGTTTCCCCCAAGTAAATTTTATAAATTTTTGTTGTATTATTCTAAGGAAATAGGCCGGGATGTGTATTGGAAGAACTCTGAAAAGGTACAGGAATTTAGGAAGTATGGTCATCTTTATTATATTTATTTTCCCAACTCATGAAGTCGGTATAGGTGACCATTTTAAAAGCAAGTTTGTAGTTAATTTTAGTAAAGAAGGATAGTTGGCGGAAAACAAATCCAAGTAGCTGGCAGTGAGCTGGATACCCAAATAAGGAATGATATGTGTAGCCCATTTAAAGGGTAATGATTCTTGTACAATTTATTTTTCTGCAGTGGTTAACGAGATGTTCAGCGATGTAGATTTTTGAGTATTAACCATAAGGTCTGAGATGATTGAATAGGTTTTTTAGTGTATTCATAAGGTTAGGAGCTGACATTTGAGGTGAAGATAAAAATAGAAGGATCTGCAACTAAACATATCTTGTGGTGACAGCCTCTTTGTACTAAAGGCTCAATAAGCAAAGCAAATAATAAAGGTGAGAGCGGGTATCCTTGAATTGTGCCCCTTTCTATGTTGAATGTTTCAGATTTGTAACCTACGTATTTAATGTATGCTTTAGGTTTGCAGTAAAGTGCTGAGATCCATTGTAAGAAATGAGGGCCAAATCCCCATTTACTAAGAGTATAGTGCATATAGAACCATGAAATAAAATCAAATGCCTTTTTTATATCTAATGAGAGGAAACAGGTTGGGATGCGGCGTAATTTCACAGCATGTGATAGAAGGGTGGCACGTCTAAAATTATTACATGCTTGTCGGATAGGGATAAATCCAGCTTGGTCTTTATGTATAATTTTAACAATGAATGTATTAAGTCTAGTAGCAAGGATTTTGGCTAATATTTTAATATCTACATTTAGTAAAGAGATAGTTCGAACAGATACTATCGTCCGAGTTTGGTTTGGGAAGCATATAAATAATTGCTGTTAACGTTTCCTGTCTAAATGAGTGACCTAATAGTATAGAGTTGAAGGCATCAGTTAAGGTGGGTTATAATGCTTCAATATACGTACGATAATATAGTGTGGAAAATCCATCAGGGCCAGGTCTTTTTTTATTTTCAGTGTTTTGATAGCACTGGACACCTCTTCAACCAATACAGGTTTCTCTAGTAGCTCTAACTGTGTTGTGGATAATGAGGGAAGGAAATGTGGGATAATAACTCATCTGCTTTGGATGTATCCAGCTCAGTGCCAGAAGAATATGAAGTGTTTAAATGTGTTTTAAACTTTTGAAGTATTTTCCTTGGGTTATTGGAGTATACATCTTTAGATATTTTGAGGCAAATAGGTTTAGTGGGAGAGTTGTGAGATTTGAGCGTGCGGGCTAATAGAGTTTCTGGTTTATTAGCTTTCATGTAAAAATTGTGGTGTGATTGATTGATAGTTTTATCTGCTGATTTTGTGAGAAACAGGTCAAATTCAAGTTTAGCCTTATCCAATTGCAATTGTAACAAAGGGGAAGGATTGGATTGAAATGCCATGTAGCAAGTGTTAAAGTTTGTTTCTAATTTGTTATATAAAGCTCTAAGTTCTCGAATTAAATAGAGATGCTTGTCTCATACATATACCACGTAAAACTGGCTTGTGAGCTTCCCACAGAGTGAGTAGGGATATATCAGGGGTATAGTTGTCTACAATGTATTCTTTCAGTGCAAGTTCAATATTAAGTTTATGTGTTGGGTTTTTAAGTAAGTAATCTCCAAGAAGCCAAGTCGGATCATGTGCTTTTGAAATGGTAGAGGCTATAGTGGTAAGTATTGCACTATGATCCGACCATGGGATTGGTAACATTTTGGATGTTAGGATTTCAGGCAGCATACCTGTAGTTAGGAATATGTGGTCTATTCGTGAGAATGAGCGATGGGGATGTGAATAATGGGTAAATGGTCTTTTAGTTGGATTCAGTTCATGCCAGGAGTCTACTAAATTATGTTTTGTAATAAGTTGTGAAAAAGAGTGTCTATTAGGGACATTTGAGATATAGGTGATTGGTCTAGAAAGGGCAAGAGAGTTAGATTTGAATCTGCACATAAAAGTAACGTTCCTATTTTATGTGATTCGATTACCTGTAAAAGGTGAGGGAGGAACAAAGTAGGACTTTTGTTGGGGGCATAATATGAACATAATATGAACATAATATGACATTAGTGTTATGGCAGTATCATGCAAATATCCTGTTAGATTCAGGTATTGACCTTCCGGGTCTTTAATCTCCTTTAATAATGTAAATGGGTAATTGCGGTGAAATGCAATAAGTATGCCTCGCTGTATAGTTGAAGCTGAGGCTGTATAGACCCGTGAGTACATTTTGCTGAAAAATTTAGGAGTGGATTGTTTTGTGAAGTGGGTTTCTTGAAGGCACAAGATATGTGCTTTTCTAGCGGCAAAGGGGCAAAAGGCTTTAGTGCGTTTTTGTGGGATGTTCAGGCCCTGAACATTCAGGGATAGTATAGTTAATGGAGCCATAGGGTTTTGAATGCATGAGGTGAGATATCATGTTTTCCAAAACATTGTGTAGATAGACCTGCCTCTGGAGGTAGAAGATTTAATAATAAAACATACATATTCTTCATTTTGAATAGTAAATAAAACATATATAATCTCATTACACTTCCATTGGGGGGGGGTAAAAAACTCCCCCCAAGGGTACATTGGCCACTGTCGATTGACCACTATATCAATGAACTAACCAAGAGTAGCAAAAAGGGAGTACTAGTAGCAGGTTTCCATAAGTATATAAGTAACGAGAATATTTTATCACTAGCAGGAACTGGGGGAAAAATAATGGAAAAGAAACATGGATATTGAAAATGTATCCATTTTGACCATTAAGCCATTTAGATCTGGAGTAAAGCAGTTGTTAACAATATGTTATATTAAGAACTTGTTAAGACAGTTAAAGTATCTCCTTGAGGCGATAAATTACAAAAAAAAAGATAATAAAGATAATAAGACTGTTTAGCTGGCTTATTAATCAAGAGATAGATGAAGAATGGATCCTAGAAGTATGAAGTTCTGAAAATGTAAAAGATAACGGAAAATTTATATCAAATACTTACCGTAATTTTCCTTTCCTGATAGGCTCCATGGCAGCATACGTGTGGGTTGACCCCGCCTCCATAACTACCCAATAGGACCCCTCCCTATAAATTTCAGCTGTGGGCCCTCAGCCGTGTTTCGTAACTAGCCTACTCCAAGCATTGGGAGGGACTCCTGCTGCCATGGAGCCTATCAGGAAAGGAAAATTACGGTAAGTATTTGATATAAATTTTCCGTTTTCCTGACAGGCTCCATGGCAGCATACGTGTGGGAAATAACTCGCCAAACACACCCGGGTGGGCACAATGCTGAGCGAGAAAATAAATTTATTTAACACTGTCCACTGACAGTACTTTCAAACCAAAATTAATGGATGACAAAGCGGCAGGTTCAACACAATAGTGAGAAACAAACGTATTGATAGATGACCAGGAAGCTGCTCTACATATAACTTCGGGTGCGACATGAAGAGAAGCCGCCCACGAGGTTGAGATACTCCGAGTTGAGTGTGCAGTTACTGCCTCTGGAGGAGCCAAGCCCTTCGCTTTATAAGCCCTTTGAATGGTCTGTACTATCCAAGCAGAGATGGATCTGATTGAGGCCCGTTTTCCTCTATTTTTCCCTTGCAGAAGAATGAAAAGGAAGTCCGTCTGCCTAAATGATTCCGTAGCTTCCAGGTATTGACTCAAAGTATGTCCCACATCAAGGGGATGAACTTCTTGACCTTCTGTTGTATTAAAGGTAGGCAATACAATTTCCTGATTTTCGTGAAAAATAGATGTCACTTTAGGGTTTGAGCCCAACATGGGAATTAATACTGCTCTATCCGGAAAAAAGGTCAGGAAAGGCTCTTTGGAACCTAAGTTCCTGATTTCAGACACTCTCTTGGCTGAAGTTACTGCCACCAGGAAGACGGTCTTGAGTGTGAGGTCTTTAACTGATAGAGGATCATCAGGATCTGTTCCAAGCGTGGAGAGGAAATCTAGAACAAGGGGAAGATCCCATTTGGGAAATCTCGGTTTCCTTTGAGGTCTTAGCCTGATAGCACCCTTGAAGAATTGGCGAACCAGGGCATGGTTAGCCCATGAAATTCCTGTGAATGCCGAGATGGCTGATATTTGCACACGAAGGGAACTTACTGCTAGAGGCAAATCCAACCCTGTTTGCAGAAAGCTGAGGATATCCTGGACTTTTGGAGAACCACAAGGATTAGGTCTAGAGGCCATGTGCTCTGTGAATTTGGACCAGATACGTTCATACACTCTATTAGTGCTCTTCCGTCTGGCATTCAGAAGCGTCGGGATGGCTTCTTCTGGACAACCTAAGGCTTCAAGCCTTCCCCTCTCAAAAACCAAACCCTGAGATGTAGATGAGCAGGGCATGGATGCAGGATAGAACCTTGGGACAGAAGATCCGCCCTGAGAGGCAGAGGGATTGACTCCCGATAACTGAGGAGAGTTAAGAGGGGAAACCATGGCCTGTTGGGCCAAAACGGTATCACTGCCATGACTTCCACTTCCTCTGTTCTGAGCCTGCGGAGAAACTGGAGTATCACAGGTACCGGAGGGAAGGCATACGCTTTGTTGAACCTCCACCGATCCGTGAGGGCATCTATCCCATATGCTTGGGGATCCCGGAACCTCGAGTAATACCTGGTGAGTTTGTAGTTGCATGGGGATGCAAACAGATCCACTTCTGGAGACACTCCTAGTGTCAGGAGCCACTTGAACACCTCTTTGTGCAGGGACCACTCGTTGTTGTCCATTTGAACACGGGACAGAAAGTCCGCCTGAACATTCTGGACCCCCGGAATGTAGACTGCCGAAATGTTGGACAGATTCTTCTGAGCCCAGTTCATGATTGGCTCCACTTCCCTTAGGAGGGACCAGCTGCGAGTCCCACCTTGTTTCCTTATATAGGCCACCGCGGTTGTGTTGTCCAACCGGAGCATCACTGAGGAGTTCTTTATCAGATGGAAGAAGGATCTGAGCGCCTGAAAGGCCGCTCGAAGTTCCAAAATGTTGGATACAATCTTCTGAGATGGCGAGATCCATCTGCCCTGGGCCACTTCTGACAGGCAATGAGCACCCCAGCCCCGATTGCTGGCATCTGAGGTCACTGTGACCCATGTGATAGGAAGAATCGAATGGCAATTGCGGAGATTTTTCCCCTGGAGCCACCAAAGGAGAGACTCTCTCATGGATGGAGTGAGAAGGATGAGCTGATTCTTGCTGGGAGAATCCCACTGTTGGAGAAACCCTTTCTGGAATGGGCGAGTGCGCCATTGAGCCCACTTCACCATGGGAATGGTGGCTGCCATTGTGCCGATCACCTTTAGACATTGAAGAGCGGAAAGGTGAGATGAAGCAAGAGTCGAACGGATCCTGTCCCGGATCACCACGATCTTCTCCTCTGGTAGTGAGATGGTGCCCTCTAGTGTGTTGAAATGGGCACCTAGAAATATGAGAGACTGAGATGGAATCAGGTGACTTTTCTCCAAATTCAGGAGCCACCCAAACTCTTGGAGTGGAAATTACTAGACTCCTGTGCTTTAGAAGCTGACCCTTGTCCTGGCCTAGAAGGAGGAGGTCGTCGAGATAGTGGTGAAGGCGAACTCCTTTGACTCGGAGCAGAGCAACAACAGCCAGCAGAACCTTGGAAAACACCCGAGGTGATGTTGTGAGACCAAATGGAAGGCAGGTAAACTGTAAGTGTTGATCGCCTACAGCAAAGCGAAGGAACTTTTGGAAGTCTGCCGCCACTGGAACATGAAAGTAGGCGTCTTTCAAGTCTATCGACACCAGCCAATCTTCCAGATGAACCGATTGTTGAATCGTTAATAGTGACTCCATCTTGAATTTTTCCTTTCGGATAAACCGGTTGAGATGAGTCAGGTCTATAACAGGCCTCCATGTGCCGTTCTTCTTCTGTACCAGAAACAGAGGAGAATACATGCCTTCTCCTCGTTCGCCATCTGGAACAGGAATGGCTGCGTTTTGAGCTAATAAAGAGCTTATGTAAGCTAAAAGAACTTGTTTCTTCTCTTCTGAACTTGGAAGATTTGTTGGTATAAATCTTAGACTGGGAGTGCTGTTGAAAACCCAGGTGTGGCCTGAGGACACTGTCTTGACAGTCCAGAAATCCCGAATTGAGGCCGCCCAAACATGCCGGAAGTGGAGCAGACGAGCCCCCACCTGACATGTTTGAGCGGGCCCAATTTCAAAAGGACTTAGTGGAGTCCTGGTTACTGGTGGAAGCCCCTTTTGTGGGCTTTTTAAAAGAGGACTGCCTGGATTTCCAGGATCTAGAAAATTCCCGACCAGGCCTATAGCTACGTGCTTCCCTTGCACGGTCGGTGTTCTGCGATCTTGAAAAGGTGCGTTTTTGATTCTGTAAACGCCTGTCTTGAGGGAGGAACCCCGATTTACCACCCGTAGCCCGGGTAATGGCGCTATCCAGCTTGTTGCCGAAGAGGGATGAACCCTCAAATGGAATACGGCACCAAGCCTGTTTAGAGGCTGGGTCCGCCAACCAAGGTCGCAGCCACAAGGCCCGACGGGCGGTGACCGACGACAACATCACCCGAGCCACTAGGCGAACAATGTCAATAGAGACCTCCCCCAGAAAGGCAGAGGCAAGCCTGATTTCCTGAATAGGGGAGCTCTTAGCCGCTTCTTCAGAGATACCTCTAAGAGAATCGTTCACATTGTCTGACCATGCCTCCAAAGCTTTAGAGACTGCTGCTAAGGCCAGAGCTGGTTTGCACACTGTGCCTGCTGTCAGGTAAATCCTTTTTAGGTCGGCATCAATCCGTCTCTCTAGCGGATCTTTAAATGAGACTGTATCTTCAAGAGGCAGAGTCACATATCTCACAAGCCTCATTAATGCAGCATCTACCAAGGGAGCTGACTCAAGGTGTTTAACCTCTTCTTCCTTGAAAGGGTATAGTTTTGCGACTTTGGATTGCATAGAGCTTTTTTTATCTATCTTGCCCCATTCTTCAAAAATTATAGCTCCCACTTCCGTGAGGAAAGGAAAATAATGACGCTCCTTGCTGAGCTGTTTGAAAAACTTTCTCTGTTTAGCAGGAGAAATAACTGGATCTTCCCAAACCAGAGCGTTTTTAACCGCTTTCACCAGAGAAGGAACCAGGGCATATTCAAAGCCCATCCCAGGATCATCTGCTTCTGACCCACTATCTGAAGGGGGGGCTGACTGGTGACTAGGTTGAGAAGACTCCCACGTCTCAGGAACTGGACCCTCTTCTGACAGGGGAATCAGTGGATCTTGAGGAGAATCACGAGGCTTTGCAGCGTCTCTCTCCTGCAGTGATTCTTTCACAACTCGCTTGATTAGAGTTTCCAGGTGTTGGTCTGCACCTTCCCTCTCATTAGCTGCTTTAGAAAAACAGCGGTCACAGAGAGACTTGCTGGCAGGAACTGGGGCCCTGCATCCCCAACATATTTTCTCCGGTCCCCTATGAGATGAGGGGGGGTGAGGAGAGCCTCTACTGTGGTCTTTAGACTTAGAGGATGAACCATGGTGTCTAGAGCCAGAGGAGGAATGCCGGTGGTGTGATTTAGATGACCCGCTCCTTCTGCGGGAACTACTTTGTCTTTGATCAGACCTAGAAGGGCTAAGGAAAGAAGGAAGACAGGAATAGAGAGAGAGAAAAGGCACAAGTCAGAATGATGCCCTACACTCCGCTCTCTTCCCCCCAGCAGGTAAGTAAAGAAATATACATTCAAATCCTACCTGCTGCGAGAGGACTGGCCACCAGGAGGCAGTGAAGAGTCCATGGCTGATGCTGGGAATCACTGCAGGTGAACACAGAGTAAATCAGATACACCAGAAAGCAAAACAGCAAGCACAGACCCATCTGTACTGCACTTACCTGGGGAAGGCTCTGCAGATGCTCAGGGAAGTCGCCGCTATGCCCACGATCATTCCCGAGCTCTGCAAGCTTCCCCAGGCTTTTAAAATTGGCGCCGCGTGACATCACGGCCGCGCCAGGCCCACGGTCGTCGTGCGCATGCGCGAAACCAGGCCTCGCTTTCGTTCCGGAACTGCGCCTGTGCAGAACGCAGACAGAACCCGGAAGTAGAGGGAGCGGCGGCTGGAACGCACAGGGAACCAGCCGCTGCATAGGCAATTTTGAAAAAAGCATACAGAGAGAAAAAACAACAACAACAAATATATACACTGCTGCCATGAAGGCGATATATGCTCACCACCACCTACGATCGACTCGGCCGGAACATCCATACACACACCGGGCTTTTGGCAGATAATGGCCACCTGCATACTGCTAGGCAATCGGCCTGTGCGCGCTTTTCATTCAAAAATGACTCCAGCTCTTCAGCGCTTACTCTGCAATACACTCCATACCCTGCTAACAGTCAAGGCTTATTGGAGGGATGAGACATCACATCAGTCGGCCGATACGATCGCGGGACATCGTCTTCAGGTAGGAGAACCAAACATCAGGTCCTACGGAGGAGGACAAAAAAGGAACACGGCTGAGAGCCCACAGCTGAAATTTATAGGGAGGGGTCCTATTGGGTAGTTATGGAGGCGGGGTCAACCCACACGTATGCTGCCATGGAGCCTGTCAGGAAAGCTCATTTTCACATTATCATAACCGAGTGTGTCTAAATATAATAAGAATTAATTAGATGCAAAACGTGAAATAGACAATAAGGATTGGTGAACTTATCCATCAAGTAGAGAGAGAAATATGAGTATATACAGTAATCTCCAGTCCATAGAGTCAGGGACTTGATCAGGCGATCAATATCGGCCCTTTTATGTGAGCTCTGGTGTTCATTTCTCCTTGGCAACGCGGAAGATTTATTTGGAGAAGATGATGTCGGTCTTCGTCGAGTGGTTTCTTGATTTCTTTGTCGAGTTCAGCAGATGCATGTCTTAAAGGGTTGTTTGGAGTTCGTTAGCAGAACAGCATGTAAATTTAGAGCCTTGAAATGCAAAACACACTGAAAAGGGGAATCCCCATTGATATGTAATTTGATTATGTTGTAATACTTGTAGTAAGGGTTTTAAGGCCCTTCCTTTATTTATTTATTGTAAGTTGGGACAAGTCTGCAAAAAGCTGGTAATTATGTCCTTGGAAGTTAAGAGTTTCTTTATTCCTTGCTGCAGATAGTAGTTGTTCTTTTGTTCTGTAGAAATGAAACTTTGCAATGATATCGCGGGGTGGACCATCAGATTTTTTTAGGTGTTAGGGCTCTATGAACTCTGTCCATTTCCAGTCTATCGCAAGGGTCTTTAAACTATGGCCCTCCAGTTGTTCAGGAACTACAATTCCCATCATGCCTAGTCATGTCTGTGAATGTCAGAGTTTTACAATGCCTCATGGGACGTGTAGTGCTGTAACAGCTGGAGGGCCATAGTTTGAAGATCCCTGGTCTATCGGGATGGCTGGTTGTAGTTCCTGAAAAAGTGCTGTCATTGTAGCTTGTAAGTCAATTACAGTTTCAGGAATACCCCTAATACGCAAATTAGAGCGTCTATCACGATTTTCGTAGTCTTCCAATCTTGTCTGTAAGGTTGCATTTTCCTCTTTAAGGTTGTCAATTTCATTATAGCATTCTACATTGTTAATTTCTAAGTCATTTACTCTGGTTTCAAGTGTGGATAAGCGCTAACCCTGCTTTCTTATTTCCGTGGTAAGGCTAGTAGTAATATGGTCAGAGGTGCTTTTCAATGCTTTTTGAAGCAGTTTTTCTATTTGTTTCAGTGTAACTGGTGAGGTAATTTCATTCTGTGGTGAATCTTCCAAATACTCACAGTGTAATTCAGAATCATATGGTGCAGTTTGTGTGACAGTATATGCCAGGGTCATGCAATTAGTGGACCTCCAGCTGTTGCAGAACTACAAGTCCCATGAGGCATAGCAAGACTTTGACAGCCACAAGCATGACACCCAGAGGCAGAGGCATGATGGGACTTTTTTTTTTTTGTAGTTTTGCAACAGCTGGAGGTCCGCTAATTGCATATCTCTGGTATATGCCTTTAAGTTGATATCATCACCGCGCCATTTTGGCTGTGCTGAGAGGCGGCGCTGTTTTGTTGATTTTGGGACCCATATTCTGTCCAGCAAGACCGGGACCGAGACCCCTGAATTCTGGGGTGCTGTGGGCACAAATTGATATGTTTTATGTGCAGGTGTTTGGCGAACACCCATCGTTATTCGCCTTTATCGTTCTCTCAGAGAGCTTCAGGCAGGCAGGCATGTCTGCTCCGCCCTCCGGCTCCCCCCAAATTGTCCTTTCTTTCTCGAACATCATGGGACACAGAGCCACAGTAATTACTGATGGGTTATATAGGTATCATTGGTGATTGGACACTGGCACACCCTATCAGGAAGTTCAACCCCCTATATAATCCCTCCCCCTTGCCGGGATACCTCAGTTTTTACGCCAGTGTCTTAGGTGATGGACGTGTAAAGATGTCCTGTGCTGAGCTCCAAAGGGAATATCCTGATATCCTATACTGGGGCAAGCCAGGCGAACCGGATCCATTCAAACTGTCTTTTCATGGCCGAATTGAATGGTACCCGGGCCTCGTGTCCGAAGAAACGAGGTTTTACCCGTAACGCTTCTCTTTTTAGAGAGCTGGACCCCGCAGATCAGAAAATGGCTTTAAACTTCCTAATTTCTGGCGAGGTGCTTTACGGCCCCAGAACTGTTGGATCCCCCTACTGATGGGGGCCCCAGTCTCTGACGGTTTTTTCAAACAGAGCCCACCGTGAGAGGTGAAGATTGGGTCTGTGTAAACAGCACCCTGCGGCTGGATAAGGTAAGAGGAGATTCCACAGAATTTTTGAGTTCTAGTGGCTTTTCTCCTTTAAGGTAAATGCATGCTATGCCTATTGTGACCACCGGGGGCTGCCAAGAGCACAAACCTGCACATGCTGACTGTCTGTCTCAGTGTTCATCGTTGGTGTTTTTTCCTCACAGCGTCTCAAGCCGGCTGCAAAGAAGGTAAGATGGAGGAGGGATTTCTCATGTTTGAATGTTCCCCCCAGGCTAGAGGGGCCACAGGGGTCTAGAAAGTGGTTATACCACCCGGACTCTGCGGCCTAATGGCCACCATCTCTGAAGATAGCCGTTCAGGCAGATCTTGTTACCAGCCTCTCTCCCCCCCCCCCCATCCCCAGCCTTTCTCCAGAAGCATGACAGGAGAGTCGGCCAGCATGGGAAGCGCTTGTTTTTTTCAAAACTCAAAGGGGGGGGTGGTACGTCAGCACTGAGTGCTTAGACTCCCACTCAGGCCAGCTGCAGGCTATTAGAGGCACTCTGTACATGTGCACACAGCCTTCTGAGAGACACAGAGCTGACGGTCGCATGTAAGGTGGGACACAGGCATTCTCCTAGGCAGCATTTACTGAAGTAACACCAGACTGAGCATTGGGTAGCAAGGCTTTTAGCCAGACTACATCGCTCAGCAGGCAGTGTTCATTTGTATACCTCACACCTTGTTGCTTTGCACTGTGGGTAGAAGAGGTTCAAGCACCCCAGGAACCAGAGACACTAGGGGATCTCGTTCAGGTTCTGAGGGCCCCCTGTCGGCAGCATCCTCCCCCCCTAAAGATGGGCCAGGGACGGCTAGCCAGGGAGAGCCATCGGGGTCAGGGGCTACACCTGCTTCTGGCACTTCAGCCCCTGTATATATTACACAAGAGGTTTTTTCCTCAACCATTAATGGTCTAGAGGAAAGATTAATGGCCGTGATTACGTCTTCACTCAGTGGAAGAAAACGCACTAGGCTTTCCTCTGTTCCCCAAGACCCTCAGACAGAGGAGCTCTGGGATAAAGGAGATGAATCCCTTTCAGAGGATCGGGATGGGACGGATGATTCCTCTTCGGAGGATTCAGGTGGAGAGGGACCCTCTGCGACTTCCCAAGAGGAGAAAGTCTTAGTGCAGATCCTCACTGGATTGGTCCGATCCACATTTAAGTTGCCCATACCTAAAACTGCTAAGAATCCTCTTCTGCTTTGGGGTCACTGAAACCTTTCCAAGCAGCACATGCTTTTCCTGTTCATACTTTACTTGAAAAGCTCATTTATTCTGAGTGGGATCACCCAGACAAACGTTTTTTTCCGCCGAGAAAGTTTTAAACACTTTATCCGATGGAAGAAAAGTTTATTAAAATGTGGGGAATACCGGCTATTGATGCCATTTCCTCCGTAAATAATAGCCTGACTTGTCCTGTAGACAATGCTCAGATGCTCAGGGATCCTGTAGATAAAAGGATGGAATCCCTATTGAAGGATGTTTTCTCCTTAGCAGGATCAGTGGCCCAACCTGCAGTAGCAGCGATTGGAGTCTGTCAATACATAAGAGACCATGTTAAGCAGGTCATCAAAGTATTACCTGAACAGCAGGCCCAGGGGTTTGCTAACCTTCCAGCGGCCTTATGCTTTGTGGTTGACGCCATTAGAGATTCTATCGTGCAAACCTCCCGTCTTTCACTGGGGTTGGTGCATATACGTAGAATCCTATGGTTAAAAAATTGGTCAGCCGAAGCACCATGTAAGAAGCTACGGGCTGGGTTTCCATTTCGTGGTGCAAGGTTGTTTGGAGAGGACTTGGATAACTATATCAAGAGAATCTCTTGTGGGAAAAGCATTCTCTTACCTGTCAAGAAGAGTAAGCGTCCCTCTTTCAAACGGACTCTTTCCCCAGCGCCGGGGGCTTCAGCCTCCAGGCAGTCTCGACGGCCGCCTCCATCGGGGTCCAGAGACAAGAGTCAACCCCAGGGACAAAAGAAGTCCTGGGGAAAGAAGCCTACTAGGCAAAACACTAAGACCTCTGCATGAGGGGGCGCCCCCGCTCACTCGAGTGGGGGGAAGACTGCGACAGTTCTCAGAGCTCTGGCAGGAGGACTTCCAGGACAGATGGGTAATCTCCACGGTAACCTTAGGGTACAAGCTGGAGTTTCAGGAATTCCCTTCTCCTCGGTTCCTCAGATCAAGTGTTCCCAGAGACCCAGAGAAGAAGCAGTCGCTCCTTCTAGCGTTAGAGCGACTTTTGTCGCAGAAGGTCATTATGATAGTTCCCACAAAGGACCAGGGATTGGGCTTCTATTCCAACCTTTTTACGGTCCAAAAGCCAAATGGGGATGTCAGGCCCATTCTGGACTTAAGGGATCTGAACCGATTCCTAAGGATTCAATCCTTCCGCATGGAATCAATTCGAACAGTAGTTCCCACCCTGCAGGGAGGAGAATTTCTGGCATCAATAGACATCAGAGATGCATATCTGCATGTGCCCATTTTTCCTGCTCATCAGAAGTTTCTGCGCTTCGAGGTAGGAGGGCGCCATTTCCAGTTTGTGGCTCTGCCTTTCGGGATAGCCACTGCACCTCGAGTGTTCACAAAGATCTTGGCTCCTCCTCTGGCCAGATTAAGGGCTCAGGGTATAGCTGTCATAGCATACCTAGACGACCTGCTCTTGATAGACCGGTCGGTAGCCTCTTTGAATGGAAACTTGAGGACCACAGTCAGGTATCTAGAACACCTGGGTTGGATCCTCAACTTAGAAAAGTCTTTCCTAAAACCAGTAAGAAGACTGGAGTATTTAGGTCTGATTATAGATACAAGCCAGGAGAAAATATTTCTACCCCAGGCAAAAATCGCTGCTTTAAGAGAGCTGATTCTGGCAGTAAGGACCAAGAAGGGTCCCTCAGTCCGCCTTTGTATGAGGCTACTAGGGAAGATGGTGTCTTCATTCGAAGCAGTTCCCTATGCTCAGTTTCACTCAAGAATGCTGCAACACAGTATTCTGTCGACCTGGAACAAGAAGGTTCAGGCATTAGACTTTCTGATGCACCTGTCGCATGCGGTGCGTCAGAGCCTCAAATGGTGGCTCATACCCGAAAACCTGCAGAAGGGGAAATCCTTTCTACCGGTTACCTGGACGGTGGTAACAACAGATGCCAGCCTGTCAGGTTGGGGAGCAGTTCTGGAACAGGCTGCGGTCCAAGGGGTATGGTCCAAGACAGAGAGAACCTTACCCATCAACATTCTGGAGATCCGGGCGATACATCTAGCTCTAAAAGCCTGGACTATCAGGCTACAGGGTTGTCCGGTCAGGATCCAGTCCGACAATGCCACAGCAGTGGCTTATGTCAATCATCAGGGAGGCACCCGGAGCCGAGCTGCTCAAAAGGAGGTGAACCAGATCTTAGTCTGGGCAGAGATGCATGTGCCATGCATATCGGCAGTTTTCATCCCGGGAATAGAGAATTGGCAGGCGGACTATCTAAGTCGCCAGCAGTTACTTCCAGGGGAATGGTCTCTGCATCCCGACGTCTTTTGGGCCATATGCCAAAGATGGGGGGTTCCAGATGTAGATCTCTTTGCATCCCGATTCAACAAAAAGATAGACAGATTTGTGGCAAGGACAAAAGATCCTCTTGCATGCGGGACGGATGCGTTGGTGATTCTGTGGCATCGGTTCTCACAGATTTACGCATTCCCGCCTATTCTGCTATTACCACGACTCCTTTGCAGGATCAGCCAGGAAAGGAAGTAGGTACTTCTGGTGGCCCCCGCTTGGCCCAGAAGGACTTGGTATGCAGAAATAGTAAGGATGACGGTAGGTTCCCCGTGGACCCTACCGGTACGCCCAGACCTGTTATCTCAAGGTCCAGTGTTCCATCCTGCCTTACAAACGCTAAATTTGACGGTTTGGCTATTGAGACCCACGTTCTGAAGAGTCGTGGGCTCTCAGGTCCTGTCATATCTACCTTGATTAATGCAAGGAAGCCAGCTTCCAGGATGATTTATCATAGAGTCTGGAAAGCTTAAATAACCTGGTGTGAATACAGAGGTTGGCATCCCAGGAAATATGTCATAGGTAGAATCCTTGACTTTCTACAATTAGGATTAGAGATGAAGCTGGCCTTGAGTACCATCAAGGGCCAGGTCTCTGCTTTATCAGTATTATTTCAGCGGCCACTTGCTTTGCATTCTTTGGTCCGAAATTTTATGCAGGGGGTGATGCGTCTTAATCCTCCGGTTAAAGCGCCCCTAAACCCCTGGGACTTGAACTTGGTTCTGGCTGTGTTACAGAAACAGCCTTTTGAACCAATAAGTCAGATTCCTTTGGTCTTGTTGACAAGGAAGTTAATTTTTCTGGTAGCCATCTCTTCTGCTAGAAGAGTATCAGAATTAGCAGCTCTTTCCTGTAAGGAGCCTTATTTGATTATACACAAGGATAGAGTGGTATTACGCCCTCATCCTAGTTTTTTACCGAAGGTGGTTTCTGATTTTCATTTAAACCAAGACATTGTTCTACCTTCCTTTTTTCCAAATCCCTGTTCTCCGGAAGAGAGATCTCTACATTCGTTGGATGTAGTAAGAGCAGTTAAGGCCTATCTAGGGGCAACTGTTCAGATCCGCAAGACGGATGTTTTGTTTGTGCTGCCAGAGGGTCCCAATAGAGGACAGGCAGCGTCAAAAGCTACCATTTCTAAATGGATTCGACAGTTGATCATTCAAGCTTACGGTTTGAAACAGAAGGTTCCCCCGTTTCAGATCAAGGCACATTCCACAAGGGCTATTGGTGCTTCTTGGGCAGTGCATCACCAGGCCTCTATGGCTCAAATCTGCAAGGCCGCAACCTGGTCTTCAGTTCATACATTCACCAGATTCTATCAGGTGGATGTGAGAAGGCATGAGGATATCGCCTTTGGGCGTAGTGTGCTGCAGGCAGCGGTACAGGGTCCTCAGGTCTGATTGCACCCTACTTGGTCGTGGTTCCCCCCCCCTCAGGTAGCATTGCTCTGGGACATCCCATCAGTAATTACTGTGGCTCTGTGCCCCGTGATGTTCGAGAAAGAAAATAGGATTTTTTAAAACAGCTTACCTGTAAAATCCTTTTCTTTCGAAGGACATCACGGGACACAGAGGTCCCGCCCCTCTTCTAATACACTATATTGCTTGGCTACAAAACTGAGGTATCCCGGCAAGGGGGAGGGATTATATAGGGGGTTGAACTTCCTGATAGGGTGTGCCAGTGTCCAATCACCAGTGATACCTATATAACCCATCAGTAATTACTGTGGCTCTGTGTCCCGTGATGTCCTTTGAAAGAAAAGGATTTTACAGGTAAGCTGTTTTAAAAAAATCCTATTTTTCATTCCTCCCAAGACCTCCTACTCTCTAGCTCCCTCTTCACCTCCTACCATACTCGCCTCCAGGACTTCTCCAGAGCCTCACCCATCCTTTGCAATTCCCTACCCCAATCTGTCTATCTCCAACTCTATCCACTTTTAGGCGATCCCTGCAAACGTTTCTCTTCAGAGAAGCCTATCCTGCCTCCTCCTAACACGTGTACTTTCCTTTTCTTCATCTGCTCATCCCCCATAGTTATTAACTTTTGTATAACTTGTCCCTCCCTCTAAGATTGTAAGCTCTAATGAGCAGGGTCCTCCGATTCCTCCTGTATTGAATTGTATTGTCTGCCCTAATGTTGTAAAGCACTGCACAAACTGTTGGTGCTATGTGAATCCTGTATAATAATAGTGAAATTTTTGGTTTAGTTGGTGAAGAATCACAGTATGCTTAGCAACAAGTAGGAAATGAGGGCAAGATAGATTTGCAAAGATGGTGGTTGTCTGCACAAACACAAAAAAATTAGTAAGCATGCAGCTATGGAATTAGGTCAATTTCGATTTGGCAGCAAAAGACTTGGCTGTTATTTGGTCATGTGATTACTGTATGCATACAAGAGTGCAACAAACCGCTAACTCAGCAAAACAAACACCTCCGCTTTATATAAACTCCAAAGGCATATTTAGTGCACATTGTCTAACACACATGAAGAGCAAAGAAAAAATCTGGTTGGTGGCACATTTTACATCAGTCTAACAAAACAAGCTGAGGGAACAGGAGTACTAATATGGTCCTACCCCAAATGTATTACAAATGTTTTTCTACCCATATAATATATATAATGTACAAAACATTTACACTTTGTCTATCCCTACCTTAACCACTTCAATACCAGACACCTTCACCCCCCCTCCTGCCCAGGCCAATGTTGCTATTTTAGCCCTGACACATTTTGAGTGACAATTACTCATTTAGCCACTATGTTTGATTGTACTGCAAGGACACAGTTGTGCTTCAGGCAGCTCCGAGCTTCGGCGGATGTTGCCAAGGTTCTGAACCCCGAGCGCATTGTACCATACAGAGTTAAGGGCTGTGATTGGTGTCTTACAAATATCGGTCTGCCGTGCTGTATAGACACATACTCAGACGAAGTTGTAATGATGAAACGCATCAGACCATACGGAGGCCTGAAGTGACATCAGCACGCCGCTGGATGTGACATGTGGTGGATATCTGACTGCTTCATATGTGGATTTATTGTAAACGCTCCTTGTTTTTACAGCACTTTATGTATATCCTGTGATTGCGGATTACCAGTCCCTAGATGACACCTTGAGTGTGACTTTGATCAACGGCTTAATATACATTGCCTTTTGGTGAGGGTTGAGTCAAAGGGAAGGGGGACTCACTTGGTGTAATTCTGGTGATTCTGGGATTCACGGAGCATCAAGAGATCAATTATCACCTTATGGATGTAACTCTCCCAGAGACACTTTCACCTGTTTGAGTAATAGACTTGATAGGGTCACAACTCACTATTGGGTGTTTTTAAGTAATGTTTACATTATTGATGGAGCGCTACTAGAGTTTTTTTTTTCTTAATGCATTCTATGCATTAAGATAAAAAGCCTTCTGTGTGCAGCAGCACTCCTAATACTTACCTGAACCCTCTCCTCAATCGAGCGATGTCCACAAATGCCTCGGTCATCTGGGACTCTCCCTCCTGATTGGCTGAGACACAGCGGCTCCATTGGCTCCCGCTGCTGTCAAACTCAGTTGGCCAATCAGGAGAGAGAGGGGACAGGACCTATACGCAGCTCTGTGTCTAAATGGGTACATGGAGCTGGGCATGGGTGCCCCTATAGCATGCTGCTTGCTGTGGGGGCACTTGACGGGAGGGGCCAGGAGCTCCAGCCAGGGACCCCAGAAGAGGAGAATCTGGACTAATCTGTGCAAAACCACTACACAGGGCAGATAAGTATAACATGTTTGTTATTTTAATAGAAAAAAAAGAGACTTTACAATCAATTTAAGTTGACACTTATGTTTTATCATAATTAGAATTACACCCCAGAACACATTCTGTTACTTCTCCCTCGTACGGTGATACCACTTATTAGACTTTTTCACAGCCTAGCATTATCACAAATGTGAAAGAAACTTGAAACACATCATCCATTTCACACTCACCACCAACCAGGTCACTCACAATTTCCCAACCTCCAGATGGCAGACCCTACTCCAAAAGATATCACTCCCAGTTACTCCCCCCACCCGCTGATTGATATCCTTCCATGACCACCTCACACCCCCCTGCTGACAGACCTCTCTCTCCAGCCTGTCCCCACACACCTTCTCACCTGCTGACCTGTGGATGGGGAAATCACTCCCGCAGTGTTATTGTGTTCTGCTAGTGGGGAGCCTTCCCTACCCACAGAATACAAAGATCAGTGCTGCTAACTATTAGGGGTGCTGAAATTAATCGTTGCATTGATGCATCGCGATTCGGGTGTCCCCGATGCTGCATCGATGCATAAGGACCGGAAAATCGTTTGCGGCTGACGTCATGACGACTAGCCCTCCCGGGAAAGCACTCGGAGTGTATTTTTAAAATTACTTTATTTTAATAAATGTTACAATGTTACAATGAATGAAGTGCACCGCTGTATGTGCTTTTTAAAAAAAGATGTCACTTCATACCGAATTTCACAGTAGTACGATACATCCCCCCCCCGCCTCTCTCCCCTCTCCTCTCACGTCTCCTGAGTCCTGACGTCAGCGGGTATTCTAAGCCCCGCCTGCTGACTATAGCTATAGTATCAGAAGAGAGGAGGGCGGGACTGAGAATTCCCCGCTGACGTCAGGAGACGCGAGAGGAGAGCGGAGAGAGGCGGGGGGAGCCGGGAGTCACATGAGCGGGATGTATCGTACTACTGCGAAATTCGGTATGAAGTGACATTTTTTCAAAAATCACATACAGTACAGCGGTGCACTTCATTCATTGTAACACGGCATTTATTAAAGAAAGTAATTTTAAAAACAGTAAGTAGAATACAAATGTGTACTCTACTTACACCTCTCGCTCCGTGCTGACAGGTCCCTGGCTATCCTGTGCACATTCCACTGTTAACTACTAGTGTGCTGGAAGGTGCAAACAGGAATGCCAGCACCAGTGGTGGCCCGTGCATTGGGGGGGGGGGGTTAGTGAAGTGATGGCTGCGTTTGATGGGCACAAGTGGCTGCGTTTGACGGGCACAGGTGGCTGCGTTTGACAGGCACAGGTGGCTGCGTTTGACAGGCACAAGTGGCTGCGTTTGATGGGCACAGTGGCTGCATTTGACGGGCACAAGTGGCTGTCCACGGCGCTGGAAATACTATTGTGGGACCGGCTGTGACAGCTTGCAGATTCACAGCCGGGTGCGCATGTCTCACTGCGCTTTCCTGCATAGCACAGCAATCTTTTAGGAACTGTGATGTGTCCCAGAAGATTGCAGGGTGGAAGGGCCGCCTAGGGGGCCCAAGTGGAAGTGGGAGCTCGTCAGTAATCGTGATGCATTGCGGAATCGAATCGTTGACCAGATAATCGTAATCGAATCGTGAGACCAGTGAAGATACGCACCCCTACTAACTATAGGTGGCAGCACTGATTGTTTTGGGAAAAACCTGACAGGCTAGTTGTACTCAGTATATACGCTGCTGCCAACGTCATTGGCACATGTGCACTGAAGAAATGGGCCGCTGGTGCTGTTTTTTCAGGAGTCATGCCGCGACCAGTGGCATGCGTGGGAGCGTCGTCATCGTGGCACTGGCCAATCACAGTGCCAGAGTCACGAACCCGGAAGTAACTCCGGTGGAAGATGTGTACGCTGAACTCGGAGGGCCGACGCCAATCAAGGGCATCGTTCTAAGGTAAGCGTTTCATAATAAGCTAGTATGTGATGCATAATAGCTCATTATGCCATTGTCTTGCAGGGTTTTTTTTTTTCCCCCTCCCGAGGTTTACAACCTCTTTAACTCACTGCACTTCATGTAGAAGTAGTGTTGTAACCCTAATCTGCTCTCCTGATTTGGGCTACAAACACATCCCCTTCGTCATTAAATAGGGATAAGGTGTTCTGTAGTTCACAGAAGATAGCTGGGAAAGCTGATAACATTATTTGAGATATCAGTTCAGTGTACAGGAGCTTACAAGGTCATTTGAATTCTTGTAAGATCAACAGGTTTTTTTTTTCTGTACTTGCAGAAAATGTATTTAACCTAAAAAGAGAAAACTAATACAGGCTAGGGATGAGCCGAACACCCCCCTGTTCGGTTCGCACCAGAACATGCGAACAGGAAAAAAGTTCGCTCGAACACGCGAACACCGTTAAAGTCTATGGGACACGAACATGAATAATCAAAAGTGCTAATTTTAAAGGCTTATATGCAAGTTATTGTCATAAAAAGTGTTTGGGGACCTGGGTCCTGCCCCAGGGGACATGGATCAATGCAAAAAAAAGTTTTAAAAACGGCCGTTTTTTCAGGAGCAGTGATTTTAATAATGCTTAAAGTCAAACAATAAAAGTGTAATATCCCTTTAAATTTCGTACCTGGGGGGTGTCTATAGTATGCCTGTAAAGGGGCGCATGTTTCCCGTGTTTAGAACAGTCTGACAGCAAAATGACATTTTGAAGGAAAAAACTCATTTAAAACTACCCGCGGCTATTGCATTGCCGTCAATACACATAGAAGTTCATTGATAAAAACGGCATGGGAATTCCCCACAGGGAAACCCCGAACCAAAATTAAAAAAAAAAAAAATGACGTGGGGTTCCCCCTAAATTCCATACCAGACCCTTCAGGTCTGGTATGGATTTTAAGGGGAACCCCGCGCCAAAAAAAAAAAAAAAAAAAAACGGCGTGGGGTTCCCCCAAAAATCCATACCAGACCCTTATCCGAGCACGCAACCTGGCAGGCCGCAGGAAAAGAGGGGGGGACGAGAGTGCGGCCCCCCCCTCCTGAACCGTACCAGGCCACATGCCCTCAACATTGGGAGGGTGCTTTGGGGTAGCCCCCCAAAACACCTTGTCCCCATGTTGATGAGGACAAGGGCCTCATCCCCACAACCGTGGCCGTTGGTTGTGGGGGTCTGCGGGCGGGGGGCTTATCGGAATCTGGAAGCCCCCTTTAACAAGGGGACCCCCAGATCCCGGCCCCCCCCCTGTGTGAAATGGTAAGGGGGTACTTACCCCTACCATTTCACTAAAAAAGTGTCAAAATAGTTAAAAATGACAAGAGACAGTTTTTGACAATTCCTTTATTTAAATGCTTCTTCTTTCTTCCTTCATCTTCTTCTTCTTCTGGTTCTTCTGGCTCTTCTGGTTCTTCCTCCGGCGTTCTCGTCCAGCATCTCCTCCGCGGCGTCTTCTATCTTCTTCTCCTCGGGCCGCTCCGCACCCATGGCATTGGGGGGGAGGCTCCCGCTCTTCTCTTCATCTTCTTCTTCATCCTCTTCTCTTCTTCTCTGTTTCTCTTCTTAATTTTCTTCTCCGGGCCGCTCCGCATCCATGCATGGAGGGAGGCTCCCGCTGTGTGACGGCGTCTCCTCATCTGACGGTTCTTAAATAACGGGGGGCGGGGCCACCCGGTGACCCCGCCCCCTCTGACGCACGGGACATGACGGGACTTCCCTGTGGCATTCCCCGTGACGTCACAGGGAAGTCCCGTCAAGTCACCGTGCGTCAGAGGGGGCGGGGTCACCGGGTGGCCCCGCCCCCCGTTATTTAAGAACCGTCAGATGAGGAGACGCCGTCACACAGCGGGAGCCTCCCTCCATGCATGGATGCGGAGCGGCCCGGAGAAGAAAATTAAGAAGAGAAACAGAGAAGAAGAGAAGAAGAAGGAAGAAGAGAAGAGGATGAAGAAGAAGATGAAGAGAAGAGCGGGAGCCTCCCCCCCAATGCCATGGGTGCGGAGCGGCCCGAGGAAAAGAAGATAGAAGACGCCGCGGAGGAGATGCTGGACGAGAACGCCGGAGGAAGAACCAGAAGAGCCAGAAGAACCAGAAGAAGATGAAGGAAGAAAGAAGAAGCATTTAAATAAAGGAATGGTCAAAAACTGTCTCTTGTCATTTTTAACTATTTTGACACTTTTTTAGTGAAATGGTAGGGGTAAGTACCCCCTTACCATTTCACACAGGGGGGGCGGGATCTGGGGGTCCCCTTGTTAAAGGGGGCTTCCAGATTCCGATAAGCCCCCCGCCCGCAGACCCCCACAACCACCAGCCACGGTTGTGGGGATGAGGCCCTTGTCCTCATCAACATGGGGACAAGGTGTTTTGGGGGGCTACCCCAAAGCACCCTCCCAATGTTGAGGGCATGTGGCCTGGTACGGTTCAGGAGGGGGGGGGCGCACTCTCGTCCCCCCCTCTTTTCCTGCGGCCTGCCAGGTTGCGTGCTCGGATAAGGGTCTGGTATGGATTTTTGGAGGAACCCCACGCTGATTTTTTTTTTTTGGCGCGGGGTTCCCCTTAAAATCCATACCAGACCTGAAGGGTCTGGTATGGAATTTAGGGGGAACCCCACGTCATTTTTTTTTTTTAAATTTTGGCCGGGGTTCCCCTTAATATCCATACCAGACCTGAAGGGCCTGGTATGGAATTTAGGGGGGCTCCCACTTCATTTTTTTTTTTTTTATTTTGGTTCGGGGTTTCCCTGTGGGGAATTCCCATGCCGTTTTTATCAATGAACTTCTATGTGTATTGACGGCAATGCAATAGCCGCGGGTAGTTTTAAATGAGTTTTTTCCTTCAAAATGTCATTTTGCTGTCAGGCTGTTCTAAACACGGGAAACATGCGCCCCTTTACAGGCATACTATAGACACCCCCCAGGTACGAAATTTAAAGGGATATTACACTTTTATTGTTTGATTTTAAGCATTATTAAAATCACTGCTCCTGAAAAAACGGCCGTTTTTAAAACTTTTTTTTGCATTGATCCATGTCCCCTGGGGCAGGACCCAGGTCCCCAAACACTTTTTATGACAATAACTTGCATATAAGCCTTTAAAATTAGCACTTTTGATTTCTCCCATAGACTTTTAAAGGGTGTTCCGCGGCATTCGAATTTGCCGCGAACACCCCAAATTGTTCGGTGTTCGGCGAACTTGCGAACAGCCAATGTTCGAGTCGAACATGAGTTCGACTCGAACTCGAAGCTCATCCCTAATACAGGCACCATATCTAGGGACTGGTAAGTTTCAATAAATGACATTTCTGTTTTGCAGCTTGGATATCCTTTAAAACAAGGACATTTAAAGTGGACCTTTACTCACACTTAAGACATCACATTATCCGACTGGAAGTTTTTTTGGTTAGGAAGTACATTTTTTTCATGGTACTCCTTTACACTTCCTCATTCCTTTCCTTGGCAAAGGATGATGTAGCTCTTGGTCTGTCCCTCCATTTTGCAGCCTCCTAAAATACACGTCACACATCCCAGGAAGCTTCAGCACAGTCTCTTTCCAGTTGGTGGATCTTGTGCATGCACAGTAGGGGAGCTGGCTGTGGGTGATCTGGGAGTCATAGCTGGCTACTGAATCCAAGATAGTGGCACAGAAATTAAAACAGCAGCAGAAACTTTGGGTTCTAGTAACACAGAGCTGGACTTTTTGGGCTAGTAAGTATGTTTTTTTAAAAGTCAACAACTGCAGTATTTGTAGCTGCTGACTTAATTTTTGCATAGCTAGAGAAAATCCTTTATAAACTCTGTTCATCGTGAAATGAAAGAGGTTCAGTGAAAATGTTAGATGCAAGTGACACTCCTTTGATTGCATTTCCTAAAGAGCACATAAAACAAAATATCAGTGTTTCATTTGTGTACGATTTTGACATTTTTGTTGAATGTCTGTTACATCCCACAAAAGACTAAATGCTATTGGTTCAGAAAATTTGCATCCACAGGAAACAGAACCTGATATTACATTTCTCAGCAATTCTTACCTCGTTTACCTTTAAAGCTGAACTCCGGGGAGACTGAAGGTCATCCCTTGCAGTGGGGCAGTGTCCACACTTCAAGGGTTACCTGCTTTTTTATGCCTAGGGAGACCAGGTACAGCAGTTTTACTTATCTGATCCTCTGCTCCAGCAGGCTTCTCTGCACTGCTAGACCGGTCTCTGCATCCTCTTCCCCCCTGCAGTCTGGTGGTTTAAGGTCCTCCGATGTCATTAAGATGGATGAAGGTACCATAGCCTTGCACTGGACATAGACAACAAGGGACAGTCCACTGCAAGAGCAGAGGGGAGTGACGTTTGCAGGCGGAGTGGAGGATCAGGTAAGTAAAAGTGATCTTACCACCCCCTAAAAAAAAAAGACAGTTCAAGCTCCTCTTAGATACAGTAAGGTTGTCACCCCAGGACAGGGAGTGTTTTCCTGGCAGGATCACCAGGTGAAAATAAAGAAGAATAAACTAGAAAAAAAAAGTATGAAAAAAGTTAAAAAAATAAATAAAATTCAGCCAAATCTAAGGAAAGGTAGGCTGCAATGCATTGTTTTTGTTCTAGATACACTTTAATCCTTGCAGTGCGGGAGATTAGCTTTAAAGCTGTAAAATTACGTTTAAAATAAAAGACACACAATTAACAGGAAAATCCAGCATATTTAATATGAAAAAAATAAAACATGTCACATAACTGATTAAGGGGAACGTGTAACACTGTATAGTAACCCACCATGGAATATTTAAGAGACACTACAAAGCAAAAGTAGACCCTTATACAACAAAACCCAACTTTTCACATCCCAATACAAGATGCAAAGCTTGTAACAGGAATTCTGATTTTACAAAATTATCGGACATATCATATGACTTTTTTTTTTACACAAGACCATAGCAGCACTAGAAATAGTTATCTGTATGGCTCAATCACTGTGTTAAATATAATTTGACATAAGTTAAATACTTACATGAGAGACCTCTGATAGACGCTGACATTCTCTGCCTCCTGTTCTGTCTTCCAGTTCTGGGCCAGGGAAGCAACTTCACCATGAATGATGGTACAGGTAAGCAGCCCACGAGCTAGAGAATGGCAGCTTCTGTCTTTGGCTTTGCATTAGTATCTTGCTTCATGTCAGACATCAACAGTTGTTTTTCAGATAAAAAGTTTAAAACCATTTTAATACCATCTAGTATTAAACGTAGAACTTGTCACTTATAATTGGTAATCTTAGTCGACTATCAAAATATGAGACAAACCCAAAAGAATTATTGAATATTGTAAGGTACTCTGGTAAAATGTACTAGAGATGGAACCCAGACTACTGCCAAATTCAAAGTTAAACTCCAGGAATTATATTTTTCCCATACTCTTGGCTCAATGAAAGTATGCATTTCCGATATCAAGAAGGCCACTGGCGTTGCTGCAAACGTCTGTAGTAGCCCCTGCTTCATACAGCGAGAGCCACGATCTTCCAGGTTCCGTGAGAGCAGATTACCATTGCACACTGACCACAGAGTATCACTCACTCAGCCCTGCCGCCATTCATGGAATACCTTGTATTTTTTCATACATACAAGAAAATCTGAACAAGGTGGAGGGGTGAGGTGGTGACATCCAAATCACCACCTTGTCCAATCAGATAACGCCTCATACTCATTGAAAAATTTACAAGGAATTCTATGAATGGCAGAGTTGTCAAGTGAAGGACCCCCTATGGTGTGTGGCAGAGAGGAAGCCGCTTACACAGAACTTGGCAGATTGTTGCTCTCGCTGTATGTAGTGCCAGCTACAAAAGTTATTTACAGTATCACCAGCAGCCCTGGAGACATCACATATGCTTACTTACAGTAAGTCAGGCTGGCCCAATGTAAGTATGCAAAAAAGTTCAGTTGTAATGTGGTAAACTGTAAAAGGGCAAATGTACAGACATGGCCTGATTGCTGCAAGATTCTGGTCCAGTCCACATAGAAGGAAAAGTCATAGCTCCTGAATTATGCCATATCAAACAGGCTACAGACTGTATTTATTTCATACAATTTCAATCAAATTATATAAAGTTGGAATTGTAGATATTAGAGGCTCTTCTATGTTGCCTGTTTAGAAACACCTAGACACAAAGTCACTAGAAACCATTCACCCAAAACAAGTCTAATCATCAGGTATACAGAAAACTTTACCCTTTCCATTGTGGATATTACATTTTCCCTTTTATAAGGGATCTTTTAATATTTACAGATGAATGGCTATAAATTCCCATACACATTAAAAATAGTTCCTTTACTACAACATTAATGCCTCCACATGGACAAATCAATTTAGTTGCACGTCCATAATTGACCTTTGAGTGCAACTGTAATTATCAATGTGTTTGATATTTCATGTGCTCAAAGAACTGCCTGTGTTTGCCCATAGCAACCAAATGGCATAAATACTGCTCTTCTTACATAAAAAAATGAATGCTGAATTGGACTGCAGTAAAACGACACAGACAGTTTCAATTTGAAGCCCAATCTTGAGCCGTGAACATTTTTAGCGTCTCCACTGACCATCTTGCACATCTGTCGTTTCCAAGTGTTTAAGGTAATGTATTTTAATCATTTAAAGTCGTTGTACACCCTGTACAACCACTTTTACCTACAGGTAAGCCTATATTAATGCTTACCTGTAGGTGCTGGAAATATCTCCTAAACCTCCACGGTTTAGGAAATATTTACAATAAAGCCCTACGTTGAGGTCTACAGCGCATGCGCACTTTAGAAAGGGCAGATTGAGCAGTTTCAAAAGGGGGTCATGCCATGACTGGTGGCTCCCGTGTGCATGCGTGGGAGTGACGTCACGCGACTCTGGCCAGTAACAGAGGCGGAGTTCGTGGCACTGGAAGGAAGAGGGGTGCAGATGGACACTCGCTGCTAGTGGGGACAGCAGTGACATCGCAGGCTTCAGTTTCAGGTAAGTGACACATAATGGGCTACTATGCGATGCATAGTAGCCCATTATGCTTTACCTTTGCAGGGAAATAAAGAGGAAGTAAAACCCATCAGGGTTTACTTCCTCTTTAAAATCACATTTTATATTATTTCATGCTCATTCATTCAAGACAGGCTTAAAGTGTTTTTTCACCTTCTTTAAAGAAGTGGAAACCCATTCAAAAGGATAGTGACCATAATGGGAGAGGTGTTTGGGTGAGAAAAAGACTAAAGTTGGTCCCACCAATTTTGAGTCTTTATTGCTCTGGACCAGCAGAGCACATACTGTAACAATCAGTGTTTAGGTCTAAATGAGACAGAACCCCTAAATGTAACTTTCAGGCACTTTGTACTGAAAGCGGAACACTCATGTCCATCTGTGTTGTACCAGTGGAAGCAAATTATTTTTGCTTAGGACAAGCTTATCTGATGTTAATATTTCTTTGCATAAGGTTACTGTACATCACATAGATGTGACAAATCCCAGTGTCCCAAATTCCTTTTTTAAAGTTAGTGGGAAGGCTTGCTCTCCCTGCTGCCTTCTCCCCTCCCTTAGTACGCATCATTATGCTAATATGCAGACTGCCGTGTAAATTTGTGAACAAGGGGACAAAACCTTAACGTTTTCTTGTGGCTCACGCACTTTTTGGCAGCAAATGTGGTACAGCTGGAAGAAGGGGAGTTACAGCACCTATATGCCATCTTTCTATGAAACAGAAGTGGCTATCTAAACTACACCTCCAAAGATCATTGTGGGAGGTGGGTAATATTGGATGGTCCGAGGTGATACTGAAATGGTGAGCAGTGGGATGTCCAGACACAATGGGGATGATTAAGCCCCAGTTCACACAGGGGCGACTTGTCAGGCGACCTAGTCGCCTGACAAGTCGCCTCCCGTTCTGTACAATGGAACCGTTCTAATAGGAGCGACGCAAGTCGCTCCGACTTAGAAAAAGGTTCCTGTACTTCTTTTGGGGCAACTTGAGGCGACTTGCATAGACTTCTATACAGAAGTCGTTTTGCAAGTCGCCGTGGCAGTCGTGTGCAGGTCGCCTCGGTGAGGCGACCTGCAAGTCGTGCCGCCCCTAGTGTGAACCGAGCCTTACTAAAACTGGAGAGTGCAAAATCTGGTGCAGCTGTGTATGGTAGCCAATCAGCTTCTAACGTCAGCTTTGACAAAAAAAAGTCTAGAAGCTGGTTTCTATTCAGAGTTGCACCAGATTTTTCACTCTCCAGTTTTAGTAAATCAACCCTATTATGTGACAAGATATTGCAGCGTGGTCCAATGGGGCCTTTAATGCTGCTTAGGTGACAATGCTCCATGAATATTCACGGGCCAGATTACAGTGTTGTCACCCATTCACAGGAGGGGAAAACATAACTGATACTGGTAGTTTCACAAGTCATTGCCTCTGATGTGGACAGTATTACAATTTTTTTTATTTCACTCCGAGTTACACTTAATTAACCATTTAATAACAAGATGAAGAAGAGTGGTTAAATTACTTTGGTCCTAGATTTATCCAGCATGTTACCCCCTGATTGTTCTGGGTACAAGTAGACTAACATTTCTCTAATACTGCTTCAGTTAATGTTGTTTACATATTCAAAGTATTACAATGACACATGGAAGGTCAATGAAAGTATAAAAAATTAACAAAATATAGAAAAAAAATACTTATATCTGTTATAGATACAAAAAAGAAGTATCAGAAATAGGAACGGCCTGGAATTATAGTGAAGAACAGAACTGCTGACAAGCATATCCAAGTGCTTGGAGTCATATTTTAAAAGAACATCCAGGTAGAAGCAAGATGTTTAGATGAGTCTTGCTTTGCCTACTACAAATACTGTTTATTGAAAGTGCCATAATCATCAGCAATCTTCTTTCACTGATCTGAGCGTTATAAAAAAAAAAAAAATATGATTAGTTGACAGTATGATAAACAAGTCTGCAGAAAGGTCAACCACCAGAGGACATATAGGCTTCGTATTAAACATTGTCCATCTCGGACAAGAGTTCATAGAATTGTCTTGTAACAGTGGTCTGACACATATTACCAAACATCTTTCCTTTACCATTTAATGGGTTCAAAAGTTGGCTTCAGAGAATGTGTTCAGATGATTTTGGCCACAGCAGATACCTGAAGGAAAGATTCCATTACTTTGAAATACGCCCAGCGTTATTTCCAAAGGTTGTTCAGGACTATCTTAGAGCAGACACTTTATGAAGTCTTCTGTAGCATCTGCCACAGCTTAACTGTCTTCATCATCATCACTAATGAGGTCTCTTCTCTCTGGGTTGGTCTCTCGCTCTCTTATGAAATCTGCACGTATGGCCTCGAGTTCAGACAACTCTAGACGCACTTTCTCCAAATGGTATGTGCGGCGGTTGCGGATCTGGCGTAATGGAAATGGATTCATGTCCACAAATGCAATGTTGCCAAGTTTTCTGCAATTCATAAGAAACATTCCAGTCATAATGCAATTTTATTTTTGTCTAATGGATTGTGGTAACAATGTAATTACATTCCTCTACAGACTAGTAAACTACAATTGTCTGAAAAAACCCCCCAAAAAACCCACAAGTGTCTTCATTACAAAAAATAAAAAAAATAAATGTCCTGATTTCATGTACACAAAGAATTCAACACTGCCAAGAAGGCAAGTTGTGGTGATCATAATTGAGAACTATATGCAAAACTTTTTTTCCCATTTTGGATAGAAAAAAAAGGAGGGTTATAACCCCTGTAAATTAGGGAATTTCTTGGGGACCCCAAGCCACCAGAACAAGTGTCCCCTTGATTACTTTTCTGAAGACAGCTCAAAATTTGTAATTTTCTTTTACCTCCAATTATAATGGTAATCAGGACAAATGGAGAGGGTGAATCTCCTTAAAAACGGAGGCACAGACAGCAATAAAAAAAAGACAAGCATTCAAATCCCTCTCCCCTCTATCCAAAACGAAAAAAAAAAAAGTTTTTCCCTTAGTTATACTTTAAGTATAGCATAACATTTTCTGAAATTGCACAATGCTATGAAGTCATAAGACTGGCTTAAAATATAGATGAGGAAATAATAAACTATAGAGATAATCCACAAATGTATCCAACTTCTGCTGCCACTTACAAAATATGAAGGGAAGAAAATAAGCTTAAAATTTAAAATAGGGACTTTTGTGCATTGTATCCGTATTTATCTTGCTTGTACATTTCTATATGGTTTATTAATTATAGATATCATTTTTTAATGGTCCTGGGTGTCATTTGTAATATTCAAGGAGCTGCATTTTCTTCACATTGATTCATGCAGTACTATGTCTGCCACTGCATCCTAACTAGCAGGTATGTTCATTAAGGGTGTAAAATGAAGGATCGCTTCAACATTTTTTAGGGTACTTCTATTTCTCGTGAGCAAACAATCTGCTATGATTCATATTCTTTCTAGCTGCAGGAAACATACCTTGAATCAAGAATGGTCCGGCTAAAATATCTAAGATACTTAAATATTGAAGTAGAGTCTTGGAGTTTTAAAATTTCCTCCTCTTTGTATTTAAACAGCCCCAGGGCAAAGCGAAAGATCACCTAAAATATGGACAAGAAATTGAATAGATTATCAGAAAAGGATTTCACTGGAGTCAATATGATAGCTAAAAAATATCGGATTAAAAAAACCAGCATTAAAAAGCAACTCCACACATTGTAGGTAAAATGAGACAGAATATCTTGTATGTCCTTTCCATTTTTTTAGTGTATGTCACCACACTGAGTGAGATTGCCATATACTTCTACAGAGAATCCATTAGAATGCACTATGGTTGTCAAAGAGGCAATGACCCAATGAATGAATAAAGTGTAAGTCCATCCTAAAACTAAAATCCCTGCATCTGCAGACATGCACATTCTAACACCAACCTATCTAGCCCTATAAAGAAGAAATCAGTATACATGCCTTTTTCTGAAGCCGATCCGACCCGATCTCCAGTGGCAGAAGCTCTGCAAAGGACACAGCAGACAATGGCTGTGAAATGAATGGGAAGTGACCATGGGGCTTACTATGGGGCTTCTGTTGTCGGATGTGTCCTCTACACCCGCTTTCACAGTGAAGCTGTAGCCGCCAGCTCAGCATGGGATCGGGCCGGATCGCCTGCAGAAAACGTATACTGATTTTTTTTTCTTCACTGGGTTAGATAGGTTAGTGTTAGATCGTCAGTGTTAGATCGTCAAAGTCTGTAGATGCAGAGATTTTATTTTTATGAATGAATGAATGAGTGACTTGTACAGCGCTACCTATGCGAACTGAATCGCCTCAGGGCGCTTATATAGGGTGGACTTCTACTTTAAATGCAGTCACTCTGCACATTAAATGGAGTTATCATTATGTATCTATTGCTACTCGCTAATCTAACCAAACTATATATAAAAAGAAAAAAAAAGTTATTATAAATATATATATATATATATATATATATATATATATATATATATATATACATATATATATATATACACACACACACACAGTGAAGTCATTGTCATGTTCAAGAAACCAGTGGTGAGATGATTTGAGCTTTGTGACATGGTGCATTATCCTGCTGGAGGGAGTCATCAGAAGATGGGTACATTGTAGTCATAAAGGGATGGACATGGTCAGCAACAATACTCAGGTAGGCTGTGGTGTTTAAACAACACTCAATTGGTACCAAGGGGCCCAAAGTGTGCCAAGAAAATATCCCCCATGCTATTACACCACCACCAGCTTGAACCGTTGATACAAGACAGGATAGATCCATGCTTTCATATGGTTTACACCTGATTTTGACCCTACCATCTGAATGCTGCAGCTTAAAATTGAGACTCATCAGACCAGGCAACGTTTTCCCAGTCTTCTAATGGCCAATTTTGTTGAGCCTGTACAAATTGTAGCCTCCGTGTTCTGTCCATAGCTGACAGTAGTGGCACCTGGTGCGGTCTTCTGCTGCTGTAGCCCTTCTGCTTTGCTGTGTTGTGCATTCAGAGATGCATACTTCGGTTGTAACGAGTGGTCATTTTAATTACTGTTGCCTTTCTATCATCTCAAACCGGTCTGTCCATTCTCCTCTGACCTCTGTTATCAACAAGCCATTTTCGTCCACAGGACTGCCGCTCACTGAACATTTTCTCTTTTTCGGACCATTCTCTGTAAACCCTAGAGATGGTTGTGCATGAAAATCCCAGTAGATCAGCCGTTTTTGAAATACTCAGAACAGCCTGTCTGACAACAACCATGCCATGTGCAAAGTCACTTAAATCCCCTTTTTTCCCCATTCTGATGCTCGGTTTAAACTTCAGAAAGTCGTCTTCACCACATCTAGATGCCTAAATGTATTGAGTTGCTGCCATGTGATTGGCTGATTAACAATTTGTGTTACCAAGCAATTGAACAGGTGTGCCTAATAAAGTGGCCGGTGAGTGTATATCATAGCAAACACTTTTTTCTTACCTTTGACCCTTCATACAGGAAAGAGTCCCAAATTCTGAAGAAGATGTCGCTGACCACACTATCCACAAACACCACCAGGAACCAGTTAAATGTAATCAGAGTGTAATCCACACTGTGCTGCTCAAAATGAGCGCAGAGACGGGGCAGCTTTTCACTCATGAGATCCTTGAAAACCCTCTGATCCACCTGCACATAAAAATGAGCTTGTTAAAGAAAAAAAAGTCACTTTTGAATAGACACACTTGCGATTGGGCCAGACACTGATTACATACAAGAACCCCAGTAGGGCATCCAGGGCCAATCACAATTAGCTGCGGGAGCCAGCAGCCTCCCATTACTTTCATTGTCGGGAGCCCCTGCTGGGGTTCTCGCATGTAATCAGTATTTGGCCTATTCATAAGTGTGAATGTGGCCTAAATGAAAGCTTAAAGAAGGTGAATATTTAGTGCCTATGCATAACTGCAGGACCACTAAAATGTTGTCTTGAGTGTGAGGAACAAGAATCAATATACACCATCATCTGGCCCAATATAGTCTTTATATACGGAGGGCCATGGAACACACCTTATGTTTATGTGCTTATATGAGACATTATTATCAAAACATTTTGCTAGTCCTTGTTATTCACATGCACTTTATACCAGTATAGTATGTCCAGCCAAAACTTTTTCTTTTAGTTTTGACTAGAGTGAAGAATTTGGGCCCCTTTTGGGTTACTGCTGTTTGGGGCACAGAGAGGTTTCCCCCTTAATTAGGACATTGTTTAAAAGGATAAGTTGAGCTTTGTTCAAAAAAAAAAAAAAAAAAAAATACATACACATCTTTTTGCAGATAAGAAAATGTACATTAATCATTTTTTATATTAGGAGCCTGTAAAGCTTTCCACTAGTAATCAGGATATCGCTGGTGCCATGCAGGTCTCCTGCACACTGTTAGTGTATGTGCTTACCCATACATCCCCTTCCATCCCCTACGGGTAAGTGGATACTCGCTGACAGGAAGACTCATTGAACTACCACAACGCTCCACAGCACCGTAGTAGTTCATTGAGAACTACAAGCCAACAGCCACTAAGGCTGTCGGGACTTGTAGTTCATCCACACACAGAGCTCTGTGAATGAATGACGTGGCTGTGTGGGTGGAGCCCCGCACGGCCGCCTGCTTTAAAAAAAACTGACAGCTAGTATGGGGAACTTCTCCCTGTACTGCTGCCACAGGGAGGAGGCGGGCAGCAGGCGCTGCAGCACTCGGAACATGCTACATCTTCCACCCTAAAATCAGGTGGAATATGTTCCCAAAGGTGAACGGATCCTTTAACGGTCTTTGGATTTGTGTTCATGGCATCAGTTTGACATGCTTTTGAGATCATTCATAATTCATTAATAGGTGCGTTTGATCTGCTTTAAATGGGTTTTGCACTTCCAAATAGATCAACGGAAATGCAAAGCCTTCTTGGTGTGAACAACGACGTTGCATCTGTAAAAATTCAGGGCAGAATTCATCATTGCCCATATGTATCTACTTTCTGCTAATTACATTACCTTTTTCTTTTTAGAGTTACATAGTAGATGAGGTTGAAAAAAGACACAAGTCCATCAAGTCCAACCCATGTGTGTGATTATATATGTCGGTATTACATTGTATATCCCTGTATGTTGTGGTCGTTCGGGTGCTTATCTAATAGTTTTTTGAAACCATCAATGCCCCCTGCTGAGACCACTGCCTGTGGAAGGGAATTCTACATCCTTGCCGCTCTTACAGTAAAGAACCCTCTATGTAGTTTAAGGTTAAACCTCTTTTCTTCTAATTTTACTTTCAAAACCTTTTATTAGTTTTACAAAATAAAAAAAAGCAATACAGAATAAGAAGAAGAACATCAGACTATTACATGGGATACCCCTGAAGGGGATGCATGAACTGGCAACACAAGGTGTAAAAAGTCTATCGTATAACCAAATCAATATACAGGACCTACGGAGCTACTGCAACTCTTCAAAGAATGTGTAGACCGCCAAGTTTAAGAACAGTTGCGTAGAGTGGCCAGAAGAGATTCCACCGGCACCCCAAAAGGGATCAAGCTGTGCACGGGAGAATCTCCGCAAGCCACCCCCAACTTATGTTTATCATATAGCCTCAGGGACAAGGAAAACCTTTGAGGTAGCTGTAGCCTGGTTTGCTAACTTTCTAGGGAGAAAATTCCTTCCGGGGTATGGTTTGCACCCAAGTCGGGATGACTTTCTTCTAGTCCCCCTAAAGTGGAGAGCAGAAGAGTAGTGGCATTAAAGGAGAGAAGGGACGAAGATAGGGGAAAGAGAGGAGAGGGAGAGAGAATCTAGCCTATCATCGGGAGGGGCCCCCGCCCCCTTTTAAAATGCTTGTAATTTTAAGGTTGGACACCAGGTATGAGAGAAATACCAATAAACTGCACCCATGGTTCCCAGATCGCTTCGAATTGTGCTTTGGTGTCATATAGAACGCTCAAGAGTTTCTCTTGGGACATAATCCATGATATTTTACGAATAGCAGCCTTGAAGGAAACCTTAGGTTGTTTCCATGCTTTGGCAATGTGAGTTTGGCACCAAGGAGGATGAAGTGTATTAGTTTACGTGACCGTTTTGGTGTCTTAGGTAAGTCGTCATTGAGAAGAGCTATCGCTGGGGTTTTCGGGATTTGGATTTTCATTATTTAAACAGGGAGAATATCTTGCTCCAGTAGGGCCTCAGTCTGGGGCATTCCCACCATATGTGGGCCAGTGAGCCCAAGAGCTGACTTTTCTTCTAATTTTAATGAGTGGCCATGAGTCTTGTTGAACTCCCTTTCACAAAAAAGTTTTATCCCTATTGTAGGGTCACCAGTACGGTATCTGTATATTGAAATCTTATCCCCTCTCAAGCGCCTCTTCTCCAGAGAGAATAAGTTCAGTGCTCGCAACCTTTCCTCATAACTAATATCCTCCAGACCCTTTATTAGCTTTGTTGCCCTTCTTTGTACTTGCTCCATTTCCAGTACATGCTTCCTGAGTACTGGTGCCCAGAACTGGACAGCATACTCCAGGTGCGGCCGGACCAGAGTCTTGTAGAGCGGGAGAATTATCGTTTTATCTCTGGAATTAATCCCCTTTTTAATGCATGCCAATATTCTGTTTGCTTTGTTAGCAGCAGCTTGGCATTGCATGCCATTGCTGAGCCTATCATCTACTAGGACCCCCAGGTCCTTTTCCATCCTAGATTCCCCCAGAGGTTCTCCCCCCAGTGTATAGATTGCATTCATATTTTTGCGAATAATAAACATGTTCGTAGAACAGAAACCCATACCTGGGATCCCAGAAGTGTTTTGGTGTAATAATCTCGTGGCATGAACACCTCTACAATAGTAACCAGGCACCAAAAGGCATCTTCCTGGTCAAGATAAAGGAGTGCTATGGCGGCCAACCTAGAACAAAGGGCAAATGGTGTTATATACACAAGACACAGTAACCTGATAAACTGACAACAGTTATAGAGAAACCGTAACAATTGGACTTTGTTTTTAATTGAAGGTTTACTTATGAACAATTTATGTACCTTTATTTAAAAAAAATAAAAAAGTTTATAAAAAAAAAAAAAATACAGGGAATGCTGCTGCTGAACTCCGAAAATGCTAGTTCCTGTTCTGTCTCTGGCTTCCATACTTTCACAGAAACAAACCTAGAGTGGTTATGCAGCAAGTCAAATCAGAGGGAAATTAAAACTCTGGATCTGCAAACTGGTTCTGGGTCAGTGTCTCAGAAGGGGACAAACCAAAGGGGTTATTATGACAACCAGAAAACTAGCATTTTCAAGAGAAGGTCAGCAATGGTAGACCCACATTTTCTCTTTTGCTTAAACTGTGGGATACTGTTATTTGTTACTCTATGCACACTCCAGAGCTGGGAGGCAGCATGTGTTATAGGTATGAGACCAGGCAGCCGACAAGGCAAAAACTGTCAGATCTCACAGGTCTCTCATCTGTACATTAAGCTTCAAGCAAAGGAATTAAAGCCAATTAAGGGAGCATTCAATCATTCATAGAGTAAGCCTGCACCATTAAAAGAATTTAAGGCCTGGTTCACACCAATGTGAATTGGATGCGGCTTACACCGCATCCAATTTGCACGACATTTTAAAATACGTGCATCTGAATGAGGCTGGTTCACATATGTGCATTGCATTCGTACTCCGCATTGCCCAAAAAAAGTGTGCGTTTTCTGAGCATTGCAGTGCGAATTGCAAGCACATTATCTTCTATGGGAACGCATCTGATTTGCAGATGCATTCCGTTGTGAACAGGGTAAAATCATGATGCAATCCTGACCTCATCAAAAACTGACGTGAAATGCTTAACAACTGATTTTTCTCTTCGCAGGGAAACCGGAGCTTCAATTTGCACTGCACATGTGTGAACCGGGCCTTAATGTTTTAAATAAATACATTTGTGATAGGTTATCTTTAAGCAATCAGATAATGAAGTCAAGAATAGTGGAATAATAGAAATGAGAAGAACTTTGATCCTGCCAGAGAAGGGGGAATGCAGTTTGGGGATGCGGCTAGGCTTGGCACATGTTACATCCTAAATATGGGTGTGACATTTAACACGGTATGAAAGTTATAGTTAGCCTTTAAATATGTATCTACCTAGTATATGTATTTTTTTTGTTCCTGGCCATAGTAAAAAAAAATATGCACAAAACCACTACATATTCCACTAATGTGTCAGTATTAAGAAATGGCTAAGCTTGTAATGCAAATGGAATGCAGCCCCTTTGAAGGACCTGCATATACTTGCAGAGCAGTTCATTTAGCAAACTGACAGCAATGACTTTGACTAGAAGCAAGACATGAAAGGATTGGCCTCTAATAGAAAATTAAACAATGATGTAAATAAAGCAATTTTACCCAAAGCAACAAAATAATTTCCTTTTTTAGATAAATGTGGGAATGGGGTGGAATTTGGTTGTCATGGGCAGGGATACAAACACAACATGAGCTTGGAAGCCACAATTATTTTGTACACTTGACAACTTCAATTGTCAGCCTGTTTCTATTGGACAGGCAGATGCCATCTGACATTTGGCCTGTGTGTACAGACATCTCTACCCTGAAATTTATTGTCAGTTCACAACTGCTGCCATGCAATTTGAAGAATTAACACCTACAAAGCCTTTGACATCCAGGTTTAGAATTATGAAACTAGAAAAGGATGAACTGAGAACTTTCACACCTCCCATCCTGTTCTTAGGACTTGTGCACACTATGGCCCCTTTCACACGGGGGCGGTAGGGGGCGTCGGTGTTAAAACAGCGCTATTTTTAGCGGTATTCAGCCGCTAGCGGTGTGGTTTTAACCCCCCGCTGGCGGCCGAAAAAGGGTTAAAACCACTCGTATAGCGCGGCTATAGCTGCGGTATTACCGCGGTATAGCCGCGCTGTCCCATTGATTTCAATGGGCAGGAGCGGTGAATACACCGCTCCTTCACCGCTCCAAAGATGCGGCTTGCAGGAGATTTTTTCTTCTCCTGCCAGCGCACCGCTTCAGTGTGAAAGCCCTCGGGCTTTCACACTGAACAAACAGCGGAGGCTGTTTAGGGACGGTTTGCAGGCGGTATTTTTAGCGCAATAACACCTGCAAACCGCCCCAGTGTGATAGGGGCCCATGTGTGGTGACCTATGTTCTTCTTCACTGGATAAACACAGGTCATGGCTTGCGCACATAGAAAACAATTTTTCCCATGAGCCTTGTTCACGCCACAAAGTTGGTGTGATGTGAAGTGTGGTGCAGTGCTGCAAAATGCAGTATATCAACACTGGATAGCACCGCATGACACTCTACAGCAGCACAACGCACATAGTTGCTGTGCAGCGACATGAATGAAGTGTCACTATAGGGGTTGATCTACTAAAACTGGAAAGCGCAAAATCTGGTGCAGCTCTGCATAGAAAACAATCAGCTTTCAGTTTTTTTTTTTTGTGTCAAAGCTTAATTGAACAGGCTGAAGTTAGAAGCGGATTGGCTACCATGCACAGCTGCACTTGATTTTGCACTCTCCAGTTTTTAGGAAATAAACCCCAATGTTACACTTCAAATAAAGTTAAAATAAATGGAAACAAATTAGCAGTGCAAGGCACTAATATGCTCATAGCACTGCTGCCTACCACAGCTGTCACTGACACTAGCCTGCATGGTAAAATGCTGCATTTTATCACGCTGGCCACTGTGAATGTAAAGGGGATTGTAAGTGGCTTGGAGAAGTGGTGATGCATCTTCAACAGTACAGAACAAGTTCAGTTAAAGGAGATTAAATACTATTATATATTCTGTACACTTCTTTATCTTGTGATAATATTTGCAAAAATACATTAAAACCTCGGATTGCGAGTAAACATGGTTTACAGGCGTTTCGCAATAAGAGCTTTTTTTTTTTTTTAATGCACATGTGCTTGGTAAATTTTGACCTTGAAGTAGAACTTTTGCTGTCTGAATAGTTGTATGCTTTATCTATGGTATGTGGTAGGGTCACAGGCGTAAACATTACATCACTTCTCTGCATTCCAGATTTGAATGTTAAAATTCAAACCATTGGCATGACAATTCTTAAGCGATTGTAAAGTTTTTTTTGTTTGTTTTCTTAAATAACAAACATGGTATACTTACCTGCTCTGAACAATAGTTTTCCAAAGCAGCCCCAATCCTCCTCTTTTCGGGTCCCCCAACGGTGCTCCTGGCTTCTCCCCCACCCCATGGAGTGAATGCATTAAGGTAAAAAACCTTCAGCCTTTAGAACCACGTTAACGCTGCCTTCACATCTGAGTGTTTTGTTTTCAGGCAGAAAGTCGCACATTTTTATCGCGATTTTTGACACTTTTTTTGCCACAATTTTGCACAGGTCAAAAGGTCACCAATGTTAAAAGCAGAAAAACGCCTGTAATCTGCCCAAAAAGAAGATCATGTACTTTTATGAGCTTCAGGCTTCAAAACGCTCAGATGTGAACAGGGGCCATTTAAATGAACGGGATTTTGCTTGTTGGGCATTTTTAGGGTGTTTTACGAGCTGAAAACGCTCAGGTGTGAATGCAGCGTTGGGTTTTCTAAGAAAATTTGTTGAGTCACTGTTGGTACTAGTGTGTGTGTGCTCAGAATTTTCAGAATTTTCTATAAAAACCTTTACATAAGATTCTACTTGTGTATGGCTAGCTTTAAGCTTTGAACACATAAGCTTCAGATATTTTTTTTTTTTTTTAAGAACAGTATGTATAGCAAGCTTTTACAAAAGCACCTGCAAAGCTTTCAAAAAGCTTCAAAGTCTTTAAAGCACCCTTCACCTCTAGTTTACAATGTTAAAAACAGGTAAGAATTTAGGTATCAAAAAAGTAATTTGTTGACTGTAACTTTAAACAAGATACTAGCAGAGGTCAGAAGTGCCAGAGTAAGGTCAAGCCCACCAACACCTTGTTTATGGTGACACTCAGCACACAGGTCTGTGTACCTATAACCTCTCAAACTGGTGAAGGCTACTTTAAAAGTTTCCAGGTTGGTTCACACCAGAACACGGTGCAGGAAAGGCATGTTCCGCGTGTTTTCCAAACCACGCTAAAACGCACTGCCCTTGCAATCTGCTGCCAGTGCCAATGTATTTTTACCAGCCCTCCAAACAGAGATTGCAAACGCAGTGCATTTGCTGCACCAAATCGCATGGTACCACAGTATTAATGCGCTACTTCTGTGTTCTGGTGCAATTTGCAGACCATTCAAATGAATGGGCTGCATAATCGCACAGCAGGGGAACGCTCAGGAATCTCACAGGAACGCATGCCACGTGTGATTCCGGTGCGACCCGGACCTGAAGAAAGCTACACAAGTGCTTTGCTGTACAGACTGCTTTTCTACAAGCTGCAGCCAATGTGTACAAGGCATGAACGCCAGCCAGATAATACATATGATAATCATTATAGCAAAAAAAATTTTGATTGTTCTATCAAAAAAACAATCATCAAAAAAAATGATTGTGGTAAATTCAATAGATCAGTTTGACTCAATCTTGATTGAATTTGTCACAGTTCTAGCCAGAACAGAGGCTGTTGGAGAGGACTGTATGCAAGCCTGTTGCCTTTTGATTATGGGCCCTGGATTTTCAATGGATTCATTCTGTTGGGACACATCCTGTGAGGAGATACTGGTGTCATCAACCTGTGTTTATGTTAATTGAATGAGCTAATGATATTGTCCTCTATACAATGTAGGAGACGGGACGACTGCTATTGTGTTGATAGAACTGTGTGAAGCTCGGTGACCACAAGTCTGGGCGAAAGGTCATGTTTCACTCACCTAGGCTGTATAAAGGATTAGATAATTAGCTCATGTTAATTAGGTTACGTTTGTATTGTTAAAGTAATCTTCTCCTGTGTATATAAGACTGTATTCTGGTTCTGAATAAAGTTAGTTCTTGGTAGCAACAAGCAAGTGTCGCCTTGTTTGTGCTCGCAGAGGTTGGGATATCTGTATACAGACTGGGAGTTAGTGGTATATGACGGAAGCACTCAAGCGGAGTGTGGGACGTTCCGTGACAGAATTGAATGAAAATATGAGCATTACCTGGAACTAAACATACAAAAGATCGATAGCATTCAGTTTTTTGGTAGAGGCGGCTTTATAAATCTCTTCTGTCAAAAGAGAGGAATTGTGACTTACCTATAAATTGAACAGAGTACAGTAAAGGACGCTAGCCACTTATTCATATATCATGGGCTATATAGGCTCTTACCTTCAGGGGATTGGACACTTGCAAGCTTTTTTTAAACACGCTCCAGTCCACCCCCCCCCCCCCCCCCCAGTCGCCTTCCCTATAACCCTACCCCACTCTGAGTCCTTAGATATGTAGTAAGCATTGCACAGTAACAAGGGGAGCTTACAGAGGGTGTCCTGTGACCTGTTCTGTACTCCTAAGATAAGGAATTTACAGGCAAGTCAAAATGCATCTGATCTTAATTGTACAGTACAGGCCCCAGGCATCCTACTCCTACACCATGAAACATCCCCCAGAGTAATGAATACAAGGGTGGCCAACAACTAGACAAATGGAACTGTGCCAACGGGCTCAAAAACAAAAGGAGGTAAAAGTGCAGCTGCAAGACCCTGTGGGCAAAAGCTGCATCTATAAAAAGGTTGGACCTCCACCTGGTAATACTTTGAAAAGGTATGAACAGAAGACCAGGTGGTGGCCTAACAGTGTCGGGCTAAGGACACACTTGGTGCCTTTTTTCCTTTTCAGCATAATCTCCTCTAATCAAATTTCTTATCCACCATGCAATGGTGGATTTTGAAAAAAAAAGGTGCTCCTTGCAAGGTCTGGAAGAAAGAACATACAGGGAACCCACTTTTCCAATGGAAGAAGTAGCTTTTAGGTACATTCTAATGGCTCATACTATGTCCAGGCAATGTAGAGAGACTTCCTTTGGATACATCCTTAGGAGAAGGGCACAAGGGTGGCAGAACATCATCCTCATTGGGATGGAATGCAGAAACCACCTTTGGAAGAAAGGGTGGTCTATGGCGTAATACAAGCTTGTTGCTGTGAAATAGGAGGAAGGGCTCTTTACAGGAAAGGGCTGCCAGGTCAGAGACAAGTCTGACATGTGATGGCTTTCAGAAAAGCTACTTTACTAGCAAGAATCTCCCTAATGGGTTCCCAGGAAAGCACTGTGCTGCAAAGGGGGCCTGATATGTCAAAGGGATCACCGTCTTCCTGAGTTGCTCTATTTTGTGGAGCAGGCGAGGAACAATGTTCAGTGGAAAAAAGGCACAGATTAGCTTGAACTGAGACCAGGGGATAACTAGAGCAGCCGAGGCCAGAGCTAGATGATCACTGGTTCTGGATACCAACAGAGGTAGTTTGTTGTTATATGTGGAGGCTACAATGTCCATATCCAGAGTCCCCCATTTTTGGCATATCAGTTTAAACACATCTGGATGAAGAGATCATTCCCCTGATCTCAGTGTTAAAACCAGGTCCTTCTCCGGTGCAAGGAATGCACCATTACTATGAGTTTGAGAGCGCGGCCTTCAGCAAAGATATGTTTGCCTGCTGTTTAGAATTGGCTCCCTTTTACCTGGTCTCCGCCATAGCTACAAGTGAGGGTATTCCCCTATGGCAGTCATCACTAAATGGCGGACCATGGTATGCGCCTGGCCCGAGTCACAGTTCTATTCGGACCAGCCGCATTCCTGCCATTTAGGAGCCCGCTCAGCCGTCCTCACTGCTGTCATCATCAAGCTGACACTGGTGGCAAGACAGCTCCGCATGGACGGCGGGAGTCAGGAGGCTGATATCGGAGGCAGTACAGCTCCAGATGGGGGGGCGGGAGTTCAAGTTAACTAGCAGGTGATTGGTTGCTAGCAACCAATAACAGGCTTGCTACCAGGTTACCAAAAGTTGCGCAGATTCCGCCCTCCTTCTGGAGCTGTCCTGCTTCCGATGTCAGCCTCCTGCCATGCAGAGCTGTCCTGCCACCAATGTCCGCTCTAGACTGATGTGTCTCCTGCCTTGTGTAGGTAGGACATTAAAGAGAGCTGTTACTGCTGTGAATGATGTGGATCAAGCCAAGGGTGGTATGTGAAGAGGGGGCGAGGACAGGAGTGTAAAGGGGGGAGAGGGGCGAGGACAGGAGTGTAAAGGGGGGCGAGGACAGGAGTGTAAAGGGGGGCGAGTACAGGAGTGTAAAGGGGGAGGGGGGTGAGGACAGGAGTGTAAAGGGGGAGGGGGGCGAGGACAGGAGTGTAAAGGGGGAGGGGGGCGAGGACAGGAGTGTAAAGGGGGAGGGGGGCGAGGACAGGAGTGTAAAAGGGGGAGGGGGGCGAGGACAGGAGTGTAAAGGGGGAGGGGGGCGAGGACAGGAGTGTAAAGGGGGGAGGGGGGCGAGGACAGGAATGTAAATGGGGGGGGTTGAGGACAGGAGTGTAAATGGGGGGGGGGTTGAGGACAGGAGTGTAAATGACGGGGGGGGGGGGTGAGGACAGGAATGTAAAGGGGTAGTGGGGCTGAGGATAAGAATGTGATGTGTGGCTGAGGACAGGAATGAGGAGGGGAGTGATATAAAGGGGGCTAAGGACAGGAATGTGAAGGAGAGGGGGGGGGGGGGATAAAGATAGGAATGTAAAGAGGGGGGGTGACAACAGGGATGTGAGAGGAGGGAGGTGATATGATGGGGGGCTAAGGACAGTAATGTAAAAGGGGGCTGTGATGTAAAGGGGGGCTGTGATGTAAAGGGGGGGGGTTGTGATGTAAAGGGGGGGTTGTGATGTAAAGGGGGGACTGAGAACACTGTTGTAATGACAGGATTGTGATGTGAAGGATCTGAGGCTAGGTTTATAACATTGCTACCTGTGTTCTGCATGTAGACAGCCCATTCATTTCAATGGGCATTCTTACATGCAGAAACACACAAAAAGTAGTCCCTGACCCTTTTAAATTGCGCTACACCAAGCTGGTTTGGCGCTCACAAAAACGCGTGGCGTTTGCCAATGCTTCAAGGTGCCATTATACGATTCTGATCCCTGCTGGAAGAAAACTTTAGTGACCGGACCCCCCGTGAATTTTAATTCAATACCCCTGCCCTCTGGGATACTCACAGAGTTTTGTGTGGGAGAGAGGGTAAGCATGTCCGGTAGGAATACGCAGTAACCCAGGTGTAGACTTTCCTGCAAAAAATCCTTGTGGCAAAAAGATGAGAGAAAAAGCCTTAGTGCCTTACTGTATAATGGCTCTAGGTGAAAGCGGTGTTAAACTGTGTGACAAGTGGTGCAGTGTGACATCTGACCATCCAGATGAAGTTCTGAGGAGTTGAATTTTAGTGGCAAATTTGAAAAGGTTACACTCTAAAGTGAATACATTCCAAACATAGCCCAGTTTTACACAGATAGGCCCCTTTCACACAGGGCAGAATCCATTCCGATCAGCAGGGGATCCGCTCACAGATCCCCTGCTGATCAGAGCAGAGTGGGAAGATGACAGGTCAGGGTCTGCTCAGTTTCTGCATAGCGGACACGGATAGAGCCCGCACTGCTCTATGGGCAGACTTTTGAACACGGACTCTGCTGTCCATTTACACCCAACTACCTCCAATCTGATCCACTTAGATGGAGGTGGATGGATCCCTTTCCATTTGTTTTTAAGGGACCAAATTGGATTGGGGGTATGCGGGTGTATACGAACACAATTTTGTTTACACCTGGCGGTCCATAGGGGTGAATGGAACGTCCAATCAGATCCTCCTGAAAAACTGACGGAACGGTTGTGTGAAAGGGGCCTAACAGTCAAAGATACAGGGTGACCCTATCCACAATGCTGGACTGTATATGAAGTCCAGGCTTCATCCATCACTGAGGGCATACCCCTAAAGGTGTCTTCAGGGACTGGGTTCTATGGTGAAGGACCATGTACCTAGACCTGTATAGCACCCTGCAGCTAACAGTGTCCTGTATAATTAAGATAACTGCTTTGTCTGGTATCAAATGTTTTCTTTGAGTCGACTGCCTGAAGTGCTTATACAGTCCACACTTCCAGAATTTGTAAAATGCTGCAAATGGAGTCTTTTTTCATGGTGATGTTACTCCAGTGTGCATGCGTAGGAACCATCCAATGGCCAAAAAAGGAAGATGCTAAACCAAGAATACAGACAAAGTGATGAGGGAGAGTGTGGACCTCACATCATAAAGGAGCCATATGATTTATGCCATAATGGCAAATGCTCTAGGGTAGATTGTGGATTTAGTTCCACTTCAAGAAAGATGACTTTTTTGCAGTATTGTTTTTCTGCTGATCATAGCAGTTGTCTGTAAATGTATAAGTGCTCCTGTATCTCTGTTTTATCCTATCTGTAATAAAGATGAAACTGAGGATGTAGTATTTTTGTGCTTTTCACTTAAAAATATTGCCTGTAAAAAAAGGTACCCTCTTTCCCATCTCAGAATGTTAATGCATGCATTATCACCAGTGCGTTATGCTGTGCTGCAGGCTTGCTATTTGTATACATAAAGCACAAGCAGCTTTCTCTAACCTCCCTCACCGATTCAGTCCCTGGCAGTAGCCAATATCAGGATTCCTCCAGGAATAAGCTAGCAGGACATTGCGTAGCTTCTGGATACCCTCAGAGGTGGATGATGTGTAGTGCTTGTTGTTTGGCAGTGTCCTCATAAGGTCCAGTTCTATCTGTTTTGAGGCTGGATTTTGCTTCTCAAGGGCATTTCGGAGAAGGGTCTCAAAGTAATCAGGACCGACCTCATCCTTTAATTTCTTGATGTGCTGGTTTACAAACAATTTCCACATTTTAGAACGATGTTGGTGGGGGATTCCATTCCGGACAAGGTTTTTGAGCTCTGGTAAACGGACCATTTCTCGGTTTACCATGTTGGCAAAATAATTTTCCCACTTCACCACTGTTGAAATCTCTTGGTTATCCGACAGGGACAAAGACTTTATATCCAGGGCCCTTACTTTGGCCACCAATCTCTCCTCATCATCTTCATCCTCAGGGAGAGTCTGGAATCCATAGATGTCGTATTTGCTGCACATGGGATTACAAAAAGGAAAGTTAAAAAATAATGGCACTTTTTTTGCTGTTACAGATTTTATGTGTCAGCATAGTTTTTTACAGTTTAACCATACAACACCCAAAGAAAACTTTATGCATGTGTTCGGGTCCTTTCACGTGGGCCATGTCTGGTCTATTTAGCAGGAGATCCATGAACAGATACCCTTTATGAATCAGAGGATAACAGGATGAATGCCACTAACATTACATTCATACCCGGTAATTTTTTTTTCTGCATTGTGACAGTGAACCCGTGCGGACCTGTTTTTGATGTATGGGCGGCCAGATAAAAACAGACTTGCATCCATTTACATCAGGCACCCTTCGATCCATCACGTTTAGGTCCGGGTATCAGAAAAGGATGCAATCCTTTTATTTATTTTTTTCCTGGACCTGGATGAATTCAGAGCAAAATGGATGTAAACGAACACATATCCATTTACATTCGCTTGCCCATAGATTTACACAAAGCTTTCGCCTAAAAAACTGACAGGTGAACCCGAATGGAAAACCCGTGTTAAAGGACCCTTAAAGTGCATCAAAACCCAAGAACAAAAATGTTAAGTATTGCAGCTTACCAGTTCTAAGATAAAGTGGCTGCATTTGTTTGCTTGTTTTAATGCTCGTTTAATTTTTTTTCACCTGGTGATCCTGCCAGTAATATTTCCTTTTCTAGGGTAACGCTACTCGCGCTTTGTACTGCATCTATAGGGGAGCAGCACCCTCACCCTAGAAAAGACCAGAACACCTCACCCCGCCTCTTTTTCATAACATAGGGAGGAGGTATTTCGTAACTGGAAACAATGCCTGACTAGTATCAGTTAGATACCATTCAGCACAGGTAGAGAGCACAGGAAGTTCAGCTCACAAGATTTCTGGCAGATTTAGCAGGTCATTTTTATTTTTTTTTGCACATTTCAAACAGATATAAAACACTTTAATGGTAAATTTAAAGGCCATTTCTCTCCCCCGCCCCGCAGCTGCTGTCACTTTTGAAATTTGTGCAGCTCTGTGGGTGGAGCCTCGCACAGACTAATCATGCATTAAAGCACCTTTCATATGGGTCGGATCTGTTTTTCTCAGCAGGGGATGTGTCCACTAATCCCCTGCTGAGCTGAGTGGAGCTGGCTGATGACAGGTTTGTGTTTGCTCCACTCAAGCAGAATGGACACGAACAGAGTCCGCTCTGCTCTATGGGCACAGACCAGCTCTTCGTTTACCCCCAGCTGCCCTCCGATCTGGCCAGATGGAGGGGTACGGTTCCCCTTCCGTTTGTTTTTATCGAATCGGAGGTAGGCAGGTGTAAACAGACACAAATCCGTTTACATCTGCCGCTTGGGTCCGCATGAAAAAAAGGACAGGCAAACCTGATCAGACCGCTTGTGTGAAAGGGGCCTTACAGAGAACTGTGAATGAATGAACTACAAGTACCACCTTCCATTGCAGCAGAGGGACTTATAGTTCTCAATGGAATGCGACTGCTGTAATAATCACACCTGTAGTCCTTTGACATTTCCTCTAGCTCGCCAACTCTAACCTTGGTAAGGACAGGGAGCTGGAGGAAAAGTCTGTAGGAACTTGGCATTGCATCCACCGTCCACTGATCAGGGTTGCAATGATTTGCTGGTTGATTGGCAAAAAAATAAATAAAAAAATACTATTTGTTTCTCTGCAAATACTGTATATACAGTATGTGCATTTATTATTGTTTTGTAAAAGGTGGATTTAGCCTTTAAAAGAAAAAAAAAAAATAGAAATAACAACAGACAAGTTCAATGTTAGGGTTCATACACGCTAATAAGAATCTATTGGCTATCAGCCTCTGCGATCGCTATGCTTTTTGACTGGTCAAATGAAAACTAAAAAGCTGCAATATCTGATACTCTTTGGGTTAAGTCCAATAATCACAAATTACGCTCCAGATTGAGACAAAAGGTGTGTTTCGGACCTCTGCGTGAGCAGGGCTTAATCCTTTAGGAAAAAAAAAAGATTTAAAACTACTGTTCATGTGTCACTTTAATGATGGCCAATTATTGAGCAAGTTTGAAATCTGAATATTGTTCTTCTAATAATGGAAGTGCCATAGGGCAGTTTGCTTTTATAGCTTTTGAAATCCAACACAAAATGTTACCACCAAAATTTCTGGCTTTTTTTCCCCCCAACTTGGAGCATTGTGTGCTTCCACAATTCCTGCTGCGTACTTCATAATATATAATCATTTACAAATCCAACAAAGAAAGTGGGACCCCTCCAACAGGCCAATGCAGGTATGTAGACATCTTACCCCTGCAATTCTTAGCCCTGGTTCACATCAGTGTGATGTCATGTGAGTTGACAGTTTAAAATCCTATGACAAGTCGCACTCTATTGCTGCTAATGGAACCATTCAAATCCTTGGGATGCAAGTCGCAGCGACTTTGAAAAAGGTTTCTGCACTACTTTATTGCCAGTTCATTACAACGTGCATTGACTTCTGTTAAATGATGTTATAAGCCGCAATAAAATCGAAGATTCAAATCGCACTGATCTGGGGCTTTGAAATCACGCTAAAGTAGCGCAAGTTCAAAGCCGCATTGGGGTATAGCAGGACTTATAGTGGGCCTGAGCACATTCTGCTTACTTACAGCTGCTCATGAGATCCAGCCACCTCTTCCAGACAGCACAGCTATCCTTGCACTCTCTGTGCCCTCTCTTTATACTTCATTTAAGCTAAGCAATACAGACTGGTCTAGAGCTTACTCCAGCCTGCATCTGTATAGTGAAGGAGCAGCAGGATACAGAAGAAGTCATCACTCTGCTTTTCTCCTTCTGCCAGGAAGCTCGCACTATGCAATGCAACAACGTGCGAACAGTATACACACTATACCTCCCCCTCTCTCATTTGTAAGGATTTTTATTTTAACTGGATTTAATAAATCATTTTATAATTTACCAGGAGTTCAGCTTTAAACTAACAGACCATAGTCACTGCAATATGAATGACTTGTAATTCATTTTTAAAGTGGTAATGTTAGCCCTTTCCCATTTTTTTTTTTTTTTAGAAAACTAGTAGTCACACGTCTTACCTTTTAAAGCAAGATCAAGCAAACCTAATCTAGCCTAGAACATTTGTAAGCAATGACATGCACTAGTAGCCACCACAAGGTAGCTGCACGTCAGCATGTTACCTTAGAAATGTTCTTGGTCAGGTTTGGTCACTTTACATTTCATAGCTACAAAGGCAACATGGTATAAAAAGCGCTAGATGTACAAATCTAAGATTTTTACTCACAACAAATGTATTATTCACTATAGATTTTGGCATGTTTTGTCATCATACAGAAGGTGAGGCCTTAGTCTAGATTTGTTTTGTACACAGGACTGAAGGCATTCATTACAGTGCTCATAATTTCAATGAACATTTAAGCAGCAGCTGCATTTTGCAGATAATAATCCACCGGGCTAGCTGATGAAGTCCATTCTGGAGGATTACTTTTCGAACACACAAGGGTCTAAGACCTGCTCAGACAAAATAGCAGCTTCTCCTATAAAAAGGTTCTAGGTACCTCATAGCATGTGGTCTGATGAACGTGTGCTCTGTGTGCTCAGCTGTCTCCACCTTTAGTGCGTCCTCCAATAGCTGGTTAACCACTTCTCGAGTGGGTCCCTCGACATCGGAACACACTGGTGTCTTCATTTCTTGGAGGAGGACAAGGTACTTGCTCTCAATTTGACACATTTTGGCCTCTAGGGTAGCAAGCTACAGAAAGAAGGATACATTTAGATTTGGCCTACCATAACTACAGAACATTTATGAAAATCACAAAACAAAGGAATTACTACACCATCCCAAGTAAATTGCTTAGCTTTGGATAGCACATGTGGGGATTCATATGACCAAGACTGTTCAATTAAAACCATGCAGTTTCTAAAACTTGAAGGCAAAGCCATCTCATAGCTGATATTTTTAGTCCTGGGGAAAAAGCATTATGGATATTCACTCAAAGGCTCCTTGGTGGGGCCTTTCTGCATCGGAGTTTTTGGCTCCACCCAAATGGCCCTAAAATTACAAGAATGTTTTTCCACTGATTTTCCAATAGAGAGTATGCAGCTACAGGGCTAGCTTTCAGGAAGGATTTAAAATTTGATGGGTTTCTAATAGGTGATGCATTTTACCAGCCTTACTTTGTTCACCTTTCTGAACTTGAGACTACCTTTCACCTTTCATAACATATGTTACACCCATAGGTGAATGCAACCCCCCTCCCCCCCCCCCCTGCTGTGACTGAAGACCAGGGATCTTTGCCCCGTGTCTGCTGTCACCATTCAAAAAAGTCCTCTTTGAATGAAAAACGACAAGGTTCGGCAGCCTTTGCGGCTATTGGCTTGTAGTTTTCAATGAACTACCATGGCGCTGTGGTAGTTCACCGAGTCTTCCAGTCAGAAAATATTGGCTTGCTCATACAACGAAGCCAATACACTGACGGATCTGCAAGAGACCTGCATGGCATAAGCGATCTGCTAATCGCTGGTGCAATGTTTTACAGGCTCCTGCAACAAAAAATAATACTGTAAATGCTTGCATGCAAAAAAAGTGTGCATATTTTTTTTAAAAAAAGTGAACTTATCCTTTAACTTAAATAAAAAAAAAAAAAGGGAAGAAGGATTCCTCAGATTTCCAAAGGCTGTAAACAACTTTGTTATCTCTTTGGGGGCTAAAAAAAAGACTATTTTATTAAAGCGGTTGTATACCCGCAATTTTTTTTTTTAACCCTGTAAAGCAAAAGGCATAATGAGCTAGTATGCACCGCATACTAGCTCATTATGAAATACTTACCTTAGAACGAGGCGTCAGTATCTTACCTGGTCCACGCCGAGGGAGCTGTCATGTTGCCTCGGCGTGTCTTCCGGGTATCGCGGTTCCAGCGCTGTGAGTGGCTGGAGCCGCGATGTCATCACTCCCGCACATGCGCGCGGGAGATTTCTTACTCGGCAAGGTCCGGCAGCTGCCGGGCTTCAGCCGAGAATCCCCTGTGCGCATGCGCCGCTGCAGTCAGCGGTGCATAGCAAGGGGAATATCTCCTAAACCGTAAAGGTTTAGGAGATATTTTTTTTACCTACAGGTAAGCCTTATTATAGGCTTACCTGTAGGTAAAAGTCAAAATAAAGACTATACAACCGCTTTAAGATGTATTCTGCCCCTCCCTCTGTTTCGTTATTTCTTGAAAAAATATTGTATGCATTCAATATGGAGTGGAGGCCTCTCTAAACAAGGAAGCTCAGGTTAAAAAATGTTCTAATGTATACGAATCATTTATACAATCACTGGCTACTGACCAATAGCACAAAGCTTTCAATATACCCAATGCTACTTAACCAAACTACTTTATAGTAATCCCCAAATTAATGTCCCCCTTTCTAAGCAACCTATGTATGCTAATCCCCATGTCTAAAGCAGGGTATACATGGACCGAAAATCAGCAGGACTAGGACAAATTTCGGTACATGTGTACCGCTGTCTGTTCAACAGAAGCCAGTCTAACAACCGGCTTCTGTCGAATGGTCATGATGGAAAACCACCATTGAATCAGTGCTTTCACCCAAAGGCTGCAGCACTGATCTGTGTATTCTGTCAGGGGGTAATCCTGCTGTAGGATTTCAGAACAGCAGGAGGGATCCCTGCATCAACATTGTCTGTATTGATTCAGGGATCTGTCATTTTTTTTTTTCATTCAACCTGGTGGTTGAACAAAAAAAAAAACAAAAAACAAAAAAACTGGATGTGTATACCCTGCTTAAGACTGCCACCACTTCTCGAAAATGAGGTATGAACACAATAGCACAGTAGGGAAGATCACTGTACTAACATTGTATTGTTAGTACAGCAGCTCCGACCTGAGCTGTAAGTCTTTTTTTGTTCAACCCAGCTAGCGGTGTGTACGAGGCATTGGAAATTTAATATTAAGACCTAGATCTTATTATAATGCTTCTGTGTTATCGCTGGTACAAGGATTGCTCTCATCTCATGTTTAACTGGCTTGTGATCCACACCATTTTACATCTGTTATGTCTTCCCATCATCCTCCCCATTTCCAAATTAATTGGGGAACCGATTATGCTGTCAGGAAACACTGCAGCTGTGCTTAAGTATTTTTGTGCATACTAATAAGTAAGAGATATATGTACGTGGATCTTTCTGTATTCAGTTTTGCCGATTGGCTCTCCTACTAATTTTGAATGCTTTACACATCTACCATGTAAAGATCGAGTATAGGATTACAGAATATATGGTGTGTTTGTCTAAAAAATAGGAAAACTCAAAAAGGCATTTAAGAAGAATTTTATTCAAATTTAGGAGTTTCACATTTCTATTGTATGTGGTTCTGGGCAGGCAGGAAAGCTAGGATAAAAATAAACTCCCCATCTTGGGTCTATATGTGTTTTATATTGAGACTGCTGTGAGCACATATAAACAGTTAGACAGGCCATGCTTTATAAAAATTTTCCTTCCTTTAATCACGAGTTGAAAGAAAGAAAATTGCTCAATTTCCCCATCACCACAATCAGTGTTTATAGGGAAATCCCTCCCTGAATGCTATTGTATTCTGATAGCGGGAGGTTTCTTTCAGCACAACCAGCCTGCCCATAGATGGATTGAAATTCTTCCGGTTCCTGCTGAACCGGCCCAATTTCGCTCTCTCTATGGCAGGCTTAACAAAATGACATGCAGGCATTGCAAACATTCCATTACAATGATCAGTGCTGCCCTTATTTCAGAGAAACTGTTTAGGCAATGTGCTTCAACACACAGCAGGTTGTGGTGTCACTAGGCCCTAAAAAAGTATTCCCACTTCTGACAAACCTCAAGTGACCTGGACAATTAGCACAGATAATCAACTATGTTGATGGACCAACCTTTACACATGATGCCAGCCATACAAAAGGCAGCTATATATTGGGAGATCTGACTTGCTTGTATACTGCAGTTTCACTTGAAAAAGCCTCACCTTTGACTCCAGTTCCTGTTCCCTTCTTTCAGAGTTTCTTCGCAGAGCTGAAAGCTCCAAGATTTCTTTGTTAAGAAACTTGTTTTGTGCTTTGTATCCTTGCAGACTGTCCTGGGGATAGATAGTGACAAGGGCAAAAAACTTAAAAAACAGATCTTGAGGCCCAAGGACATGAGTATATTATTACTACAGAAAGCATCATTTCTTTTGTTTCTGTTGAAGGTCAGAAGACAAAAATGTCTTGTTCTTTCTGCACATGGAACAGCCCATTCAAGGCCAGAACATATACACATGTTAGAAATATTGCTATTTTTCAGACTTTCAATATCCCCCCCCCCCCCCCCCCAAGCAAACCATATACAATGATGTTCTTTTATTGAAACAGTTACTACTTCTGTAATGTCATATATGGTAGATACATTGAAGGCTGATTTGTGGGCTTGAAAAAGATATTTGCCTTCAATTATTAAAGTGGCAGTTAAGCCAGTAAAGGTAAATAAGCATTGCTTGCTAGCACATTATGAGAGACTTACTTTAAAATGAAGCCCTTCAGTGGCATGGTCACTACTGTAGAGGCTTCCATCTTCACCCACTCTTCCATCCAGGTTCACGGGCTGCGACAGCTTGAAAGGCCGAGCCGCATGTACGCAGGAGTCATGGCTGCAGCACAGAGTTTTGAAGGAATGGAGCGGGTATGCTGTTCCTTCAGAGCGCATGCGCCGGTGACATCACTGGCTGCTGTTCACTAGAATATCTCCTATACAGTGCATGTTTAGGAGATATTAATTTAACCTAACCTACAGGTAAACTTCATTATAAGCTTACCTGTAGATAAAAATTTTAATACAGAGTTTACTACCGTTTTACGTAGTATGGTGACAGATTTTCCTACTCATACAAATACCTCAACAATTAAAACAATAATTCAGCCAAAAAACAATTACTGCCATGTCAAAAATCACATATTCACTTGCGTGAACTTTACCATTGGCCTTGAAGGACTGTTTTGTGTCTTTTATACTATTTTAATCTGTTGAAAGTCTCAAATCAAACATAAAACCTCTGTCCTATCCATCTTGCTATGATGTGCCACTGTAAATGCTGTTCAACAGAGGCTAAAAGGCTATCAGTTGTTGGGCTATAAAATTGATAAATGTATTGATGGTCAGAAAATCTCACCATATTGTACAACTATTTTATTATCTAAGGCATCTACACAAAAAGAGCAAAACGTAATTACTTTAATTGCTCTGTAATAAATACAGGGTCATGTTGGTTGTTAATCGAACTAATCCTGTTACCTGCAGTTTGGACTACTGAAATGCCAGCAAGAGCCGGTTGCAGGGCTGTGCCTGCCAGATTAAAGACAGCAATCAGAAGCATCTCAAACTTTCTATCTGCAGAATCCTTGAATGAAGGAACATCCTAAATTGCTACGGAGCCATTTGTTTTCGACTGAGACTGCAGCAGGAACACCTACAGTAACAGGCTACTTTCCAGTGAACTCCACCTTCCTGAACTCTATCCAGTGGAAAGATTTTTAAAAAGGAGTGAAAAACTTTTCTGGAATTATCCAATAGTCACAGGCTGCCCATTTTACTTGTTTATTTAGGCCCCTTTCAGATGGGAGGCCTGCTCAGCAGGTAATCTGTCCCTTGATCCCCAGTGAGCAAGCGATTGACAGATCCGTGTCTGATCCACTTATGCAGAATGGATATGGGTAATCCGATGGAAACAGACCGCCTGTTCGTTTCCATCAGACTGTCATCCAATCTGTCAGATGGATGGGGAACAGAATTCCCACCCATCTGCTTTTAACAGATGGGATGTCAGCAGGTGTCAGACATGTCTGTGTTGCTCCATTGAGGGCAATGGATCTTCTTGATCGGTCCGCCCGTGTGAAAGGGGCATAATGGGAAAGGTCTTAACATTTTTTGCAGGTCTCTTTGTACTCAAAGAGGCCTGGCAAGATGGAAGAGAATCAAAGACTACAATGCTGAGGCTTTTACACACAGCAGCAGTGAGCTTAGTTACCTTAGCAAGCATATTGCATGAAGTTCCTGCTTTAGTTGTAGAGTGTGGGGGAGAAAAATAGGATTTTTATAACAGCTTCCAAGAAAAGGATTTTACAGGTAGTATATCACGGGACACAGAGCACCAAAGTAATCACTATGTGGTTATATAGGGACCTTCAGGTGATGGACACTTGTATACCCAATACAGGAAGTTCACTCCCTATATAAACCCTCCTCCTACCAGGAGTACCTCAGTTTTTGTAGCAAAGCAATATACCTAAACCCCAGAAACAGGGGCGGGATCTCTGTGTCCCCTGATGTACTCCAAGAAAAGGATTTTACAGGTAAGCTGTTATAAAAATCCTATTTTTTTTATCATACACCACGGGACACAGAGCACCATAGTAATCACTATGTGGAACGTCCCATAGCAATGCTATTTGAGGGAGACACAACCCATAGGGCAACCCCAGACTTGAGGACCTATACTGTTGCCTGCAGCACACTGAGCCCAAGGGTGATATCCTCATGCCTTCTTACATCCACCTGATAAAACTTGGTGAATGTATGTACTGAAGACCAAGTTGCGGCCTTACAGATCTGAGCACTGCCCACTAACCACCCTTGTAGAGTGCGCTTTGACTTGAAAAGGTGGAATCTTACCCCTTAAATCATAAGCCTGAATTATAACTTGCCGAATATACTTAGCGACGGTGGATTCAATGCTGCCTGTCCTTTCTTAGGACCCTCAAGCAGAACAAACAAGACATCAGTTTTCCGAATCTGAGCAGTCATCTTTAACTAGACTTTGACCGTTCTCACCTCATCAAGACAATGTAGTGACTTCTCTTCCCTGGAACGTGGCTTTGGAAAAAACTATGGCAGGACAATATCTTGGTTCAGGTGGAAACCTGAGACCACTTTTGGAAAAAACCTGGACTAGGGCGCAACACCACTCTGTCCTCATGAATAATCAAATATGGCTCTTTAGAAGAAAGAGCAGCCAATTCTGAAACCCTCCTTGCTGAGGATATAGCAACCAAGAACACCAACTTCCTTGTCAGAAGGACAGAGGGAATATGCTGTATCGGTTCAAATGGCTGTTTTTGTAACACTGACAAAACTAAGTTCAAGTCCCAAGGGCTCAAAGGCGATTTAACTGGCGGATTAAGCCGCATCACGGCTTGCATAAAGCCCCGGACTAAAGAATGTTACGCAAACGGTCTTTGAAATAGGATCGATAAAGCTGAGACTTGGCCCTTAATAGTGCTCAAGGCCAATTTCATCTCTACCCATAATTGTAGAAAGGCAAGAATTCTGCCTATGATATACTTCCGAGGACGCCAACCCTTGGATCCACACCAGGAAACATAAGCCCTCCAGACTCTATAATATATAGTTATGGAAGCTCGCTTCCTTGCATTAATCAAAGTAGAGATAACTGACCCGGAAAGCCCACGTTTCTTCAGAATGTGGGTTTCAATAGCCAAGCCGGTAAATTTAGCATTCGTAAGGTAGGATGGAATATCGGCCCCTGTGAGAGTAGGTCTGGCCATAGTGGAAGGGACCATGGATCCTCCACCACCATCTTTACGATTTATGCATACCATGACCTTCTGGGCCACACTGGGGCTACCAGAATTACCGGCTTTCGTTCCAGCTTGATCCGTCAAAGAAGTTGTGACAGCAACTGAATAGGGGGGAATGCATAAATCAGTGAGAACTGATCCCACGGGGTCACCAACGCATCTGTTCCACATGCGAGTGGATCCCTTGTCTTGGACACAAAGTTCACTAACTTCATGTTGAATCTGGACACTAGAAGATCTACGCCGGAGTCCCCCATCTTTGGCAAACAGCCCGAAAAATGTCTAAAAAAAAATAAATTCTCTACTACCAGAATGAAGACTGCCGATAGGCACGGAACATTCATTTCTGCCCATGTTAGAGTATGGTTCACCTCTCTCTGCGTTGCGAGACTCTTGGTGCCCCCTTGGTGATTGATACAGGCCACGGCATTGTGGCATTGTCAGATTGGATCCTGACAGGACAATCCTGTAACCTGAGAGTCCAGGCCTTCAGAGCCAGACGCACTGCCCAAATCTCAAGGAAGTTTATGGGCAAGGCTCTTTCGGTTCTTGACCACTGTCCCTGGATAGTTGTCTTTTCTTGTACCGCTCCCCAGCCTGAAAGGCTCGCATCTGTCGTTACCACTTTCCAGGTAACTGGTCTGAAGGATTTTCCTTTCAGCAGATCCTGGGTTAGTAACCACCAACTGAGGCTTTGGGACACCCTTAGGGACAGCCGCATTGGCAAGTCTAAAGCTTAAATCATTTTGTTCCAAGCAGACAGGATACTGTTTTGCAACAGTCTCGAATGGAACTGGGCATAGGGAACTGCTTTGAATGAAGCCACCATCTTTCCTAACAAACCTCATGCAAAGGCGAATGGAGGGATCTCCTTTCGACCTGACCATCTGCACCAGCTCTCTTATGAAGTTGATTTTTGCCTGAGGCAAGAACACCTTTTTCTGGGCTGTGTCTATGATCAGGCCCAAATACTCCAGCCTTTTTAGTGGTTTTAAGGAAAACTTCTCTAAGTTGAGAATCCAACCCAGACTTTCCAGGTAACTGGTTGTAATGCGTACACTTTGCTCCAAACGAGCCACCGACTGGTCTATTAGCAATAGATCATCTAGGTACGCCAAGACTGTTATGCCCTGTGCCCTTAACCGGGCTAGAGGTGGGGCCAGCACTTTTGTGAACACCCGGGGTGCTGTAGCTAGCCCGAAGGGCAAGGCTACAAACTGAAAAACTGCTGTTCTACCTCAAACTGCAGAAACCTTTGGTGAGCAGGAAATATAGGGACATGCAGATATGCATCCCTGATGTCGATAGACGCCAGAAGTTCTCCTCCTTGTAGGATAAAAACCACTTACCCGATCGACTCCATGTGAAAGGAGCGGATCTTCAGGAACTGATTTAGATTCTTTAGATCTAGAAAGGATCTGACATCTCCATTCAGTTTTTGGAAGGTTGAATAGAAAGATGGAAAAAGTACAATATAGTTGGAATAAGTGGAGGGAAAATGAAAAGAAAGTTAAAAGAGAAAAGGAGAAAGAGGGAGGAAGAAGGAACAGACGAGGGAAAAGGGGGGGGGGGGAAGAAAGATATAGAGAGAGGGAAATAAAAAAAGAAGGGGAGGGGGGGGGAGAGTGAGAAAGAAGGGGGGAATAGGAAAGGGGGAGGGGAGGCACCAGGGAGTGATGGAAAGGATGCCAGTAACAAGTACCAACATTGGTGTGAAAAGAACTTGATAAAACCATAACCAGAGAAGGGTTAAGTGCATGAACTGGGTTGTGAGATTACCCACCCAATAATAAACTTGAATCGATGTGACAACCAGAATTGAGCTATGCACGCCAGATCAGTCCCAACAGAATGCTGCTAAACGGACGTCAGCACAGTCTATTGGTGCCTGATGATCAGGATGGTATTGCAGTGATCTAAAATAAAAGTAAAAAAAAACTAAATCCTGGGCTTGTTGTGCAGGAACCTCCTTAAGAGCCTGTCTAAACTGGTACTTTAGGGACTGACAGATGCCTATTGCAGCGACTGCAGGCTGAGTAATGGCAACTGCCACGGACAAAGAGGATTTTAACAGGAATTCTAACCTTTTATATGTTGGATCCTTAAGCATTTGCGCATTGTCTACTGGACAAGTTAGACTTTTATTTACACTGGAAATCGCAGCGTCAACTGCTGGTACATTCCATTTTTTGGTTTATTTCTCCTCCATGGGATAGAGAACTGAGAATCTCTTTGGAGGGAGAAAATAAATAAATAAGCAGAAAAGCATAAATAAGCTTTTCTAGTAATGCATGGACAGGAAGCGCATGAAAAGGCTGTAAAGGTTTTAAAGCGGAGTTCCACCCAAAAGTGTAATTTCCACTCATCTGATTCCTCCCCCCTCCGGTGCCACAATTGGCACCTTTTAGGGGGGAGGGGGTGCAGATACCTGTCTACTACTGGTATTTGCACCCACTTCCTGGAATAGACTTTGGCGGGAGTCACGCCCCTTCCCGCACCCCCCGCTGTCTCCTGGGAAACACACAGGTCCAAGGAGATAGCGGGGACCACTTAGGACATGCAGCGCGACTCGCGCATGCGCAGTAGGGAACCAGGAAGTGAAGCCGCAATGCTTCACTTCCTGATTCCCTCACAGAGAATGGCGACGGCAGCAGCCGAGAGCCAAGCGATTGATCGGCTTCGTCTGCCGACATCGCTGGACTCCAGGACAGGGAAGTGTCTATTTATTAAAAGTCAGCAGCTGCAGTATTTGTAGCTGTTGGCTTTTAATATTTTTTCTTTTTTAGGTGGACTCCCTCTTTAAGGAACCCAAGGAAGAAACTGAACTTTCAGCAGACTCCGTTAGGGGTAGCATGAAAGTGGAACGAACCATCTCCATAAGAGATTGTACCAGCAATTTCTCACATTGCGAGGCTGAAAAGGGTTCATCCAATGTTGTTTCCTCCACAGAGGAGTAATCGGTTTGTTTTTCCTCCTGATCTCCTGAGGGTAACACCTCATCCTGTACCCACTGTTCCCTTGGTAAAGGGTCTGAGGTGGGAGAGGGGGATCTAACATGCTTCCTATCCTTCTGGATGGAGGATGCGATTAAAGCCACTAATCTTCCTTCTAGGCCCTGCAGGGCGAAGGAAAATGCATCTTCAGTCACGTATACAGGGGCTGAAATGTGAGAAGCAGTTGCACCACCATTTGGTTCCAATTACTTAGTCAGCAGCAGTAGGCTGTTTTTTTCTCCTGGACCATGAGTAGCCTTTAGAATATAAAGTTTGGGTGCAATGGCGCTACCTTTTAAAATGGGATAGCCTTAAAATATAGCGACCTCCTACTTAAGGTTATGAATCTGTAAGGTATTGGACATATAGGGAAATACCCCCTTATATTAGAAATTATACTGACAGATGTGTACAACAAAATTTCTACTGCAGATATATAACAAACACTCACTCATGTCGCACAAAGATAAAATAGTCCTACAGCGTCTGGTAGTAGAGCCAGAGGCTATATTCCATAGTGTGCATTTATTAAAGCCAAATGCGATTTGCTGTAGAATAATTACTGTATATAATCCTATAACCATATCAAACTCTTGAATATATCATGGAGGTAGCCTTACTCCATACACCCATGCACTGCGGTGCATATAGAATTTGTCACTATAAATAAATAGCGTATGTATAATCAAGTAAGGACTAAAATTACATGTATATAAAACAGAAACTATTAACACAGGAATTACAGCAGTAAGATCTCAGGCATGGTTTAACAGTCCCGTATGTTGGCACTGTGTTAGCTAAATCAAATTCCCAATAGTGACTTTGGTGCTGCAACAATTGTCTGGTGACTCTCGTGCTCCCCCTTTTGGTTGTCTACTCACCAGCTCCCAGAACCCCAGCAGGGGTATTGCGCCTGTGGTGTAGTATGCTAGGTTACTTCATTTGTTGCTCTTCTGATAGATGCTTGTAATATTATCAGCTCCCCAAGCCCCGCACCGGGGTAATGCGACTGTGCTGGAAGTTAGATCAAGAGCAACAAATGAAGTAACCTAGCATACTACACCACAGGCGCAATACCCCTGCTGGGGTTCTGGGAGCTGGTGAGTAGACAACCAAAAGGGGGAGCACGAGAGTCACCAGACAATTGTTGCAGCACCAAAGTCACTATTGGGAATTTGATTTAGCTAACACAGTGCCAACATACGGGACTGTTAAACCATACCTGAGATCTTACTGCTGTAATTCCTGTGTTAATAGTTTCTGTTTTATATACATGTAATTTTAGTCCTTACTTGATTATACATACGCTATTTATTTATAGTGACAAATTCTATATGCACCGCAGTGCATGGGTGTATGGAGTAAGGCTACCTCCATGATATATTCAAGAGTTTGATATGGTTATAGGATTATATACAGTAATTATTCTACAGCAAATCGCATTTGGCTTTAATAAATGCACACTATGGAATATAGCCTCTGGCTCTACTACCAGACGCTGTAGGACTATTTTATCTTTGTGCGACATCTGAGTGTTTGTTATATATCTGCAGTAGAAATTTTGTTGTACACATCTGTCAGTATAATTTCTAATATAAGGGGGTATTCCCTATATGTCCAATACCTTACAGATTCATAACCTTAAGTAGGAGGTCGCTATATTTTAAGGCTATCCCATTTTAAAAGGTAGCGCCATTGCACCCAAACTTTATATTCTAAATACGTTGTGCAAAGCACCCCATTGGGACTTTGCTTGAGGGAGGCAGCAACCTGTGGTTTCTGACCCTATAGACTTGTCCTAAGCGCCAGTTTCTTTTTGATTCTCATGAGTAGCCTTTGTAGAGCTGTCTTTGGTTAGCAGAAGCCGCTATTCATGTTAACATCATCCTGTTACAAACTGCTGCTGTACCCCCAGCCCCTTAGTTTCCCCAGGGGGGAGAGGAACATGCCAAACTTTGATCAATTAAAAATCCCCCCTGGCTGCTGAGACCACACACATGCTGTTTTAGCTGGACACTGAGCTGACTGAGAAGCAACGTACCAAGGTATGTGCATTTTACTCCATCTAGTGGAGACTTTAAGGCATACAACATTTTACTCATGGAAGAAAAAAAACATGGACTTTTTACAGTTCCTAGCCTTCTTCTCTTACCTCATCCTCGCTGCAGGATACTGCTGTAACAGACAGATTCAAACTTCACCCATCACAGCGGGCTGTGTTAGCAACCTTTAAGGACAGGGTCCCTTTTTATGGGGGTTCCACTCCCTTGGACCTGTATTAGCACCCCGCCAGAAAATTTTTTAGGTAATGCAGGCATGATCAAAAAGCTCTGGGTCCCGGGGTCCAGCCCTGCAAAGAGAGGCGTTACAGGCAAAACCTTGTGCTTCGTATATGAGGCCCGGGTACCATCCACCTTGGCCTTAGTGGCACTTTGGATGGATCCGGTCTATGGAGGCTGTTTAAATCCAGTAAGAATCCCTCCAGTGGAGCTCTTCAGAGCACATCTTCACTTGTGACCAACACCTTAGACACTGGAGAAAAAAAACTGAGGTACTCCTGGTAGGAGGGAGGAGGGGTTATATAGGGAGTGAACTTCCTGTATAGGGTATACCAGTGTCCACCACCTGAAGGTGCCTATATACCCACATAGTGATTACTATGGTGCTCTGTGTCCCGTGATGTACGATAAAGAAAATCTTCCATTTGCCTGGCCTGTTGGGGGTACTTGAGGACAGGGTTGAGAACCACTGCCCTAGATTTACCTGTCCACTTGGGGGACTGTATATTAAAGTCCTAGCTTCACCCATCATGGTGTGCATACCCCCGAAGGGGGTCCTCAGGGTCTGGGTTTCAAAGCAATGGACTATGGCCCTGGACCTATATAGCACCCTGTGACTGACTACAACGCGTTGCAATAAGTGCCAAGGTGAGTGCCTGTGCAGGATCCAGTGCCCAAAGCAACATTACAGGCTGTCCCCATGGTGTGCGGTTCAGGTACAACTCCCAAGGTTTCACTGACATTGCACTGATCCAAATGCACTACTTTTATTTTTTTTGATGGTAAAAAGCAGTGAAGGAGATGATTAAAGAGATGAAGAATTTAAAAAAACAAAAGAACAAAATAATAAACTAGTTAAGCTTAAGAGTGATTTATCCACAAGGGAGAAGAGGTCCATCACCTTAGGACACTAGCAAACTCACAGAGTGGGGTCTAGTTATAGGGGGCATCCATTGGGCACGTCCCCTATAGCTTTGCCAATGTCCAATCACCTGAAAGTCTATAACCCAGGGTCTATGAATACTTTGCCTGTGGTACTGTACAATTAAGATTTAAAGTTTCTACCGACACCTACAAAGTTATTACCTTAAAAGGATATGTACACCTTTTGTAGCATGTTACAACCATATTCAGGGTGCAACATGTTACAAATCCACCGGCCCCCACACTCCCCCGACTCCATGTATCTGACAGGAAGCAGGGGATCGCCTCCCACCACTCTCTGTCTCTGTCTGCAAAGAATATGACTGCTGGGTTCCGCCCACCAGGCCGCCTCATTCATTCAGTTTTGTGAATGGAAAACTACAAGGTTCGGTAGCCTTTGCGGCTGTTGGCTTGTAGTTCTGAATGAACTACCACGGCACTATTGAGTGCTGGGGAAGTTCATTGATGCTTCCTGTTCTGCTTGGCTGTGCGTTGCATGATGTACGACCAAGCAGCTTACACTGAGAGTCTGCAATAGCCCTGCATTGCACCCGTGATCTGCTGATTGTGGGTGCAATGCTTTTCAGGCTTCCAATAAAAAAATAAAAATAATAATAATAATAAATGCATATTTCTTTACCTGCAAAAGATGTGCATTTATTATATATATTTTTTTAAAAGGTGAACTTATCCTTGAACCTGTGGTATTGAAAGCTCCCATTACAACATTTTCTTTACTGCAGCTAAACAAACATTTGCTAGATTGTGGAACAACCATCCTCTGACAAACTGAAATCCTACATTTACCATTGGATGATCTTTGGAAAACCACACTACAATATAAAATCCCAACATTTCACAATACTAGATTTGCTGTTTGAAGTGTACTTCCTCTTTTTTGTTAATCCATAATCTTGCTTGTTATTTTACTGTTGAGTAACCTCAATAAAAATGACTGAAATACAAACAAACCTATGAATCGAACACAGTGATAATATGAAAGCACACTGCCTAACTGCAATATACTAACCATAAGGCTATCCTTAGACATGAGAAAACCATTCTGTTTTATTAGCTGAAAACAGATCAGGAAATGACGGAAAGTCTATTGAAATGGCTAAAAAAAAAAAAAAAAAAAACGGTGATTATCTGAAATGTATTTTTCTGAATAACTGCTACTTGCTCTCCAAGATGAGCGCAGAAGTGTCTGCACACTGAATAAACACGTGTGCGCCATTAAAACCATCATTCATGTTTATTTCAGCAATCACATGTACAAAAACTACACTATAGCCATCAAACATCATGATACAGATATAATGTCCTCATCGCTGAAAATCCTACCCTATACAAAATATCACAAATCACTGTGATTTAGCTGAAAGTGAACACACATGCAGGATTGGGACTGCAGATATGCAACAGCATTTATCCTCCTTCAGGCAGGTCTGTTAAAGCACAGAAAACAAACGGCAGTAACCAGATTTTAGTTTACTGAGGAAAGCATTCTTATTGGCTGCCATGACTTACAGCACTCTGTCCTTCCTCCCTGTCTTTAAAATGACTTGTAACACCCTAAAGGACATTTCCTGTATGAACTGATAAGGTTCAAAAAAGGAAATGGGAGGAAATAAAAAACAAGATGCCTAATACTCTGTACAAAGCTAATAAAGAGTTGATTTCCTGACTAGGCACCTTAAACGTGGAAGTACATTTCCTTTGCTAACCTTTAGCTATACTAAGGCTTACCTATAAGTAGTGTAAATATCTCCTAAATGTGCACCGTTTAGGAGATATTCACTGTATATGCAGCCAGTGACATCACTGGTACAAGCACTCTGAAGGAACGGCCAACCGTGCTGTTTCAGAGCCCTGTGCCGTGAACAGCGGCTTCCGCGCGGAAGCAAGACGGGTTAAGATGGGAGCGCCTGCAGAGCGGACTTCTCGGGGAGGGAGGCTTAATTTTAAAAGGTAAGTTTAACATAATGTGCTAGTATGTGATGCATACTAACATTATAACTTTACCTTGCAAGGTTAAAAAAACAAAAAAAAAAACAAAAAAAAAAACCCAAAAAAAAACAAACCCCCCCCCCCCAAAAAAAAAAAACCAAAAAACGTCCATCGGTATACAACCGCTTTAAAGTGTATTTCCACAAATACACACATTGAAACAAAAACTACCTTATATTTGTTACAAGTTCACATAGCATAACTGCAATGTTTAAAAAAACGCTGTTTACCTTTTTAAATGTTCTTTTCTGAAAACTTCAGGACTGAAAAATCCTAATTAGCATCCCCTCCTTTGCAATGTTTATCTTTACCATAATTAACCCTGGCTGTTCTGTGCTGGCAAATCTCATTATCAGTTGTAAACTAGATTTGAACACGGTTTGTCATAACAATGGGGTAAAGATCTAGAAGCTTGCCTCCATTAAATGCTACTGAGGGGAAACTTAGTGTCCCCAGTCTGTGTGGGGAGAAGCTCACTGTAAAATGGTTCAGAGTTTGTAGTTCTCCCCAAGGCCTGCTCTAACAAAACAAAAATGAAAATAAATGGGTAAAAAAAAAAAAAATTATATATATATATAAATTATTATTATTATTTTTTTAATGCATGCTGTGTTAATGGAACACATAATAATGGGGTTTTCTCAAATTTGAAAGTAAATGTGAAACTACACTTTAATAGTCACACAGAAAAAGTTTTTCTGTGTAATATACAATATTTTATTGGGAGATTTTTTTTTTTCCAGTATAATCACCTACTGTTTGTTCAAACATTTGATTGAAAAATATGTGATGCGTGTATGAAATGACCTATCCTTTTTTGCCCAGTACATGCCATAGTAGCGCAGAATGTTTGGCAAGGTGACACTGGTGAAATTTTTATTCAATTAATGCGCAACTACAAGAAATTAAAAAAAAAAAAAAAAAAAAAAATCAAACTTGAAGTGTCCCCCTTCCCCCAGAACTGCAAGGATTAAATACTTGTTATAACTAGGGGAGCGATAAAGAGGCTCTATCACAAAGAGGAGGAGGACCGAACAGGACCACACTAAAGTGTACACAGATGAAGTGTGTCTGGATCCTCACCCGTTTTAGCTATAGGTCTAGTGACTCTGGTCTTTTTTTTTGTATTTTTGCACAACAAAGCAAACACCATGCAGAAGAAAAGGTACGTACTTTTAACCGGCTCAGCTCTTCTTGGTCCTTGTTAGAATATACCAGGCTTTCTGAGGATTTGCTGGATAACGGAGACAACTGCTCATAGTCACTAATCTGCCTGGATAACCTCATGATCACTTCATCCTTTGCTTGTATGGTCTCCACCATCATGTTGAGCTGTTCATTTAAATTCTCCCTGCTGTTTTTAAGGTCCTCAGTTTGTTGGTGAATGTTCTCTTTCTCCTGCTCCTTCCTCTCCAGCAGATGATTCAGTTCCTGAATCTGATCATCTTTTTGTTGTAACAATTGCAAGTAATCTTTAGGAGCCCCCTCACTAACTGGACTAGAAGGGTATTTATTGTACTGCGATGACCTCAGTGACTGTTGCAAAATTTTTACAAGTTCCTGGCAATAAAAGAAAAAACAATTATGCATTACAAAAACTCACAAGAAGATCAATACAAGAAAGCCAACATGTTATGGGCAATCTTGTAGAGCACTGATATTAAATGATGTTAGGCATATATTCACACATAAGCGTATGTATGTACACATTCTATTCTATCAGAGTACCCCCTGCTAACATCCTAAATCAAAGACTAGGCTGTAGAAAATCCCAGCTATCTAATGTAAATCAATACTGAATGTTTCAATGGTCTCTAGAAGTAGTTTTAAAGCAAACTGGGCTTTCACCATTAAGAATCAAGTAACAGGTTTACTTTAATCCCACACTCTTCTCCAACAACAAATACTCACCTTTCCTTTGCTCTCACCATTCTGTTCCGTACTGAGAGATGAAGAAGGCTCTGGTACTTTTAAGTATGAGCATGTGATTTACTTCATGTGACAGCACTTCAGTGATGTCATAAAGGGAGTCCACTATTTATTATCCATCTATGAGACCACAATGTGACGCCAAGTTTGATATGTTCTTGTCGTTTATTGCACATACATATGTGTTTGCAATTTACCATTGAAATGATGTTTACTATAATGTCTTTTCTTTATGTGTTTCCCTTTTGATTGGGTTTTTATGTATTTCATTTTTTAATAAACATGTACATTTATTCTAGTTTCCTTCACCGTGTCCATGACCTCATTTAAAGTCCCGCCATGTCCAACAATTTTCCGCAACAGGGATGGAGGCACATTTCAATATGTGCCTCATTTAAAGTCCCAAATCCCCCCTCTTTTCTAAAGGGAGTCCACAGCCCTCTGCAAACTCCAAGTGGCTGAACAGAGCCTAAAGTTCTTGTAAAGGCTCAAGGTTTTTCACCTTCATACATTCTCTGCAGGAAGGTAAAAACATTCTGTGTGCAGCAGCAGCAGCAGCAGCCCCCCCCCCCCCCCCCCCCCCCGCAAATACTTAAGCAAACCTGTTCCTTTTCCTGCCCTGGGCAAAGCTTTCTAATTTCATGTGCTTCCCTTTAAATAGAAAAAAGCCAATGTAACAAGGTATTTTTTTTTTTTTTAAGAGAAACTTCACTGTCGCCGCCCACCCCCCCCCCCCCCCCAGGCATGCATGAAGGTAAAAATATTCTGTCAAGTGATGTGCACAAAAGCAGCGGCTCTCCCAGGTCTCTTCCTCCTCATTGGCCGAGACAGCAGCGGGATCCATTACTGTCAATCACAGTAAGTGAGTCAATAAGGAGAGAGTGGGGGCCGAGCACTCCACGTGTGAATGGACACAGAGCAGTGGCTTGGGAGGAGCAGGAGGGAGGGGCCAGGAGAGTCGGAGGGGGGCGTGAGAAAAGTTATAGTGTGAAAGGAAGGGGGGGGGAAGAAGCACTTATACGAAAAGTAAAAGACAAAAAAGGTTAAGGCCCATTTTAAAATAAGTATACTACAGCAGTCACTAAATAAAACTAGTTAAGACTTGTTACTTTTTTTGTAGTTGGCAGAGAGGAGAATTTGCATATTATTGCTTAATTGAAGTAAAGGAGGTTTCCCTTGTCAGAGCTTGTACTTTATTAACATGGCTTTTTGTTTTTTTGTTTTGCTTAGTTGACGATGGAGCTCAGAGTTCTTCTTAATAAAAAAGCATGTTTAATAAAGCATCATGAAAAACTTAACAAAAAAAAAAAAAACTGCCAATGCAGGTAAGGGGTGGCTGTAGAGAAAAAAAAACAAAATATGCAGCATTGACCAAAGTTTACTAAATCGTGTAGCACTTGTTTTCTAAAAAAAAAAAGAAAAAAAAAAGCTTTCAAGTGTTACTTTCTCACGTCAATAATAAAAATCAAAAATATATTAAATCATACAAATGTTATCTATAACCATCAGTGGTGTGGGGTTTGACCGCCAGGGAGAAGCCGAGCAGGAAATACCGAGAAGGAGACGCAGGCCATGACCTAGATAGGGCAGATGTGACCGACTGACGGGGGGAGGGGTGGATGTGGAAGGAAGAGTTGTTTGTTTGCCGCCCCCCCCCCCCCCCAAAAAAAAAAAAAAAGCTGGAGGCCACCACTGACGAAGTTAGGATTTGTACATACCATATAAATTGCATAAGGACCCATGTATGACATTATAGTGATTAGCAATGGATTATAGTCAACATACACAATAACAATTCATATGCAAATCAATTTTCATATGCCAGTCCAAAAAATATTTTTCTCAACAAGAAACATCAAGAAAAGTCTTTTGTGCCAAAACTAAACTTCCTGTTTTTTTTTTTTTCAACATTCACCAAAGGTGACAATAAAGTTCAAACCACAGCAAGTGAACCAAAATTTCAGAATGCTTTCCACCGTGTGCAAATGGTGTAGGTGTGCCCTCACCTTTATTGATGGACCTCCACTGTTGTAAGAGGTCAGAAAGGCTTAAAACACAGATTTCCATCCGCAGCATCAGCATCAGCTTCAGTCTGATCTCTCAAGGGTAAAAGCTTCATTGATGGACCTCCATTGTATTAAGAGTAAATAATGCCCTTGCTATAGGTGTAGGCCTTTTGAGAGTTTTCTGGCCAGGCTTCAGAGAGATGGCATCATCCCTTCCTACCTGGTTGATAGGACATTGCTAAGACTCTTTCAGCCGATTCAAACCCACTTGCATGAGCTCTCTCTTCTGTCGCAGTAGCTCGGAGCTCAGCGATGGAGGAGATCAGTTGACCACACTAAGGGTTTGAGATCTTACTCCTGTGATGGTGGGGATGGACAGTAATGGCTGGGAGTGTCTTGGCAGAGTCCTAGCAACAAGACAGGACAGGATGATGCCATCTCTCAGAGTTTTTTGGCCAGGCTTCAGGAGGTACGTAAATGACCTACACATATAGCAAGAGCATTATCCAACTTTAGTTAAAGCTACAATAAAGTTCTCATTCCTACCTATGTAATAATTACTGCAGTGGGTCTATTTCTAAATCTTCTAAAATACTCAAAAACAAAAGATGCAAACAAGCAGGACATACAAGAATAAGAAGAAAAATCATGTAGAAAAAGAAGTCTCCTTTTAAAATCAAACTGTATTCCATCATGTAGTTTAAAGTAAATGTTCTGCCTAAAAGCCAAAACCCCATGACTACCTTTATCAGCTTAACCGCTTCAGCCCCGGAAGATTTTACCCCCTTCCTGAACAGAGCACTTTTTGCAATTCTGCACTGCGTCGCTTTAACTGACAATTGCGCGGTCGTGCGACGTTGCACACAAACAAAATTGACCTCCTTTTTTCCCCACAAATAGAGCTTTCTTTTGGTGGTATTTGATCACCTCTGCTATTTTTGCTCTATAGACAAAAAAAAAAAAAAAAAAAAAAAAAAGGAGCGACAATTTTGAAAAAAAAAACCACACACATTTTTTACTTTTTGCTATAATAAATATCCCCCAAAAATATATAAAAAAACTATTTTTTTCCTCAGTTTAGGCAGATATGTATTCTTCTACATATTTTTGGTAAAAAAAAAAAAAAATAATCGCAAGCAGCATATATTGATTGGTTTGAACAAAAGTTATAGCGTCTACAAAACAGGGTATAGTTTTATGGCATTTTTATTTTGAATTTATTTTTATTAGTAATGGCGGCGATAGGCGATTTTTATCGGAACTGCGACATTATGGCGGACACATCAGTCACTTTTGACACTATTTTGGGACCATTGTCATTTATACAGCGATCAGTGTTATAAAATGCACTGATTACTGTGTAAATGACACTGGCAGTGAAGGGGTTAACCACTAGGGGGCAATGAAGGGGTTAAGTGTGTCCTAGGGAGTGATGGGCTTCAAGTCACATGACAGCGATCACTGCTCCCGATGACAGGGAGTGGTGATCTCTGTCACGACGCAAGCCAGAACGGGGAAATGCCTTGTTTACATAGGCACGTCCCCGTTCTGAGGCTCCGTGACACTATCGCCGGGAGACCGGCGGACATAGAGTCCGCTGGTTCCACGGACATGGTCACGCTGTAAGCGCCGGCGCGCGCCTGCTATCCCCGGCTCTTAAAGGGGATGTACAGATATGCCCATTTGCCCACCGCTGCCATTGTGCCAACGTATAGCAGCATGCAGCAGTTGGCAAGTGGTTAAAAAATCTCAGCAGTTTCCCTGTGAATCAGTTAGACGCCTTTCACGCTGAGGTGTTTTTCACCAGTGTGTAGTAGCTGCCTGCCTAGTGGCTCCCTTAGTAAGGTGGGGGTGGCTGGACTCTCACTTGCGTGTACACATTTTATCTTGCGCTACTGAACTGACAACAAAGGAGCTGAAGAGATAGAAATGAAGACTGAGGTTGCATCTACTAGCTGGATCAAGGACTACAATACATTTAGGCCTCCTTCCAAGGGATGATGACCTGCAGACACTGTATTCAAGTGGCAAAAATCAGCAGATTATTGCAGCTAGGAACATTGGCGTATCTGAACAAAGTACTGACAGGTTGAGAAGAGCCACCAAAGTCTGCATGTAGCAGCACACTCAGCTTATCCCAGCTGCAAGAATACGCCCATTCTTGCTGCTGTAACCCAGTGTATGCAGGTAATCGCCCATATGAAGTAGGTCTAATGCCCCGTACGCACGGTCGGACTTTGTTCGGACATTCCGACAACAAAATCCTAGGATTTTTTCCGATGGATGTTGGCTCAAACTTGTCTTGCATACACACGGTCACACAAAGTTGTCGGAAAATCCGATCATTCTGAACACGGTGACGTAAAACACGTACGTCTGGACTATAAACGGGGCAGTGGCCAATAGCTTTCATCTCTTTATTTATTCTGAGCATGCGTGGCACTTTGTCCGTCGGATTTGTGTACACACGATCGGAATTTCCGACAACGGATTTTGTTGTCGGAAAATTTTATCTCCTGCTCTCCAACTTTGTGTGTCGGAAAATCCGATGGAAAATGTCCGATGGAGCCCACACATGGTCGGAATTTCCGACAACACGCTCCGATCGGACATTGTCCATCGGAAAATCCGACCGTGTGTACGGGGCATAAATGTACAAAATTTCATTGTTTTATTTTTCCAGTCCTGGCCATAGTAATGAAAATATATACACAACCTCCATAAAACAATGGTCCTCAAACTATGTTAAAGTATAAAGGCATTATTATTACACCTATCCTTTTCTATATCCCTCTTCGCTCACATTTTGAGGAAAGGATATACTAAATACTGAATGCTGCAATCTGCGTTATTTAACAAAGAAAGCCTGTCTGGCAGACAAGCTCCTCATTGACATAAATGAACACCACGGCAAACTTATGCCAGGCGATTACCGATTTACAATAACTCCCTGCTTACGCGTTGGAAAACAGTGGTCCTCATACTACGGGTCCATGTTGGTCTTTTCCCAACATTTACACTTAACCTCACATAACAGTCCCAATTCTGTCATCCAACGTTGAGTTGTGTGTGGGGTACCAATGTACCTTAGCCAGTAAGGCGACGCAGAGTTGTGACAGACCCAACCAGGACAAGGGCTTTAGGAGGGGAATGCAGTGTAGCCTCTTGCCTACTGACTATGGGTCCTGGCATTTGAGGAAGCTATGAGCATTAAGGAAGATCTTCTGTTACATAATGCAAGATGACATGTTATTTCCACATTTAACAGTCAAGGAAGCCATGATAGTCTCTGCCAAAACTCAGTGAGAAGATGGATCTGAAAAGAAAGCTGGTTAATGAGGTTTGGCCAGCAGTGGGTCTTCTTGAATGCTGGGGAACTGTTGCCGGACTGTCTGGGGTGGGGAATTCCTGAGATTGCTAGTCATACTGATAAGACTTGTCAAACAAACCTGATTTCTTTTTATGAAGTGGTAAGTAAAACTTTGGACAGAGGGTGGCTATGGACTTGGTGTACTTGGATTTTGCAAAAGCATTAGACGCAGTTCCCCCCACACATGACTAATGTGTAAGGTAAAGTCTACAGGCTTGGAAAGATCAGTTTGTAAATGGATAGAAAACTGGCTAAAAGACAGAATTCAGAGAGTAGTGGTTAAAGATGCTTACTCTGAATGGTCTAAGGTCATCAGTGGGGAACCCCAAGGTTCAGTGTTGGGACCATTACTTTTTAATATCTTTATAAATGATATTGGGTCTGGGATTCAAAGTACCATTTCAGACTTTGCAGATGACACCAAGCTATGCAGTGGAATAACGTCCTTACAGGATGTCTCTAATTTACAAGCTGACTTTAATGTCTAATTGGGCAACTAAGTGGCAAATGAGGTTTGTTGTTGATAAATGTAAAGTTATGCACTTGGGGGCTAAGAATATGCATGCATCATACATATCTACTAGGGGTAGTACAACTGGGGGAATCCATAGTGTAGAAGGATCTGGGGGTTTTGGTAGCTCATAAGCTTAATAGCATGCAATGCCAAGCTGCGGTTTCCAAAGGGAGCAAAGTCCTTTCTTGTATTAAGAGAGGTCTGGACTCCATAGAGAGAGATCATTTTGCCCCTGTACAAATCATTAGTAAGACCTCATTTGGAATATGCATTTCAGTTTTGGGTACCAGTTCTCAAAAGGATATCGGGGGACTGGAGAAAGTGCAGAGAAGGGCAACCAAACTGATAAGAGGCATGGAGGAGCTCAGCTATGAGGAAAGATTAGAGGAACTCAATTTTGTTCTCTCTTGAGAAGAGATTAAGGGGGGGTATGATCAACATGTACAAATACAAAAGGGGTCCATATAGTGAACTTGGTGTTGAGTTATTCACTTTAAAAGGAAAGAGATTTCATCTCCAAGTACGGAAAGGTTTCTTCACAGTAAGAGGTGTGAAAATGTGGAATAGACTCCCTCCTGAGGTCTCTCTGGCCAGCTCAGTAGATTGCTTTAAAAAATGCCTGGATTATTTCCTAGGTGTACATAATATAACTGGGTACTAACATTTAGGCCTCATGCACACGGACGTTTTTACAGCCGCTTTTTTGAGCGTTTTTTTGCAGCTTAAAAAGGCCTGTCTATGTTAGTCTATGGCTTCATACCCACCTAGGCGTTTTTGAGCTGCAAATGGCATAGGCGTTTTTAAGCTGTAAAAAAAAACCCAGGACCAGTGGGTTCTGAGAGACGTTTTCAGCTGTAAAACGCTCTAACGCTGATAAACGCTCAAAAACGTCATTCACCAACGTTTATTAACGTTTTTGAGCCATGAAAAAAAAAAAAAAAACGCTAAAAACGCTAAAAAAACCAATGCGGAAAAACGCTCAAAAAACGCTATTGCAAAAACGCTGAAAAAAGTAAAAAAAAAAAATCACTGCAAAGATACTGGCGTTTTCAGAACGATATTTTAACATCCCGTGTGCATGAGGCCTTATAGGTAAAGTTTATCCAGGGAATATCCGATTGCCACTCGGGGGATCAGGCAGGAATTTTTCCCCTGCTGTAGCAAATTGGATCAAGCTTTGCTGGGGTTTTTTGCCTTCCTCTAGATCAGTGGTTCTCAACCTGGGGGTCGGGACCCCCTCGGGGGTCGAATGATGATTTGCCAGGGGTCACCAAATTCTGGGCTGTTTCTGAAGCCCGCATCGCTCTCCCAGCCTTTTTGCGGCTGCCCAGCAGGGCTGTCCCTGGAGCCCGCAGTTGCCCACTCAGCCTCTTCGCAGCCACCCATGCAGAGACTAGAGGTCAGCTGACTGGTGAGGAATGTGAAGTGGGAGGGGCTGGAGGAGCCCCTTTCTCATAATTTCGGCATAGGTCTCACTGCTACGAGACACCACAAAGTCTGAGACACAGTAACACTGTGAGTAACACTACTTGTGATTATAGTTGCCATTAAAAGTCCATAATACAGTTCTCAGATCAGCAGATGACCTTGATCAAGAGCACCTAAGTTGGCTGATCAGAACCCCCCCCCCCCCAGCATTGCCACTCATCCCATCCCCCCACCCCCACCAAGCAGTAAGAGAGGGAATAAAAATAGAGAATACATGGAACGGAGAGGAAAAGAGAGGGAGGAACAAAGAAAAAGGGAGAGAAAGAATAAGAGAAAGAACAAGAAAGACGGCTAGAGAGAGCGATGGGGGGGAAATAAAAAAGAAAATTAGGTTAGAGAGAGATAAAAGGGAAAGAAAGGAGAACAAAGAGAGTGGCACATCCTAAAATGTACCATAAGGGGTTTTAATACTATACGAGTAGAGGGGACTCAGGGAGCGCTAAATGTCCATGGGTTAGGGGCACAAATTACTTGTCTTGCCTTGGGTGCTGACAACCCACGATACGAAAATCATTTTACCGTTAGGGGTCCCCACAACTTGGTAAATTTTATCAAGGGGTCATGGCACTAGAAAGGTTGAGAACCACTGCTCTAGATCAACTGTGGGTATAAGACTGTGTACATGAAATTGTATGGGTTTTTTTTGTTTGTTTTGTTTTTAACTAGATGGACTTGTGTCTTTTTTGAACCTTACTATGTAAGACTTGTCTAGGTGCCTAGCTGGTAATTAGATTACTGTTTAATTAGATCACTGTTAGCTGTTATTTGGATTGGGTTGCTGTTTGAAGTTTGCTTTGTTCATGTGGTGACTGCCCCTATTCTTGAAGGGTATAAAAAAACCTGTGTTTGTTCAACAAAATGGATTCCTTTGGTTTTCACTTCAACATCTTGTCTGTGTACGATGCTTGTGGTAAAGAACTGGTATTAGCTATCGGTCTGCTGGAAGGGTTTGGAGGGCACAGTTTGGCGGAGGCACCCAGGCGAGGTATGAGGCGGTCCAAACACAAGCGTAAACTCCTGCACTATGGTGCATGCATGGTTATGGCCGTGATGTCATGTGGCCAGTGGAGGAGCAATGTAGGACATGGAAAATACACAAAGGTTAGTAACCCCACTGAACACCAATTCTGAAGGGGGAATTTTCTAATCCCGCTGACACCAATAATGAAGCACTTTTCTCCACCAATAGCCATAGAAAACAATTTCTCACTGATACCAAATACGATTTCTATCAATGATGGGGCTTTATTCCTCCCACCGACTACAATATAGGGCACTATTCCTCTTACCTACAGCAACAATGGGGCACTAGCCTTCCTCCTACTAAACAATGCTGTGCATTTTTACTTCCATTGATCACCTATACACCAACGCATTTCTTTTGTTTAAACTCGCAATGATCCCGGACCCAGGGGCAATTTTTACTACCAATAAATAAATTTTGCCCCTCCAACAGTGTGAAGGGTAGTGAACGGAATCTTTTATTAAAAGTTTTAGGACCCCTTGTGTAAACATTGTCACAGTCCTAGAAAAAGGCCTACAGGGGAGCATTAAATGAGTCAAATGGCAATGTGAAACATGCAGTAAACCCTAGCAGCCAATCAGAAATCATCTTCTAGTAATTTATCGTAAAGTGCACTTTGGTGTTTGATGTATTTCATCAGAAGGCACTAAATTTTAAGCGTACCCAGAATACTTCAATGAATTTTGCATTACACATAAAACCACACATACAAAACCCCTTCTGCAGCTGGGTCTGGTTGCCTTCACCGCTGAAAGTTTTATGGATGTCACGAGATCAGAGAGACTTTGCTTTAATGCAAGATCCTGAACACTTCCAAAAGGAAAAAGATACGCAAACAACTCACATGATCGGGAAGCTATTTATAGTATCCAGACATTAACAACATCCAGCTGGGGAAAGAACTACATCTGTGCTAAATCCTTGCAAATAAACATGATGAATGGCTGAGTATTTCCACTGGTTTGAACTCTAATCACAAGACACTGCTTCGGCTCACATTTCTTAAAATTTAACTTTCTGGGCAGAATTCAACATTGCACAAAAAAAGTTCCTGGAACAAAGTTTTGATTTTGCCTATTTTGCAAGACCCTCAGCAATTTACGAGTATGAACCAAATATCTGTCGATATACTTCTATCTAAACATCACTTCATCTTCTGCTCTTAAGAGTCATTGGCAATGAAGCAGAATATCTTTATAAGAAGCCTCCAGTAGAAGCTACCATTCTCTTAGGTCATATTTTGTTGGATGCACTAGTATTTAGAGCAAGGGTGCCCAACCAGTGGCCCGGGGGCCATATGTGACCCGCGAAGCCTTCTGATGTGGCCCACTAGGTGGACCACTGATGTGCTCTGGAATGGAACAATGCTTCCTGTATAGCACAGGCTCCTGTCATAGGGGGAGTGATAACAAATGCACTCTGTCTTGGACTACTGTGCTGCACCTGCGGTGTGGGTAGACTACTGACCATCCATTTAAAAGCAGTCCCTTTCACATGATTAGTCCATCCCAATCGTACCCTCTATTCACCTCTATGGAACAGAAAATGTAAACAGACTTGTGTCCGTTTACACCCGCCTACCTCCAATCCCACCTGCTAAAAGAACAGAAGTGGATCTATTCCCTTTCATCTGATCAGAGGGCTCATAGAGTAGAGTGGGCTGTGCCTGTGTGGATTTTGCATAAGCAAAGTGGACACAGACCTGTCATCCACCCACTCTGCTCATTGTGACCTGCGAATAGTTACCAACTCACTTAAGTGGTCCTCGCTCTTCAAAAGGTTGGACACCCCTGATTTAGAGAGTGGCCTATTCTTTCTCTAAGGGCTCATGCACACTGCAAATAAAAAAAAAAAAAAAAAAACATAAAAAGCTGCTTTTACAGGCATTTGAGCTTTTAGGTCTGTGCCAACTTGTACTTTTTTGGGCTCTTTTGCCTGTTTTATTTGAGCTTCTTCGAGCAAAAGCAATTTTTTTTTTCCACAAACCCTCCCCTCAGCGTATAGTATAATATATATATATATATATATATATATATATATATATATATATATATATATATATAAATATATATATATAAAACACACATATCCGTAAGCTTTTTGCATGTTTTTTGGGCACCTCGGCATCTTTTCTGCTCGAAAGCTCCTCTCAAAAAAGCGAGTTTGGTGGGGGTTTTATTCTGCCAGTAAGAGCATATGCTTGTAAACTCCTGAAAAAGCCATAGTGTGCAAAGACACATTGGCTAACATGAAGGGGAGTTTCCAGGCAGAAAAAAATGATAGCTCAAAAAAGCCTGTAGGAGCCACTTCTTTGAGCTCTTTTGAGATACAGGGTGTATGAGCCCTTAGATTTATGTCACATACAATGCAAATTGTTACTAAAGTCTACATTTTTTTTTTTACCCCAACATATTCTTTGCATTAAGGTAAAAAATGTCCCACTACCTGTCCTACTGCCCAGTCCCTGTTCCAGCGCTGTCCTTGCATCCAGCACTGCTCCCCTCACAGGAGAAACTGAGAGCAGCAAAGCCCTAAGCTCCTGCTGCCATCAGTCAAACTCCTGTAAGGAGGGAGCGAGGGGCAGGGTTTACTCCTCTATGGATGCACGCAGCCTGGCTCAGCTACAGGAGGCCCCGGGAGAAGGGAGAAGCTGACAACACTGATAGGGGACTGCCAGAAGAAGAGGACAGCAACTTGTGAAATATCGTTGCACAAAAGCAGGCAAGTATAACTTCTTTTCTTTAAAAAAAAAAAAAAATTGTAGCTTTTAGTATTACTTTCATATACAACACTTTGAATTCTAACATTTCAATCTTGTGATACTGTACTGTCGCCTATTTACAATTATAACAGTTTTGCAAAATACAGTAAAAAAAGTGTGTCAAGATTGCCAACAGTGTGAAGACATATTCACACTTTATAAACAGGCAAGCAGAGGTTCTTACTGTTTGAGCTCACGTATGTAAGGGCCATACACATACATATAGTGGTATACATGCCTTGAATGTGATAGATCCAATAATCAAGACTACACTAAATATCAAATGACTTCCCAGTAAACATTGCATCTCTCAGTGTTTTCATCATGTAGATTTTACCTCGCAACCAGTCAAATGTTAAAGAGGAGCTCCAGTCTCCACCCCAAAAATTAAAAGTATTTATAGCTGCTGACTTTTAATAGAAGGACATTTACTTGCCCCTGGATCCAGCAATGTCCTCACCCAAGCAGGCTTCAATTGGCCTCGAGGTGCAGGAACCAGGATCTTCACGAAGGGAAACTTTAGACCAAACTGTGCACTCTCGAGCCACGTGGCACTTCATAAATGGTCTTGCAGTCTTCTGGGACCTGTGATGTGTCCCAGAAGGCTGCAGGGGAAGGAGGGGGCAAAATCTTTTTTTAAAGTGTCACATAGTATCTTCACACAGCAAGTGGTGCCATGCAGTGCACTGAAGAAAAATACAGCATGTCTGCATTTTTCTATACCAGGCTGTACATCACACTAGCATTGTGGTATCAACAGGACACCTTGAAATCAATTGATATTTTATTTTTTTATGTGCCCCATCAGTGACCTGCATTTTTCTTTTGCAGAAAAAGATGGGTCACCATGTATAGTGTGAACGTACCCTAAACTGTGGGGTGCACTGGGACATACACTAATAGATTCCATGCACTCTTCAAAAGGGCTGTAGGGTATGCTGATGCTGTATGTATACTGTAAATAGATAAAATAGAAACAAGCAATGAAATATATAGGCAGCTAACCTTTTGGCTGTTCAGTTCCTGCCTCAGTCTCTCCAACTCCCCCTGCTGGTTCTGAACTTTTAACTGAACGACAAAGTCATTCTTTGAGTCATTCCCAGGTAAAGATTCCACAGAAGAATTGTCCATGCTGCTTGGATTCTTATTCAGATGTGATAATGGACGCCTGGCTTTCGCAGGGAGCCGTGGAAAATCAAATGGGAAAACCATTCCTGATAAAGTAAGATGAACACAAAAACAAATGACTAGTTTAGTTTGCTTCCATAATCATTAAAAATGTATTAACAATAATCATAATCTGAGCCGAAGAGTATATTACTATTAAACAGCACATAGAGTGCTTATTAAAGTGTTGACCCCTAAGTTATTATTAAAGTGGTTCTAAAGGCAGAAGGTTATTTCTATACATTAGGTAAAAAACCTTTTGCGAGCAGCTCCCACCCCACGCAAACACTTACCTGAGTCCAAACTCGATCCAGCGCTGTGCACGAGAGCAGAGGCTCTCTCAGCTCTCTCCCTAATCACTGGCTCAGACACAATAGTGGGAGGCACTGGCTCCTGCTGTGGTCAATGACAGCCAGTGAGGAGGGAGCGGGGGGCATGACACACAGAGCTGGCTCAGGAGCGAGCATGCATGAGTGCCCCCAGAGCAAGCGGTTTATTATAGGGCCCTCGGCGGGGAGAGGAGCCAGAAGCAGCGGACCAGAGAAGAGGAGAATTGGAGCTGCTCTGTGCAAATCCATCGCACAGAGCAGGCAAGCAGAACACGATTGTTATTTTTTAAAAATAAAAAGTTGGTCTTTATATTCACTTTAAAGCAACTGTTAGAAAAAAAAAATTAAACTAAGGGCTCCCAACAAAGAAAATTATTATTACTTGCCTGTTTAGCCACCCAGACCGCTGTGTCTGAACAGGGTTTTGTATCCCATACAACACGGTTTCCCACTGAAAGCTGTGGTTCACCCTGCTGCCCCATGTCACTACTCTCACAGTTGCAAAGCATGGTACCACTACATGTGGTTCAAAGCCTGACAAAATGATGAGTTCTGCAGCAACCTTCAATGGTTAAAGAACTCTCGTGGGGAATGTGGCGCTGTTCAAAAGTGAATGGAAATAAAAATAGTACCCCAAAAAAATGTACATTAAAGTATAATACTACAATATGTGGGAAATACTGTAAATAAATGCGTAAATAGTAAACAAACAGTGTGTCATGTGCAAATGCCACATGTGTAAAACATCACATAATATTATAAAATCAAGTGCAAATAAATGTAGGTGAGGCTGGAGCATAAATGGTTCTAAAAGAAATGCATACACCTAAAAATAATCATATGAATATAAAATATATATATATATATATATATATATATATATATATATATATATATGTGTGTAATATTAGTGCTGATTTAAAATATCCCATATTTTAAATCAGCACTAATATTACACACACACACACACACACACATATATATATATATATATATATATATATTATATTCATATGATTATTTAGGTATATAATGCAAATAGGTGTATGCATTTCTTTTAGGACCATTTATGCTCCAGCCTCACCTACATTTATTTGCACTTGATTTTATAATATTATGTGATGTTTTACACGTGTGGCATTTGCACATGACACACTGTTTGTTTACTATTTACGCATTTATTTCCAGTATTTCCCACATATTGTAGTATTATACTTTGATGTACATTTTTTTGGGGTACTATTTTTATTTCCATTCACTTTTGAACAGCGCCACATTCCCCATGAGAGTTCTTTAGTCTTTTGGATTTCACCTCTGTGTTTTCCTTTTTTTGGGGGGGGCTGCAGTTCTCTTAAGATACTGTCCTAAGCGTGGAATATTTGAGTTTACGTGAACCTTCAATGGTTGGTTCCATTGTCTATGGATCCATCAATAAAAATGCCACCAAGACATTGATAGGCTTAGAGTAATCCCTTAATGTGACAAATTACACTGAAAACCAATATGCTAATTTTTTATAAGTTCTGTTTTTTACAGTTTTGCATTATCAATACAAAATAAATCCCCAACAGGTTATCACATTACAAGCAGACAAGTAAACCAAACTGTTGCTCTGACATAAGTGCACATGACATGACATCAGGAACCAAGATTACACAACAGCAGCTTCTCCAAGCAAATATTTATGTAGGTGGTGGGGAAACAGATAGTCCCAGTAGGTTGCAAGGAGTAAGCACCACAGCATGGGGTGCCTCCATCCAGAAATGAATGGCCAAAGAGGGGGAAGCCAGGGGACATATAGGGTAATGTTAGAAGCTCAATGCCTGGAAAATCTAAGGTAAAACCACATTCAATGATGCAAAGCAGAAAGGAGGAAGAGGGTTACCAAGAGTGCCCAGTCAGGAGATGCAAGCCAGGGGAAGCGCAGACATTGGGGAATTTATTGGGACAATCCCTACTGTTGGTCACCCTACATAGAAATAAAACAGCATTGACCAAAGACATCCAGTGATTCTTAGTTGGTGGGGTGGATAACTTCCTCCTTAGAACTATGGTAGCAATTCCCCCAGTAGGATTCTGTAGGCCTTCAATGAGACCAAGATGTCCACTAAATGCAGGAGGAAGAACTTCAGAAATGACAGTTCTATAAAATATGCAGTGGAGGAGGAGGTAAAATTTTTTCCCAGTTTATCTATGATAATGTTGACATGGGGTAATATTTTGTATTTCATAAGTCTATCCTTTAAGATGTTGAAAGGGATAGTCCTATACCTCATCCCAATCTTCATCCTCCAGGGCTTGAAGGCCCTTTTGCCCTGCATTTGTCTGCAGCCGAGAGTACCATCCGTTGCAGGGCGTTGTAGATCCTGGAGTGGGATTTAAAATCATCATCATCAGTGCGCATGCACGCGGCGCCGAGGTCGGACATGCACTGACTCCGCTCCGCACACCTCCGGCCAGAACAGCTTAATAGAAAGCCATAGGGGACGAGCGGACCACCACCGAACCTGTATCCAGGTGTCTGGGAGCGTATGATGCAGCGGAGGGGACCGGGAAACAACCGAAACCCCCCACAGCACCTCAGGAATACCCGCGCTTCTAAGGCCCAGCAGTCTCCCTCTCCCAAGATGGCGCCGGGGAAGGGAGACACTACACGCGGCGGAGCCTCAGCACAGCGGCGGACCCCGCAGCCCTCCACACAACAGGGAGGAGATCGTTCTGAGGGCCACAATACTCAAGCCCAGAAGCAGAACTGGGAGACCCAGCAGCCGTCACAGCAGCTAACTGCACCTGGGAAGGTTGGTCCCCAGCAACAGCAGCGGCCCCCCCTGCCTAAGATGGCGCCTGACATGGGAGAATACACACATGAGAGATGTCAGACACAGACACAGCTGAAGGAACCTAATCGTTCTGCAATCACATTTCTAGCAGAGGTGCACAGGGACCCCTTCTCTTCCCAGTCCCAGGAGGGACCTTTCTCCCCACAGAGCGAGCACCCACAGATGTCCCCACTATCGGGCTCCTCGGATAGGCCATTACTATTTACAGATTCCCCTGCCTCCTCCACAGATAGACAAATGGCTGAACTGGCTGAAATAGCCATGAGCCAAAACAGTGGGCCTCCTTCACAGCAACCTGCCCTTACAACTGGATATTCGGGAGACACAGTTCTCCTTGCTAGATTCTCAGCACTCCTGCAGCAGGAACTATCCAAAGCATGTAACATCATCATTACGGGTATGAAGGATGACTTCCAAAATATAGGGGAGAGACTGGACACGATCGAATAAAAAATGGATGGGACAGTAAAACGGGTAAACCAAAACTCCAAAATGATCACATCCCTGCAAGACCAATTGGACCAAGCAAACGCAAAAATTGAAGACCTGGAAAACAGATCTAGGAGGTATAACTTCCGTGTGCGAGGCCTCCCAGAATCAGAGCTAGACCTAGAAGATTCGATCCATGATCTAATGAAACAACTGATACCGGACATTTCTCCCCACCAATTAGAACTGGACAGGGTGCATCGAGCCCTGACAGCCCCAAGACAGGATGGACTGCCACGTGACGTGATAGTCAAGCCTCACTTTTACCGTATCAAAGAAAGAATCATGCTGGAGGCGAGAAACCAAGGAGATATAACTGTCTCAGGTCATCCGGTCCAGATTTTCGCGGACATAGCCCAGGTAACGATTCAGAAGAGGAGAGCTCTAAAGCCACTACTCAATCAACTCATCAACCGACAGATCAAATACCGGTGGTCATTTCCATTCCGACTGTCATTCTTCTACAAAGGCAAATCCCATTCATTCACTTCCTTTCAGTCCGGCGAGGCCCTGCTCCAAGACCTGGGCCTTCTACAAATGGAACCACAGAGATCCAATGTCCTGTTCGATGAGGGCCGACCAATTTCCCCCCTGTGGTCCCAACAGGGCAGCTCCAGAGCTAGGAAATCTCCGCCAGTCACCTGAATTCTTCCCAAGAAGCAGCACACAACTTCGATACTCGTGACTGAGTATTCCAACGCTGGTCCAAGACCTTCTCTTGAAGACCCAGATGCAAGTATCTGACTGATCCTGCTGACACCGTTCCCGTTGAAGCTGTTCCAGTTTTACAAAGACTTAAAAGTTTACATTTCTTTTTTTTTAGGTTATAAGTTATGATGTCTCAGGTCCCTAAGAGGGAATTCTGCTTCTACCAGCAGAATTGCCTCCGCTCCCCCCCCCCCCCGCGTAATCCTGTTTGGCCCAAGCTATCAATTTTCCCAATCAAATAGCGGGTGGATCCAGCTCACCCCCTCCTGAAGTTAGAAAATAGTGCCGGAGGTGAACCACATGCCACTAAGAGTGAACTTGTCTCCACCGCAAGCGGAGAGACAACCTCACAACAACTACACAGGGGCTCGTGGCCCCTGTAACCACACTGCAATGCAGTGTGGAGGTGCCCTTTTGGCGCCTTTCCTTTATTTTTTACTTATCCCCTTTTTTTTTTCCCTTCGGTAAATCCCCATGCTGTTTTCAGTGTAATCAATAGGTTTAACTTAATATTACAACAAAAAACAGTACTAAATTATTTGTGTTTTTATATCTCTAACTCTGTCTTCTCTTTTTCCTTCTCCCATTTCTACTCCCTGGATGCGCTCCTGCACTACGTAAGAACCCGAGAGGACGATCCCGGAGTTCTCCGGACAACCCCTTTGAAACATCTAAAACGTGAGTACAGCCTTCCGAACCACCATGACCTCTAGAAATCATCCAACCTACACCATACTGACGCACAATACACAAGGTCTTAACTCCCCAATTAAACGGACCAAGGGCTTTCAGCAATACCACAAATTGAGGGCAGATGTTTTGCTCTTACAGGAGACTCACTTTTCGCGAACTTCAGCCCCAAAATACCTAAACGCTAAATACCCGAAGTTTTCTTGTCTAATGGACCAGATAAGAAGAGAGGGGTGGCCATATGCATTGCTAAGCGGGTCCCCTTCACCCCCTCCAATGTGATAAGAGATAAGGAGGGCCGCTATATTATGGTCACTGGCAAGATCAATGATAGTATGGTCACCTTTCTCTCTTACTACGCTCCCAACGTAGGACAGATAAACTTTTTCAGTACAATGCTGGAAGTCATAACACCTCACCTAACTGGTCACGTGATGATAGGTGGAGACAGCAACACCTCCCTCGATCAAATTTTAGATAAATCGGACCCCCGAAAGACACTCCTGAAACACACCCCTAAACAAAGCAGTACCTTAGCACGCCTGCTCCACAGCCACGACCTGATAGATCTCTGGAGAGACTCCCATCCTACAGAACGAGACTACACATTTTACTCACATGTGCATAAATCACACTCCCGCATTGACCACCTATTCACACTATCTCCATTACTCCCATACATATCATCGACTAAAATAGTACCAATCGCATGGTCGGACCACTCTGCCGTCCTAGTGAATCTATCAGACCTATGGTCTAAGTCAAAACTGCCCTCCTGGCGATTGAACGAATCTCTATTGAGCGATCCAATAATTGCCAAGGAGGTTGAAATAGCTATACTACAATACTTCCAAGAAAACACCCCTTTGACCTCTCCCCCAGAGATAATATGGGCAGCCCATAAGGCTACCCTACGGGGTAAATTTATACAGCTAGCTACCAGGGTCAAAAGGGAAAGAATACAAACTATTCAACAACAAGAAGAGTTAAATAGATTAACACATGAACAAAAATCCAACCCACATATGGATCTTAGAAACCACATCGATACAGCAAGAACAGCATTAAACTTGAGTCTCACAACCAAAGCAGAAAAATATGTCAGATGGGCCAAACACCGCTATTACACAATGGGGGACAAACCAAATAGAATACTAGCAAGAAAACTTAACCCTAGGCCTTACAACCCAGCGCTCCCTAAACTGAGACTTCAGACTGGACAAGTGACACAAAATCCCCAACTTATACTTCAGGAATTCTATACATTTTACTCTAAAAACTCTACAACTCCCCTACGGACTTCAACGCAAACAAAGTAGAAGAATTTTTGAGGGACTTACCACTCCCAACTCTGTCCAATGACCACACTGAGATAATGGAGTCAGAGTTTACGGTGAACGAAGTAGCGGCGGCTATCAAATCCCTGAACCCGTCGAAATCTCCGGGTCCAGATGGATTCTAAGGCCAATATTACCGCAAATATACGGAAATTCTGTCTCCGCGTCTCTGTGCTTTCTACAATTCACTAAGAAAGGCGTCCTCAATACCACTCCATGAAAACAAGGCCTTCATACATGTTATTCCTAAACCGAACAAAGACCATGGAGACTGCGCGAACTATCGCCCTATATCGCTGTTTAACGTCGACCTCAAAATATTGACCAAGATATTAACCACTCGCATGAATTCGTTCATATCGAAATATATTCACCCTGACCAGACGGGATTTGTCCCGAATAGACAAGCACCAGACCAAACTAGACGCATTATTGATATAATCTCTGCCTTAAATTCGGGTTGGGACGGAGGGGGCCGGAGAGGAGCACTATTGGTCTCATTAGACCTACACAAAGCGTTTGATTCTCTCTCCTGGGACTATCTCTTTTTTATTTTGGGAAAATATGGGTTTGGACCTCACTTTCTAACCACACTTAAAACAATTTACAGCTACCCCACAGCAAATATAGTAGTTAAGGGATATAAATCCCAAAACATAAAGATACTTAGAGGAACTAGACAGGAATGTCCCCTATCCCCCCTATTATTTATTTTAGCCCTGGAACCACTGGCCATCAAAATTCGGGAACATCAGGATATACTGGGAGTGAGATGCGGCGACCGCGAGCACAAATGTGCAATGTTCGCGGACGACATTTTACTACTTCTCTCCTCTCCGGTCACCTCCCTGCCTAATCTACAGGTTGTATTGCGGCATTTCTCAGAATTCTCGGGACTAAAAGTGAACCACTCTAAGACTCAGGCACTTAACATCTCTCTACAAACACACATAATAAATGCCTTACAACAATCCTATCCCTTTAAATGGCAGAAGGAGACAATGCCATATTTGGGCATCTTCCTTACTCCAACACTCACCACACTGTACAAACATAACTACCCCCCATTATTTCGGAAAATACTAGATGACCTCAAAAAATGGTCGAATAACCCTCCGTCATGGTTTGGAAGGCTGTGCTCAATAAAAATGACGGTCTTACCGAAGGTGCTATACCTGTTTAGGACTCTCCCAATAGCAATAGTAAGGAAAGATCTACAAACATTCCAGAGGAGATTGTTGGACTATGTGTGGGGACACAAGAGACCCAGAGTGAACAGGCGTACACTATATACACCAAAGCTGAGAGGGGGCCTGGGAATGCCCGATTTACTTAAATATTTTCAAGCAGCACAACTGTTCCAATTAATCAAATTCCACACAAAACAGCCTAGACCGCTTTGGATGTCAATAGAATCCTCTCTATACCCTGACAGAGAGATTAGCCATTTAATGTGGATGAAGGCGAAGGACAGGCCGGTCATCATGTGCCCGAGCTTGTCGTTTTCCCTGAATCTGTGGGACAGACTGCTGACAGCTCATGGGTTTAAGTCTCAACACGCCCCATTGGCCCCTCTACTTGGAAATGCATTGTTCACTCCGGGTCTCCAACCCAAAAACTTTTTGTGGTGGACCAATAAAGGTTTAATGCGCATTGCAGATCTTTGTGACCACAGGGGTGCTTTATCGAAATCAACATTACAGGAGAAATATGACTTTCCTAATTCGGAACTTTTTCGCTTTACCCAGATAAGGCATTTCTTGGCGACCTTGAATCGCACCTCTGAGCTCACCACTTTCACCCCAATGGAAAACCTCTGTAGGAATTTTGATAAGCACACTGGTCACATATCACAGATCTATAATATATCTTGACATTATCTACCCCTAAACTGTACTATATGCACAAATGGGAGCAAGACATGGATATAGAGCTAGATATGGAAGAATGGAGCAAAATAATACAGAATGCATCTAAGTCGCTTGTCAATACCTCCTTGATAGAGGCAAACTATAAAGTAATGATGCGATGGTACATGGTCCCAGAGAGGATAGCAACTTTCGTTCCGGGGGCGTCCCCCCAGTGCTTCAGAGGATGTAACATAAATGGCTCTATGTTCCACATTTGGTGGACGTGCCCCAAAGTGAGGAGATTTTGTATACGCACGTATAATCTTATATACTCCCTCACACAAGTGAATCTAGTTAAGTCACCTCTGCACGCACTACTGGGGCGCCCAGTGGAAGGGGCATCAAAGCCAATGCGTAGACTAATCACATTTATATTTGTGGCGGCTAGGATATCAATAGCCAGGTCTTGGAGGTCCCACACAGTCCCCTTTTACCTACTAAAAACCAAACTGTCATGGATAATGGTAAATGAACGCCTTACGGCAATCTTGAAGGATAAGATTAATGTATTCAATAAAATATGGGACCCCTGGATAAGGTATCTTACGAATACGTAGGATGCCGATTGTGTCTGGTGTCCGCGGCATGCAGGAGCGCATCCACAACACCTTCCCTTCCCTTACCCCCTCCCACTGCCTCACTTTTCCTTTTTCTTCTTCTTTCTTCCTATTCCTCCTTTTTCTTTCTTTCCTCAGGTTCTTTACCAAGACTGTTTTTCTATAACGAATTGATGACTTATTTGGAACTTAGCCCACTTGGGTGTATAAAATATTATACGAGCCGGGTAGTACATATGCTATAGCAATACTATAACTTAACAGTTGAATTCTATACAGTTACTAACGTTCTCATATAGATAACGAACAATGCCACCTTCTTTTCTTAGTCTGGTTCGAGGATTTAGACGATAACAGGAACCAAAACGGTAAAAGCGCACAAATAAATATAGAATTCCGGGGACTGAACCTCCGCCTAGTCACAGTAAGTTCCCAAGGGGGTGACGGGCGGAGGAAAACAGTACCACTGATATAAGATACAGCTCCTACGAACCAGGCTGAGACGATGTACTTGTCAGTTAAAGTACTACCCCGGGAGTGGTCATTCTCCCCCTTTGGTTTTACTTGCCTTCCCCCCCCCCTCCTTCCCCCCTCCCCCCCTTTTTTTTTTTTTCTTTCTTTTTCCCCCTTTTTTTCCCTCTCTCTTTCTCTTTTATTAAGTCCTCCTTTCCTAAATTTTCGTTTATTACAGTATAAATACCGATAGACGATTGCTAAATGTTGTTCCTGATTTTTGTCTTATTTTCTGTAAACCCAAAACTCAATAAATACTATTGTTTAAAAAAAAAAAAAATCATCATCATCTTGCAGCACAGACTCCAAACCAGAAGATTGCAATTAGAGAAGGTTCAAGCCTGCTAATATTGAAGCTTTTAGAAGAGATAGCATTTCAGCAGCAATAACCTGTCCCCTCAAGGAAGACATGAATGAAGTGTCACATTGTGCGCTTATAAAGTTAAAAGAAAAAAAAAAGAAAAAAAACAGAGAAGGAAGGAGGGAAGGAGGGAGAGAAGGAGGGAGAGAAGGAGGGAGAGAAGGAGGGAGAGAAGGAGGGAAGGGAGGGAAGGAGGGAAGGGAGGGAAGGATGGAAGGAGGGAGGGAAGGAGGGAAGGAGGGAAGGAGGGAAGGAAGGAAGGAAGGAAGGGAGGGAGGGAGGGAGGGAGGGAAGGAAGGAAGGAAGGAAGGAAGGAAGGAAGGAAGGAAGGAGGGAGGGAGGGAAGGAAGGAAGGAAGGAAGGAGGGAGGGAGGGAAGGAAGGAAGGAAGGAAGGAAGGAAGGAAGGAAGGAAGGAAGGAAGGAAGGAAGGAAGGAAGGAAGCCCACTATGGCTCATTTTAACTGAAAACTGACAGCTGCTCGCACCCTAAAACAGAGCATTTAGCATAATGGAAAGTATGAACAGGCCCTTTGTAGAGTACGCCTACATTTTTTTCTTTTTAAAATATATAGATATGCAGATTAGTCGCTAAAGTTGCTCAGTGCAATTACTCAGTCACTCTGTACACAACTGTTCAGAGAAGATATCAAATACATAGAGAAAGCATTGCTTTAAATAAGTCAGTGGACTTGCAGTGCGAGACATATAAACAATGTAGAGCACAGTAAATATGTATGAACAAACATGGTCATCAAAATGTACATATATAGTTACAAATTAAACAGAGAAACACGATTGTTTTTAAAACATAAATCTGTCAACGTGCTTTTTACGTGCACTTATATTTCCATCTCTTGTGTGATCTCATTGTGTAACATATATGCAGTAAGTAAACACAATGTGTTCACATGGAAGAAAGATTAAAAAAACGATTCCAATCTGCACACATTTGTAGTACAAACACACAGATAAGGAAGCTGAAAAATTGACATACATGCATGGCATCAACGAAAAATACTGATGCACTAAGAGCACATTTATGGAAGAGAGCTAAGGAATTTACATATATGTACATAGCATCAATGAATAACATTGAAGAAACTAGCAAAGGTCTATCACACACCCATTCACACTTCTGCTCCTCCAAACAGTGCAGACTTTTTGGCTGTGGTTCTGATCTCTGAGAGGTGGATTATAATCAGAAGTATTTCCCCCTCAGTGTACTGTGTCAATGCAGCTGGGTCATCTGCCCTCCTGGTACTGCAACTTTCTGTTCTATGCAATACAGCCAGCAAGCAGAAGACTGAGGGTGGGAACTGCAGCAGTGCCATAGAACAGAGGAACAGAAGGGAGCACAATACTTCTGGAAGAGAGTGGTCATCCTGGCAAAAGGGATGGGGGTTAAGTGTCAGGAGGGAAATGTAGGTAAAGGAGGTGAAGTGCTTTGGCAGGAAACTGCAGGTAAGGAATGTGAAGTGGCAGGCTGTAGCTACAAACAAAGAAGGTGAAGTGCAAAGAGGGAGCAGCGGGCAAAGCAGATGAGGTTCCAGAAAGGAGCCAATGGGGTAGGTGGGTTTCCAGATTCAAACAATAACAGATGTACTGTTATGTGTGTTTCTAATTTCCCTTTTTAGTATATAAAGGATTGCATGTCCAGCCACCCTTTTTACAGTGCTGAAGGGTGGATAAGGAATGATTTGGTGTCTCGCCACTGAATCGTGCGATAGAACATTAGCAAAGCACGTTGATAAAAGCAGTTAGACTTCATTCCTTCCAAACAGGTAACACAAAAATAGCTTCCTTCAGTATAGACAAAAACATATAGTTCATACACACATTGTTCAATCGTAAAGATTTGTCTCACAGCCCACAAAAACGGTGTCCCATGCAGGGTTAAAGTCCCTTGTTGCTCCAGGCATCCAAAAGGCCAGGTCACCAGCAGTTTTACCACTTCAGTCAAGAACAGTCCACACTGCAGACAGGTGATGGGAGTTTCCTTTTCTGGACTCACACAAATGGGTTAACCCCTTCCAGGGCCAAAGTTCCTGTACAAAAGTCAGGGCTTTGGACGTTCTTGCCCACTTAAATCTCTCTCCAAACCTCCACACTCCAGCTGGACTACTCAGCAATCCCTCACACTGCATGGGTGAGAGCCCCTGAGTACTAACAATGTCTTGAGGGGCAGAGCCAGCGCGCAGCATGTGAGGACGGCAGAGAGAGCGCTCCATCCATAGATACCCCAATTCTGCTTTGATCCTGGGAGCAATCTGCCAGATTTAGGTCCGAATTGCGGGGGGGGGGGGGGGGGGATGTGTGCAGGATGCTTACGGGCACCTCTGAAGATGGTGAAATACAGGCCACAACTGCCAAAAACGGCCGAGGAATGTTTGGCACAGTCTGCCTGGGGATCACAAGATGGCATTGACAGCCGGGAGGTGGAGGAGGAATGGCCCCCGCTGGTGAGCAATGCAGCCCCAGACCAGCCAGCATCTCCTGAAGGCAAATGGGCGAGTCCTAGACCCCAGATGGCACAGTTAAAGCAGAGGGGGAGATCATTGGACAGGCTGGAGCATCATACTAGGAGATCAGGATGGGAGGAGGATGGGGTGGATGAGCCATCCCTTACACAGATCATGTCTGCTACACAGGGCTGCCAGAATAAGCTTATAGATCACTTTGGGGAGCTCAAGATTGAATTATCTTTCATGAAACATGACACGCAGAAGATAAGATAAAAGTCTCCGGCTCCTGGTCAACATATTGCTTCTCTGGAAGATACTGTAAGGCCCACGGACACTGCTGTACAGGTGGCAGAGAAGGCCCTGTCTGAACAAGCTTTGAAAATGGCTGACATGGAGGATCGTATGAGACGGAATAATATCCGGCTAGTGGGGTTTCCTGCGGTAGTGTAGGAAAATATGGAGCCTGGGACTTTCACTAAAGTGTTTGCTATTAAAAGGGCTTACCATGTACCTGACCGGGAAAATATTCTAAGAGGGGCCAGGATTGGCCCGGAGCTGAAGTTTAATGGATACCGGATTTCAATCTACCCTGACTTCTCGGCTGCCACTCATAAACAGAATGCCAGCTTCCAGCCTGTGAAGAAAGGCCTCAGGGATCTACAGTGCCTTGCAAAAGTATTCACCCCCTTGGCTTTTTAACTATTTTGTTACATTATAGCCTTTAGTTCGATGTTTTTTAAATCTGAATTATATGTGATGGATCAGAACACAATAGTCTAAGTTGGTGAAGAAAAATATATACATAAAACTTTCAGAAATAAAAAACTGATAATTGGCATGTCCTTATGTATTCACCCCCTTTGATATGAAGCCCATAAAAAGCTTTGGTGCAACCAATTACCTTCAGAAGTCACATAATTAGTGAAATGATGTCCACCTGCTTGCAATCTAAGTGTCACATGATCTGTCATTACATATACACACTTTTTTGAGGCTGCAAAACCCATATACACCCAGAGGCTGCAATACCTAAGCAAGAGGCACCACTAACCAAACACTGCCAAGAAGACCAAGGAACTCTCCAAACAAGTAAGGGACAATGTTGTTGAGAAGTATAAGTCAGGGTTAGGTTATATAAAAAAACAAAAAAAAAACAAATCTTTGATGATCCCTAGGAGCACCATCAAATCTATCATAACCAAATGGAAAGAACATGGCACAACCGCAAACCTGCCAAGAGACGGCTGCACACCAAAACTCACAAACCGGGCAAGGAGATTAATCAGAGAGGCAGCAAAGAGACCTAAGGTAACCCTGGAGGAGCTGCAGAGTTCCACAGTAGAGACTGGAGTATCTGTACATAGGACGACAATAAGCCATACGCTCCATAGAGTTGGGCTTTATGGTAGAGTGGCCAGAAGAAAACCATTACTTTCAGCAAAAAACAAAAAAATGTCACGTTTTGAGTTTGTGAAAAGGCATGTGGGAGACTCCCAAAATGTATGAAGGAAGGTGCTCTGGTCTGATGAGACTAAAATTGAACTTTTTGGCCAAAGAAAAACACTATGTCTGGCACAAACCCAACACATCACCCAAAGAACACCACCCCCACAGTGAAACATGGTGGTGGCAGCATCATGCTGTGGGGATGTTTTTCAGCAGTCGGGACTGGGAAACTGGTCAGAGTTGAGGGAAAGATTTATGGTGCTAAATACAGGGATATTCTTGAGCAAAACCTGTACCACTCTGTGTGTGAATTGAGGCTAGGACGGAGGTTCACCTTCCAGCAGGACAATGACCCCAAACACACTGCTAAAGCAACACTTGAGTGGTTTAGGGGAAACGTGTAAATGTTTTGGAATAGCCTAGTCAAAGCCCAGACCTCAATCCAATAGAAAATCTGTGGTCAGACTTAAAGATTGCTGTTCACAAACGCAAACCATCCAACTTGAAGGAGCTGGAGCAGTTTTGCAAGGAGGAATGGGCAAGAATCCCAGTGGTAAGATGTGGCAAGCTCATAGAGACTTATCCAAAGCTACTTGGAGCTGTTATAGCCGCAAAAGGTGGCTCTGCAAAGTATTGACTTTAGGGGGGTGAATAGTTATGCACATTGACTTTTTCTGTTATTTTGTCCTATTTGTTGTTTGCTTCACAATAAAAAAAAATAAAAATCTTCAAAGTTGTGGGCATGTTCTGTAAATTAAATGATGCAAATCCTCAAATAATACATGTTAATTCCCGGTTGTGAGGTAACAAAACACGAAAAATGCCAAGGGGGGGAATACTTTTGCAAGGCATTGTACAGCATGCTATACCCAGCTAAGCTGCCGGTCATGTATAATGGCAAAGTTTTCTTCTTCACTACTCCTGTGGAAGCTTCCAGATGGTTGGATACCTGAGGTCGCCCGAGAGGGGGAGGGGGGGGGGGGGGAATTGGTTCCCAGCGTCCTCCATAGTATCCTTCTGAGGCTTTGCTGGGGGTAGGGAGTGTGGCCCAGGGGTGGTTGGTTGCAGGGATAGATGGATGCCCCTTTTCCTGCTACCCTTTTCTTAATACCTTACTCAGGAATACACTCCTTTGCTCTGTCTGGCCTGCAATACGGATGACTAACTATGCAATTATTCTTTTTTTCTTGCTCGGTTATATTGCTGTTCACTTCTACAAAAGGGGATCTGGGGACTGTTCTGTACATCACAAAAAGTGTGCTAACCCCCTTTTATTTTTTTTTAAAGGGGGTTTTGGTTGTCATTTTTTGTATCGCTCTAGGGACTGGGTTCTTTTCGGATGCTGGGACTTGTGGGGTTTTGAATAAGCCTCACATCACTTTCCCTCATTTTTTGGTTGACTGTTATGGGATATACAGTGGGGACGGAAAGTATTCAGACCCCCTTAAATTTTTCACTCTTTGTTATATTGCAGCCATTTGCTAAAATCATTTAAGTTGATTTTTTTTCCTCATTAAAACACAGAATTGTTGACATTTTTGCAGATTTATTAAAAAAGAAAAACCGAAATATCACATGGTCCTAAGTATTCAGACCCTTTGCTGTGACACTCATATTTAACTCAAGTGCTGTCCATTTCTTCTGATCATCCTTGAGATGGTTCTACACCTTCAAGTTCAGCTGTGTTTGATTATACTGATTGGACATGATTAGGAAAGCCACACACCTGTCTACAGCTGTCTGTCTTACAGCTCACACTGCATGTCAGAGCAAATGAGAATCATGAGGTCAAAGGAACTGCCTGAAGAGCTCAGAGACAGAATTGTGGCAAGGCACAGATCTGGTCAAGTTTACAAAAAAATTTCTGCTGCACTTAGGGCCCTTTCACACTGGGGCGGGGTCGGCGGTAAAACGCCGCTATTACTAGCGGCGTTTTACCGTCGGTATGCGGCCACTAGCGGGGCGGTTTTACCCCCCGCTAGCGGCCGAGAAAGGGTTAAATACCACCGCAAAGCGCCTCTGCAGAGGCGCTTTGCCGGCGGTATAGCCGCGCCATCCCATTGATTTCAATGGGCAGGAGCGGTGAAGGAGCGGTATACACTCCGCTCCTTCACCACTCCGAAGATGCTGCTAGCAGGACTTTTTTTACCGTCCTGCCAGCGCATCGCTCCAGTGTGAAAGCCCTCGGGGCTTTCACACTGGATACACAGCAGCGGCACTTTCGGGTCGGTTTGCAGGCGCTATTAGCCCAATAGCGCCTGCAAACCGCCCCAGTGTGAAAGGGCTCTTAAGGTTCCTAAGAGCACAGTGACCTCCATAATCCTTAAATGGAAGACCTTTGGGATGACCAGAACCCTTCCTAGAGCTGGCCGTCCGGCCAAACAGAGCTATCGGGGGAGAAGAGCCTTGGTGAGAGCGGTAAAGAAGAACCCAAAGATCACTGTGGCTGAGCTCCAGAGATGCAGTTGGGAGATGGGAGAAAGTTGTAGAGAGTCAACCATCACTGAAGCCCTCCACCAGTCGGGGCTTTATGGCAGAGTGGCCCGACAAAAGCCTCTCCTAAGTGCAAGACACATGAAAGCCGCATGGAGTTTGCTAAAAAAAACACCTGAGGGACTCCAAGATGGTGAGAAATAAGATTCTCTGGTCTGATGAGACCAAGATAGAACTTTTTGGCCTTAATTCTAAGCGGTATGTGTGGAGAAAACCAGGTACTGCTCATTACCTGTCCAATACAGTCCCAACAGTAAAGCATGGTGGTGGCAGCATCATGCTGTGGGGGTGTTTTTCAGCTGCAGGGACAAGACGACTGGTTGCAATCAAGGGAAAGATGAATGTGGCCAAGTACAGGGATATCCTGGATGAAAACCTTCTCCAGAGTGCTCAGGACCTCAGACTGGGCTGAAGGTTTACCTTCCAACAAGACAATGACCCTAAGCACACAGCTAAAATAACGAAGGAGTGGCTTCAGAACAACTCCGTGACTGTTCTTGAATGGCCCAGCCAGAGCCCTGACTTAAACCCAATTGAGCATCTCTGGAGAGACCAAAAATGGCTGTCCACCAACGTTTACCATCCAACCTGACAGAACTGGAGAGGATCTGCAAAGAAGAATGGCAAGGGATCCCCAAATCCAGGTGTGAAAAACTTGTTGCATCTTTCCCAAAAAGACTCATGGCTGTATTAGATCAAAAGGGTGCTTCTACTAAATACTAAGCAAAGGGTCTGAATACTTAGGACCATGTGATATTTTAATTTTTCTTTTCTAATAAATCTGCAAAAATGTCAACAATTCTGTGTTTTTCTGTCAATATGGGGTGCTGTGTGTAGATTAATGAGGAAAAAAAAAAAATGAACTTAAAGCGGAGTTCCACACAAAAATGGAACTTCCGCTTTTCGGAACCCTCCCCCCCTCCGGTGTCACATTTGGCACCTTTCAGGGGGGAGGGGGGTGCAGATACCCGACTAAGACAGGTATTTGCACCCACTTCAGGCATGGACTCCCATGGGAGTCTACGCCTCTTCCCGTCCCCACCGCGCTGTCTCCTGGGAACACACAGCTCCTAGGAGAGAGCGGGGACCACTTGGGACGCGCAGCGCGACTCGCGCATGCGCAGTAGGGAACCGGGAAGTGAAGCCGCAACGCTTCACTTCCTGATTCCCTCAGCTAGGATGGACCCTGGGACAGGTAAGTGGCCATGTATTAAAAGTCAGCAGCTGCAGTATTTGTAGCTGCTGGCTTTTAGTATTTTTTTTTTGGGCGGTGTGGGTGGACCCCCGCTTTAAATGATTTTAGCAAATGGCTGCAATATAACAGAGTGAAAAATTTAAGGGGGTCTGAATACTTTCTGTCCCCACTGTAAGTGCCTGGCAAGTTGTAGCTGGGTGCAGGGTGGGGGGGTGGGGGGTCTGTGTTTGTGTTTTTCATTGGCATGACTTTACCTGGACTCAAGTTCTTTGGGGTTTACGGGGAAAGTGTATCTCATCTTTGAAAATGTTACAGTATGTCTCCCATAATTTTCGGTGGGCTCTTGGAGGGAGGCCCTGGTATCCTCCCCTGCATTAATTGAGGGGATGGGTGAACTGCTCTCAGGCTGTGTGGAGTCATTAGAAATGGAACTAAATCTTAGAGTGGTGTCATGGAAAGTTAGAGGCCTCAACTCTAAATTTAAACGCTTCCTAGTTTTTAACTATATCAAGAAATATAAACCAAACTCGATTCTGCTGCAGGAGACTCACTTACAGGGCACGCCAGGGTTCTCTCTCTCTCAGGAGGACTCATATTACTGGGGCGTACCATGCAAGTTTCTCCTCCTATGCCAGAGGGGTATCTACCTTGGTTACCAAAGCGATGCCCATAGCTATACAGGTCATTAAATCGGATATTAAGGGAAGATATGTCATTCTGGTCGTCAAAATAATGAATAAGTGCCTGACGTTTGTGAATTTATATGTTCCTCCCCCCTTCACACTTTCTCATCTAGATGATATGTTACAGGCTAGGTATGAGATAGCGGAAGGGAGGATTTTCATTTTGGGGGATTTTAATGCAGTGGCGGATCAGACTATGGATAGGATGGGGGCATCTCCTGCGACTCCGTCCCCCTTGGCGGGATGATTGTCTACCTATGGCTTCTGGGATGTATGGCAGTTTCATCATCCAGACACCAAGGAATACTCTTGCTTCTCTGAAATGCATAAATCACTGTCCAGAATAGACACTGTCCTTACTGAGGGGGATGGACTGGAGTTAGTGAGCAAGGTTGCATATTTGCCTAGAGCACTGTCTGACCAATCCCCCATTGTACTAGACCTTAGGTTGGGGCCTAAGCCTGGGATCCGCCACTGGTGCATGGAAGCTAGTTGGTTACAGGAGGAATATGTGAAGATTAAATGTACTCTGGCTATTGGTACCTTTTGGGTTGAGAATGAGAAAGTGGGTTCACCCCTCCTTCAGTGGGAGGCCTTCAAAGCCACTCTAAGAGGGGTTTTCATGACGGAAGTAAGTGGGTTCGAGAAGCAGCTTGCCTCTGAGGTGAAAGAGAAGGAAGCAGAGGTGTCACTAGTGGAGGCAGAATATGTTAGGACCCTGACTAGGGAGGGATTGCTGGATTTGCAGGGGAAAACTAGAGAATACCAGGCCCTCCAGACTGATCAGACCACTAAACTCAGACTTGCTCAAAAGGTGGCGCACATTTGAGTTCGGGGATAAGAACAGTAGAATGCTGGCATACCTATGTCCATTATATAGATATATATATATATATATAGATATATATCTATATATATATATATATATATATATATATATATATCTATCTATCTCTATATCTATCTCTATATCTATATCTATATCTATATCTATATACCGTATATGTATATATATATATATATATATATATATATATATATATATATATATATAATATCTCTATATATCTATAAATAAATAATATACCGTATTTATCGGCGTATAACACACACTTTTTCCCTTTAAAATCAGGGGAAAATCGCGGGTGCGTGTTATACGCCGATCCCCCGCTGACTGTGAGCGGAGGAGCGAGCGCCGCCGACATACATACATAGCCGAGTGTACTCGGCTAGCTCCGCTCACAGTCCCGCCCAGTCGCGCCCTATGATGGACATAACACAGGGACTGGGCGTGACTGTGAGCGGAGCTAGCCGAGTACACTCGGCTATGTATGTATATCGACGGCGCTCGGCTCTGCCCACAGGACTACGAGAGGAGCCGAAAGCAGCCGAGAGCCACAGGACCGGCTCTGTGTCTCTTGGCGGCGCCATATTTAAAAACTGCAGTGACACTGACAAGTCTGCAGTGTCACTGGGCAAGGCTGCAGATGACACTACAAAGCTGCAGATGACACTGCAAGGCTGCAGATGACACTGCAAGGCTGCAGATGACACCACAAGGCTGCAAATGACACCACAAGGCTGCAAATGACACCACAAGGCTGCAAATGACACTACCATGCTGCAGATGGACACTGATAAGGCTGCATTGATGGGCATTTAAATGTAAGTTTTTCTCCTTAAAAAGTTTTTCTCCTTAAAATAATGTATATCTATAGATTATATATATATATATATATATATATATATATATATATATATATATATATATAGATAGTATGTGACAGGCACGGGGCGGAAGTATGTGACTCAGGAGATATCTTACACGTCTTTGCTCAATTTTACAGGGAACTGTATGTGTCGTGCACCTCTGAGGGGGAAGCATTAGAGACCTACTTATCAAATATTGATCTGTCCATACTGACTGACGAAGACCACACCATTCTGGAAAAAGATATTACTGTGGAGGAGGTGGAAGTGGCAATCTCCTTTTGCTCCCCGGAAATCTCCTGGTCTGGATGGTCTCCCCTCGGAGTGGTACGACACTTTTAGGGATAGTTTGGCACCCAGTCTGTTGAGAGTGTTCGAATCGGCCAGGTCAGATAGTAGACTGCCACTTTCCATGAGAGAGTCTCTGGTGGTCCTGATCCCAAAAGGGGGGAAGGACCCTAGGTTATGTGACACCTACCGCCCGATCTCACTGATGAATGTGGACACAAAAATCCTGGCCAAAATTATAGCGGGGAGGTTACAGACGGTGATACTAAAACTTGTGAATGCGGATTAAACGGGATTTATCCCGGGTAGGTGTGCTCAGATGAATATTAAATTATTTCTGAACCTTCAGGCTAGACACGACAACTCTGGGACACGGCTGGTGGCTTCCTTAGACACGAAGAAGGCTTTTGACTCAGTGGAGTGGCCCTGTTTCGGCTTCTGGAGTCCTATGGGTTTGGCCCTGTTTTTATCCCCTGGGTGACACTTTTATACACCGAACCATTGGTGAGATTATGGGTTAATGGTATTTTCTCTGAGCCTTTTCCTGTTTTTCGTGGAACTAAACAGGGGTGCCCATTGTCTCTACTCCTGTTTGCCCTGGCCATAGAACTCCTAGCGACTAAGTTGAGGTCTAGTGATACCTTCTCTGGTCTCCGGTTGGGGAAGCTGGAGGAACACGTGTCATTGTATGCAGATGACATACTGCTGTATTTGCAGGATCCATGTCCCTCGCTTTCAGTGACCTTTGGGTTGATTCAGAAATTCAGAGACTTCTCTGGCTTCAGGATTAACTGGGCCAGGTCATCTCTATTTCCCATTGATGAACATGTAGTGGCCCCTACTGTCTGGATCTTTTAAATACCGTATATACTCGAGTATAAGTCGTCCCGAGTATAAGTCGAGGCCCCTAATTTACCACAAAAAACTGGGAAAAATTTATTGACCCGAGTATAAGACGAGGGTGAGAAATGCAGAGGGTCAACAATGCCCATCTGCAGCTGCATGCCTCCCTGTGTCCTGTGCAGCCTACCTGTACCCTGTGCATGTGTCCTGTACATGTGTGTGTGTCCTGTACATGTGTGTCCTGTACATGTCCTGTGTGCATGTGCAGCCTACCTGTGTCCTGTGCAGCCTCCCTGTGGCGATCTCCATCCTCCCTGTGGCGATCTCCATCCTCAAACGGCGGCCGGCGTGTGATGAGAGTGTTCGGCGGCCATTCCACAGTTCAAAAGCCGCGCCTCCTCCTCGTCTGTGATAGGCTGACCGCTGACTGCCTATCACGGACATTCTCTCATTCTCATACCACGGACGAGGATCAGAGAATGTCCGTGATAGGCTGTACACTGACAGCTGTTCAGCCTATCACAGATGAGCAGGAGGCACGGCTTTTGAAAGCTGCAATAGCCGGCGAACACTATCATCACACGTCGGCCGCCGTCTGCCTGCATGACACGCTGATCATGCAGACAGACGGCAGGGACTCGAGTATAAGTCGAAGGGACACTTTCAGCCCAAAAAAAAGGGCTGAAAAATTCGACTTATACTCGAGTATATACGGTACCTAGGGATTCAGGTACAGCTGCCCATCTCTAGGTTTTTGGAGCTAAATTGGACACAGAGCTCTTCGGGAGAAGGTGCAAAAATGGCTGAAGCTACCACTTACAGTGATGTGTAAAATGTATTTATTTTAAATTATTTTTCTTCCTAAGTTTTTGTACATCCTCTCAAACTCACCTGTCTGTGTCAAAACAGGTCTTCAGGAACATAGACTCTGTTGTAGTGGGATGTTTGTGGGGATCTCGAGCCCCCAGGGTGTCCATGGCCGTACTGAAATTGCCTGTTACAATGGGGGGACTGGCCCTTCCGGACTTACGAGCCTACCTCTTTGCAGCACAGCTGTCCTTCCTGCATTGGAGATTTTTTCCTCAGATCCCTAATGCGACTGCGTTGTTGGAATCTGCGGTGGCTATTTTGCAGGTGACTCTTCTGAATATGGTCTATAGGAAGGTTGTGCCAAGTAGAAGGGTGGGTTCGGTAATGGCTCTGCCTGGATGGAGATTTCATATCTGTGCCCAACAAAATCGAGATGGACACCTATGGAAGTCACCTAATAACCTCTGTGGTATAATGAAACCTTCAAGGAGTTATTTAAACTTGAGGATGGGAGCGTATAGGCTAAATATGGGGTTAAGTATCTCCACCACATATTTCAGGAAGGTAAGCTGTGTACCTTTGCTCAGCTGAGGGAACTGTTTGGGATACCCAGAACCTGGCATTTTCGATATGTCCAGCTGCGGCATGCAGTGGTGGCGCAGTTCGGTATAGGGGAAGTACAGGTACAGAATACCTTGTTGGAAAGGGTCCTTGGGGATTCTGACCCGGGCAAAAGAATTTCCAGATACTATCTGGAGGTGGGCCCAGGGGACGTAGGTTGGTCGCGAAGGCTAGGTCTCATTGGGAAATGTTTATACCGGAATTGTAAGAGGAGCTGTGGCAGGAGGCACTGGACACTTGTCTGGGCTCTGTCATCTCTTCAACGGATAGAATGATACAGCTTCGATACCTCCATCAGATATATTATACACCAGTCAGATTATTCCGTATGCGCAGGAGAGACTCCGCTACTTGCCATAAATCTTTGGGGGCGGATGGCTCTTTTGTTCATATGGTGTGGGAATGTGCCAAGGTGAGTTCATTGTGGTCTATGATGACTGAATTTATAGCAGATAACTTTGTCCTTCCAAATATATGCCCCCCCTTGAGTTGTCTCTTGGGATTTTTTGATCAAGAGGTGTTAAATGAGCACACCAAGCTGTTCCTTAGAATAATGTACTTGAGTTAGGAAACGTATAGCAAGGAGATAGAGCCATATGGAACAACTGACTTTAGGGATGTGGTTGAAAGTTGTGAATGCTGACATTCTTGTCTCCCACATGACGTACGAGGCCAGGGGAGCTCCCAAGAAATTTAGGAAGGTTTGGTTTAGGTGGGTTGACCCAAAGGAGACACTGGAAGATGGGGTGAGCGAGTAATGGCTGAAGAAGTATGGAGATGGAGCTAGCTATATATTTGTCATAATCTGGTGGGAGGGACTTGAGGGTGGGGTTACAGACTCGGTTATGTGAGTTATATGATGCGGTAGTCGAATATTACACTATATATATATTTTTCATGCCTGGGAGGCTTGTATATAGTTAATCTCTTTTTGTTTTGGTGGTGGGGGGGGGGATTAAAAATAGGCGGAATCACTGGAATACAGGTGGGGATTCTAGACTCTGAAGTCTCTTGTTTCTGCTGAATAAAAATTTTTGGGAAAAAAAAGATGATGTCTTCAAATTGTCCCCCTTGAAAAGGGACCTGTGCAATAGTTACAAAGAGGAGTAACAGAAATAAAAAGAAGCAGTTAATACGAGATATGAGAGCCACATGTCCGGTATTTATATTTATAGTATATATTTCTATTTTATACCAGGGTTTTTTAGGCCTCCTTCCACAGGTCTCTTCTTCTCCTCATGTAGGAGTGATTCTTCCAGCTCTTTAGGAGTAGGATTCAACAGTTCCCATTCCTCATTTGTGTAGAAGGTACTCTTTCTGGTCTCTTGCCCACTTCTGCCAGGTCTAAGGTTCTGCACAGAGTTTCTAACAAAGAACAACAAGAACAAAATCAGCATGACTAGAAAGTGCAAAGTCGTGTTTCCAAGCAGTCATTTCTCATAACAGGATGTGGTCACAACCCCAAAAAGATAAATAATTTTAAAATTATAAAAAGAGGGTTTCTGCAACCCCCCCCAAAAATGACATGCCAAATGTGGCATGTCAGGGGGTCACAGTCCCTTAAAGCGGAAGTTCCATTTTTGGGTGGAACTCTGCTTTAATTCTACGTAACTGACTCCTAAACATTATGATATAATATATAATTTCTCGGGAGCACGCCCGCAAGGTAATCACCGGGAGAGCGCCTCTCCCAGAGGGTTATCTGATGTGGGGACACTCTCTGCAAAACAAGCTGCACAGTGGAGGCAAGTATGATATGTTTGTTATTTAAGAAAAAAAAACAAAAACCCTTACAATCACTTTAAACTTCTCCATGACTATCCCTGACCTGTCTGGTGTGTTCCTTGGCCTTCATGATTCGGTTTTGTTAACTTGAGTACTCTACAGCTTCACAGAACAGCTGTATTTATAATGAGAATAAATTATACACAGGTGGACTCTATTTACTTATTAGGCGACTGCTGACGGCAATTGGTGCCAATAGATGTTAGTAAGGAGTATCAGAGTAAAGGGTACTGAATACAAATGCACACCACACTTTTCAGTGATTTCTAAAAAAAATTTGAAAACAATTCATCATTTTCCTTCCAATTAATTATGTGCCACTTTGTGTTGGTTTATCACATAAAATCCCAATAAAATACATTTTACGTTTTTGGTTGTAACATGACAAAAAGTGGAAAATTTCAAGGGGTATGAATACTTTTTCAAGGCACTGTACGTTTATGAATTGAGCCTAATGAAGTTAGAAGGAAAAATCTAGATATTACTATATATAAAGCTGTCACTTGACTTAATGACAACAGATAAAACATATCAGGGGAGTTGGCTGCTTTTGGATTGCCAATTTAAGTTAATCGTTTCATAGGGAGAAAAAGAATAGTAGTTTTTTCCCCCAAATATATTTGGTCAGAACGATCACATTCTGAGTAACCGAGAGAAACTTGCATCAAATAAGGTCTATTTGTGAAGCAAATGGTCAGTAATATACAGAAAATTACTATAATCCACCCACTAATAGTACAGTGACTCAAAGCGAAGGTACCAAGTTCAGCTCTGAGGTGTATACTACTGTATGTGACGGGAAATAGTGTGATTAAAAGGTAGACCACATAGCTGTTAGCACTTCAGAGGCCTCACTCAGGTTTACAATTCTATACTTTACATTCTGAATGCAGGAAGGAAATCCATCTTACTTTCATATAACAGATGTGCTGCAAGATTACAAAACCTCATACACTGTGTTGTAACCCAGCAAAGCCAGAGATTAGTCTGTTCTAAAAAAAAAAATTTTGGTTTCTAGCATATGATGTAAAAGCCCTTAAAAACACATAAAACACAAAAAAAATGTATAAAAACTTCAACAAGTCAATACATACGATTTCAAAAGTCATTTTCAATATTACTAAATTTGCAGTTTGCATTATATTAATTGCATTAATATAAATGCAAACTGCACTCCAACTGTACTCCTGCTGTTAACACACCCTTCCAAGGCAAAGTTTACCGTTGTCACTTTTGGGAAGCCGTTCCTGAGAAATACCATGCCGCCATTCACTGGAGTACATGTGTGTATGTAGACAAAAAGTGGCTCTAAAGAGGCTTCAAGTGATCAGAAGCAATCAGATGTAACAAAAGGATTTTAAAAAATGGGATTTGTTTCAGATGAGGCACAGTGCTTAGTAGAGGTCGACCGATATATCGGCCGGCCGATATATCGGCCGATATTTGGCGTTATTTACTTAATCGGCATCGGCCGATTGTGCTGATAAAAAAGGCCGATTGTAACTTCAGCCATGACTTGCAAATTACTTCTGTAATAGAAGTTAATGCAAGTTTCCTGGAGTTATCTGTGAAGAGGATTTTCTCCTCCTCTGGGCAGCCTGCCAAGTCTGATAAGAAGATACATTTGTATCTTTCAGGTTCTTTTTATCAATAGACTGAACTCCGTGGAGAAGTTCTCAGTTTAACCATTTAAAGACTAAATCTTTTCTGACAGTTGTTGCTTACAAGTAAAAATCCTGTATTTTCTGCTAGAAAATCACTTAGAACCCCCAAACATTATATATATTTTTTTAGCAGAGACCCTAGGGAATAAAATGGTGATTGTTGCAATATTTTATGTCACACGGTATTTGCGCAGCGGTCTTTCAAACGCAATTTTTTTTTAAAAAAAATACAGTAATGAATTAAAAAAAAACCTAAGCAGTAAAGTTAGCCCATTTTTTTTCGTCCAAAAGTTTTGATTACCTGTTTTTGTGTATTTAATATTTAAGATAGTTTTTTTTTTTTTGTTTTCTAAATTATACATACAAGTGAACTGATTGGAGGTTTGTTTTGTTTAATGTTTAAATGAAAAAAAATTTCTGTATTACTTAAGGCTGCTTTCACACTGGAGCAGGCATGCGTTGATGGTAAAACGCTGCTAGTTTTAGCGGCGCTTTACCGTCATTTTAGAGGCGCTATTCGGCTGCTAGCGGGGCGCTTATAACCCAGCTAGCGGCCGAGGAAGGGGTTAAATGCGCCCCTGAAGCGCCGCTGCCAAAACGCTTTGCAGGCGCTTCGGCAGCGGTGCACATTCATTTCAATGGGCAGGAGTGGTGGAGGAGCGGTATACACCGCTCCAAAGATGCCGTTTGCAGGACTTTTTTTTACATCCTGCCAGTGCATCGCCTCAGTGTGAAAGCACTCGGGCTTTCACACTGAGACTGCAGGGGAGCCATTTTACAGGCACTTTACAGGCGCTATTTTTAGCCCAAAAGCGCCTGAAAAACGCCCCCGTGTGAAAGGGGTCTAACTGTTAGATTTTATGAGATGAAGGGAAAAAAGAAAAAAAAAAAAAATCGGCCAAATATATCGGCCCAAAAAAATCGGCATCACATATCGGCCATCGGCCACCGCGATTTCTAAATATCGGCATCAGCATCGGCCAGAGAAAAACCCATATCGGTCGACCTCTAGTGCTTAGGCATACTAAATTCCATTCAGTTTAAGTACTTTAAGAAAAAAGTGAACCAAAAAAAGAGTGAGAATACTTATTGTGGAAGCAGACAGACCTGTAAGATCACATACAGGTCCCAGGAGCTTCCCAGTGACAAATTAATGTCACTCCAGCAAAGTCTCCATATGTACAGCTATGTTTTCAATACATTTACTAGAATTCCCCACTTTTGGTGCTTTACTCAGTCGGGCAAAAGGTGTGGACTACCACTACGATCTGATTCATTATGGTTCTGTTTTCCAGTAAATGTGACCATATCAGTCTGGATTTAGCAGACATATCATACCTGATATCATTGCTCCACTGTCTGAGTAGGCCTTGTACTGCAGCTGTGTGCCCAGAGCTATGGTCCGCAGTCTGGTCACTAAGTACTCCTGGACACATCTCAACCGTGAAGTGGTTCCGAGCTCTCTCTGCAGCATCATTAGCACATGGCACACTGGTATTGTCTATAAAAAAAATAGTGAAATAAATGATCCAAACTGACATATAGCCAAAATATGCATTTACGTGTATGTTTCCATCACGTTACTGGTTTAAAGAAAAAAAAAAAAAAATTAAAGTGGAATTTTGAGCCCCTGTTTAAAGCTGAAGTTTAGGTAAGGCAATTTTTGCATGGTTACATTAATCCAGCCTGGACTAATGTAAGTAGGTATGTGCCATACCTGTGGGATTCCTGTGGATGCTGGAAATGACTGTAGTAGACAGCGTTACTATCTTTCAGGTTCTCACAGCCCCCCTCATCCAATCAGAAAACACTGCATTCACAGAGAATGCAGAGGGACCGCTGCTCAGCATGGGACCCCGGAGGCTAGTGGAGATCACTGTAGTTACTGTGTAAAATTTGCCATATCTAAAATTCAGATTTAAATATTTCCACATAAAAATTGCACCATCTCTATTAAAATCACACTTGCACGATACAGCAATTTTCAAAAAAAGAAACTCAGGAGAACTGTACTATAGAGATATTGGCAGATAATGTTGATCTGCACCTATATACCTGTCCGAAATCTCCTATTCAGTGGAAGAAAAGCAGCAGTCAGCTGTAATTTCTGCTGGTTTGCCACCACCACTGGTTTACTCATTACAGGTATTAAAAGCGGTTGTATACCTTTTTTTTTTTTTAACTTTTACCTACAGGTAAGCCTATAATAAGGTTTACCTGTAGGTAAAAAAATATTTCCTAAACCTGTACGGTTTAGGAGATATTCCCCTCGCAATGAGCCGCTGACTGCAGCGGCGCACGCGCACAGAGGATTCTCGGCTGAAAGCCCGGCAGCCGCCGGACTTTGACGGAAAAAAAAGTCTCCCGCGCGCATGCGCTGTGAGTGGCCGGAGCCGCGATACCCGGAAGGCACGCCGAGGGGAAATGTCAGCTCCCTCGGCGTGGACAGGGTGAGATGCCGGCACCTCGTTCTAAGGTAAGTATCTCATAATGAGCTAGTATGCGGTGCATACTAGCTCATTATGCCTTTTCCCTTACAGGTGTAGGGAAAGAAAAAAAAAAAAGTCAGCGGGTTTTCTACCGCTTTAATATAGTGCTAACAATTTACACAACACTTTACATACTGTACAGCAAATCAATCCCTGTCCAAAAAGGAGCTTACAACCTAAGGTACAGGTTTCACATGTATACACATAATAGGACCAATTGTAATAGTAGCCAATGAATCTACCAGCTTACCAGTATACAAAAGGAACTTACACAAGCACAGGGAGAACATGCAAACTTCATGCAACTAGTATCCTGGCTGGGATTTGAACTAAGTACCTCAGTGATGCAAGACAGAAGTGTTACCAATAAGCCACTGTGCTGCCCTCCTACTCCTATTCCGCAGTACAAGAGGTTGTATTGTGAAAGGGTCTGTCCCCAGTACTGGCCACTCAGTGTTATGCCACTTCCAATTACCCAGCCCTGCTCATCTTCTGAGGATAGATGGACAAGATAGCTCTTCACAGATTAGAATGCTGATGTCCCAACTGAGTGTTTGGTGGGATCTCACAATTTTTTATGCAGATTTTATAATACTGGAAAATGGGTATCAACGCTAGACTTCGTGTCCAGATTTTAGCACTGATTTTTTTCCCCATCCAGATCCATTTCTTGATACAAGAGGGCACATATAAAAAAAAACTCATGGTAACTAATCCTGACTTTTTTTTTCTTCTTCTTATCTTTACTTTCCTTTAATTCTTTTCCCTTATTCTATCCTGTCTTCTCCTATTTTTACATAACGAAATGGTAGCGAAACATTCACTTTTATAATGTTCAATTATAATACAATAGATAGTAAGCTCTAATGTCCTATTATAAATAACTGAATCTCGTAGTAATTAATATTTCTTTATTACATATTACTCAAAACTTTTTCATTTTTTGTTGCTCTTGATTATATACCGGTAATTGTTAAAATTGATTGTAACACTTTAGTCTTTCTAAAACATATAGCCTATTTAAGTCTTTCATTGCTTGTAACTACAAGAAATACTAAGATCTGATATGTAAATTCAACTAATGCTACCATTTAATGTAATCAATATTTTGTTAATTGTACCAATGTTTATATTTTCAAAATCAATAAACAAATTTGACAAGAAAAAAACTCAAGATAGCCAAGTTTTTTTTTATCATATTACAGGTTACTTTTAATGCTTGTTCTAACCTAGAGTTCAATGTCCAAGTGTAAAATTATATAAAAAAAAAAGCTAAAAATCTGACCAAAAATAGAATCAGTAGGCAGAAATACACAACATGCCAAAATGCAAGTGGTAGGGTTAACATTTTCTTCCTTCCTCTTTGTTTCCCAAATAGATTTATGCTTTCACACGGTTTTGTTCCCCATGTAAACCACTGATCACTGACACTGATCCATCATACATACCAATCTACTGATCCAAAATGATAAAGAACAAAGTTTAGTGCTTTTTTTTTGGTGTTCCTTTTTAAGTAATGTAAATGTTATGTAAATAAGCTTGACTAAATGTAAAATCATGTTTTTGTGCAGTCAGATTGTGTTTCTTTGCTCAATTTGTTTTATGTTAAAAATGATCTATTAGCACCGCTAGGCACATTATGGTTTTAAATACACTCACCGGCCACTTTATTAGGTACACCTGTTCAATGGCTTGCTAACACAAACTGATAATCAGACAATCGCATGGCAACAACTCAAAATGTATTTAGGCACCTAGACATGGTGAAGAAGACTTGCTGAAGTTCAAACCGAGCATCAGAATGGGAAAGAAAGGTGATTTAAGTGACTTTGAACATGGTATGGTTGTTGGTGCCAGACGGGCTGGTCTGACCATTTAAAAACTGCTGCTGTACTGGGATTTTCACACCATCTTTAGGGTTTACAATGACTGGTCCGGAAAAAAGAAAATATCCAGTGAGCGGCAGTTGTGTGGACAGAAATGAATTGTTAATGTCAGAGGTGAATGGACAGACTGGTTTGAGATGATAGAAAGGCAACAGCAAGACCCCTTTCACACTGAGGTGGTGCTGGCAATAGCAGTAAAGCGCTGCTAGATTTAGCAGCGTTTTACCGCTGTTATAGCGGTGCTTTTCAGCTGCTAGTGGGCGCTTTTAACCCCTGCTAGCGGCCAAGGAAAGGGTTAAAAGCCCGGTGTTGCCGAAGGGCTTTGCAGGTGCTTCGGTAGCGCTGCTCATTCATTTCAATGGGCAAGGCATTAGCCGGCAGGCAGGGTTAAATGGGAGCCCTTCCTCCAGCAATCGCTGAGGGAGAGGGAGAGAAGAACCAGCCGAATCATCACAGGAGCGGGGAACATCGTTGTAACAGCTTTAATTTGAATTGCCCAATGTTCCTGGCGCTCGCCATCACACACAGTCCCACCTCCTGGCCCGGGTACTTTGATAGACAGAACACCAGTCCGGGATGTGTCACATCTATCAAAGTATCCGGGCCAGGAGGCAGAACTGTACGTGACAGCGAGCGCCAGGAATAGTGGGCAATTCAAATAGAAGCTGTTACAGCAATGTTCCCCACACTGTGATGATCCGGCCAGCTCTCCTCTTCCTCTTCTCTCTCTTCCCCCGCACTGGTGAAGCTGAATTGATGGGCACAGTTGAGGCTGCATTGGTTGGGCACAGATGAGGCTGCATTGATGGGCAATGATAAAGTAGTTAATATTTATTTTTGTAATTTAATTCTGAAAAAAAAAAATTACCGGTAAGTGTCATTTCATTTGATAATTTATGAGGACGTGTTTAGGGGCGGAATTAGGGGCAGGGCAGGGTAGGGGTTGGGTGAGGCAACTGGTGGCAAGCCACCCCAAGGCTGGGTTCACACTATTGCAAATTGGATGAGGATTTTCCCGCATCAAATTCGCATAGCAGGAGATTGTGACCGGCTCTCTATGGAGCCGGTTAACACATCTCCGCAGCGGCTCCGGTGCAAATTGCACAGGAACCCTGTGCATCTTTTGGTCCGTTTCAGGTCTGAATTCAGCTCAAAATCCGGGCTAAAAACTGGACCTGAAAACGGTGAATGGAGATGCACCAGACTCCTGCTGCAAGCCGCTGCGTTCTCCAGTGTAAAACCAGCCTTAAGGTTTGGCTAGTAGCTCAGGACTTGAAATTTTATATATATATTCAACTATTAGAGGTTGAATCTAGTACATATCATCAAACCCAGAGATCAAAATTTAAAAAGACCTAAAAAGCTGTTTTGCACATTTTAATTTTCAGACAGGATTGTAAAATAATATTATGCATGACAGACCCATTTTGTAGCAGGGACATGCTTTTTCATCTGTCATGATGGGGCTATAAAACAAAAAATGACCCCATTACAGTACATAAGTACATGGAAGGAGACGGGAGCTGTGATGTCCCTATTGTCCTGTCGGTGCATCCCACGGTTGGATCATCCTCTCCCTACCGCTTGACTGTCTCAATTTTATTGTAGATGCAATGGTTTTAGGTCAATAAATGCCTGAATTTGCACATTGCGTGATGATCCTCTTTTCTACACATACAGTTGTGCTCATAAGTTTACACACCCTGGCAGAATTTATGATTTCTTGGCCATTTTTCAGAGTATATGAATGAGAACACAAAAACTTTTCTTTCACTCATGGTTAGTGTTTTGCTGAAGCCATTTATTATCAATCAACTGTGTTTACTCTTTTAAATCATAATCACAACAGAAACTACCCAAATGACCCTGTGTGACGGAACGTCCCACACTCCGCTTGAGTGCTTTCGTCAGTATATTGCTTCCCAAGTCCTGGAACACGAGTTCAATGGATCTGGCAATAGTAACCCCCAAGAACCAGACAAAACCAGTCTTGGAGTACATCAGGAATATCTGATATCTAGATTCAGACTGGGGGGGGGGGGGGGGGGAGAGTGGTATATGACGAAAGCACTCAAGCGTAGTGTGAGACGTTCCGTTACACCCTGATCAAAAGTTTACATACGCCAGTTCTTAATACCGTGTATTGCCCCCTTTAACATCAATGACAGCTTGAAGTCTTTTGTGGTATTTGTGGATGAGGCTCTTTATCTTCTCAGATGGTAAATGAAATCTGGGTGGTGTATCCGCGCAACGGAACAGAAGATTAAATAAGGAGTGGAAAAAATAATTTAAAAAAATAAAAAACTGGAAGAAATCGCATAAAGGACTCCTGCCTCTACAGATGTGATTTCCACCAGGGTGGAAAAAACAGAAGGTAAGTGAAGAGTTAGTGTGTGGGTGTGGCGCTGTCCTAATTCATAGAAATGCTTTGTAAGTCGTGTGTAGCCTATGGAATTTGGTTACACACGACTTACAAAGCATTTCTATGAATTAGGACAGCGCCACACCCACACACTAACCCTTCACTCAGGTGGTAAATGCCCATTCCTCTTGGCAATAAGCCTCCAGTTCCTGTAAATTCTTGGGCTGTCTTGCATGAACTGCACGTTTGAGATCTCCCCAGAATGGCTCAATGATATTGAGGTCAGGAGACTGAGATGGCCACTCCAGAGCCTTCACTTTATTCTGCTGTAGCAAATGACAGGTCCACTTGGCCTTGTGTTTTGGATCATTGTCATGCTGGAATGTCCAAGTATGTCCCATGCACAGCTTCCTAGCTGATGAATGCAAATGTTCCCCCAGTATTTTTGGATAACATACTGCATTCATCTTGCCATCAATTTTGACCAAATTTCCTGTGCCTTTGTAGCTCAAATATTCCCAAAAATGAGCGATCCACTTCCGTGTTTCACAGTAGGAATGGTGTACCTTTCATCATAGGCCTTGCTGACTCCTCTCCAAATGAAGAGTTTATAGTTGTGGCCAAAAAGCTCAATGTTGGTCTTATCACTTCAAATGACTTTGTGCCAGAAGGTTTGAGGCTTGTTTCTGTGCTGTTTGCCGTATTGTAAGTGGGATACTTTATGGCATTTGCATAGCAATGGCTTTCTTCTGGCGATTTGACCATGCAAGCCCATCTTTCTTCAAGTATAAAAAGGTCAATGCATTTCTGAACTCCTGACAGACCCTTGCATCTTTCATCCAGTGCTGCACTGACATTTCTGGATTCTGAGTCATGAGGAAAGCAATAGAATTGTCAAAGGATCTGCGGGAAAAGGTAGAACTGTATAACACAGGAAAGGGATATAAAAAGATATCCAAGGAATTGAGAATGCCAATCAGCAGTGTTCAAATGCTAATCAAGAAGTGGAAAACGAGGGGTTCTGTTGAAACCAAACCACGGTCAGATAGACCAACTAAAATTTCAGCCACAACTGCCAGGAAAATAGTTCAGGATGCAAAGAAAAACCCACAAATAACTTCAGGTGAAATACAGGACTCTCTGAAAACATGTGGTGTGTCTGTTTCAAGATGCACAATAAGGAGGCACTTGAAGAAAGATGGGCTGCATGGTCGAGTCGCCAGAAGAAAGACATTACTAAGCAAATGCCACAAAGTATCCCGCTTACAATACGCCAAACAGCACAGAGACAAGCCTCAAACCTTCTGGCACAAAGTCATTTGGAGTGATAAGAGCCAAAATTGAGCTTTATGGCCACAACCATAAATGCTACATTTGGAGAGGAATCAACAAGGTCTATGATAAAAAGGTACGGAGGTGGATCGCTGATGTTTTGGGGATGTGTGCATTCATCAGTGATTCTAAAAGCAGAAGTTTTTTTTTACATTGCTATAGGGGCACTCTATAATATACTTTGCAGCTTGCTATAGGGGCACTCTGAAGGCAGGATGAGCCAGAAGCGCTAGCGGGGGACCCTAGAAGAGGTGGATCGGGATTGCTCTTTTCAAAGCAGCCCAATCCACCTCTTCTAGGGCCCTCTGCTGGCGCTTCTGGCTCCTCTTGCCTTCAGAGTGTCCCTATAGCAAGCCGCAAATTATAGTATAGTGCGCCCCTATAGCAAGGTAAAAAAACTTCTGCCTTTAGAATCACTTCCTTCTCCTGCCCAGGACTACATGTCCCATGAGGCATTGCTCCTCACACATTCACAAGTTCTCAGACACTTACTGACCTGTATGTACAGTGAACTGAGCTGTATGTGTGCTGCACTGTATTTATATTTATATAGGCAGCACAGTGGTGTAGTGGTTAGCACTTTCACCTAGCAGCAATAGGGTCGCTGGTTCAAATCCCGACCACAACACCATCTGCCTGGAGTTTGCATGTGCCTGCGTGGGTTTCCTCCGGGTACTCCGGTTTAAATCCCACACTTCAAAAGACATGCTGGTAGATTAATTAGATTCTGTCGAAAAAAAAAAAAATTGCCCAAATATGTGTATGTTGTATGTGTTTGTAAGCGTGTCGGGGCCCCACAGGGTAAAGGACCACGCTATACCGCAGATGGATACCGGTGGCAAAAAGCACCCTGATTCAGTTTGCATAGGAAGAGCTATACAAGGCACTCATTCATGCACTGTATTTCCTGATATGTAAACAAATAATGCATTCTGTATTTAGGCCAACTAATTGATAATGAAAATAGTTGATAACTATCTTCATAATCAATTATATCGATCAGTTGGTTCAGCCCTAGAAACTTTATAATCTGACAAACAAGACATCTGAAGATTTCAGGAAACCAATTGTATCCAAATAAATGGCTTCAACATAAAAACCTAACTCCAAACACTGAATTGAAAGGAATCAGAGCGTTAGAAATTTTGAAGTATATAATTCCGCATTCTTACCTATACTTTCCTTGGCCACCAGTCCAGCTGGGACTTCTATAGCCACAGTGTTAATACTGTCTCTCTTTGATGTACCATGGCTGTTGCAATGCTCCCAGCGTTTCTGCTGCAATTCCTGTAACCAATAGGCCATGGCCTGCCTATTCGAAGCCTAAAAATTGAAAGAAGATCATTTTAAATTCTGCTTACAATTAAAAATAAACCAGTTTATGAAATAAGGTTGCTCTATTACATAATGCCATCTTGGAAAGGATTCTAGCAGAAGTCAGAATGATGATTTGTCTTTGTGGAGAATCAGAAAAGAAATAGAGCTCACAGTACTGCAAAAGAGGCAGATCATTGCACAAAATTCGTAGCACTTCTGAGAAAGGTGATGACTAGTAGGAAATCCATTTCTGACAAAGAAGACAGGAAGCTTCCCTTAGTAGTTAAAGGGGTTGTAAAGGTAAAAATGTTTTCACCTTAATGCATTCTATGCATTAAGGTGAAAAAACTTCCGACAATACCGCCGCCCCCGCTCCCGACATCCATTTCGCCGCTCAGCCTGGCCGCTGATTGGCTACAGTGGATGGATTGAAAGCAGTGCAGCCATTGGCTCGCGCTGCTGTCAATCACATCCAATGACGCGGCGCGCCGGGGCCGAGTAAAACAGTGAGCGGCTATAGCCGCCGGCTGTATCACGGGAGCGCGCCCGCAAGAACTAACCCCCATGCGAGGGAGCTCGCATTAAGGTGGTTAGTTCTTGCGGGGAGGAGCTGAAACAGCTGCCGAGGGACCCCAGAAGAGCAGGTTCGGGGCCACTCTGTGCAGAACGAGCTGCACAGTGAAGGTAAGAATAACGTTTGTTATTTTTTTAATTTTTTTTTTTAATTACCTTTACAACCCCTTTAAAAATAAATAAATAAAACAAATAAATTAAAAAAACTCTGAAGACCATAGGACATCCTCACCAACTGAAAATACCACCAAGGAACCACAGGCCAAACTTTGCAGAAAAACTGTCTGGAAGCGGTCTTCTGAGACACAGGTCCCCAATCCCAGGGTCCCAAACCGTAACCGGTCTGTGGCCTGTTGGAAACCGGGCCGCACAGGAGAAGGTGAGCGTCAGGCGAGTCACTCCCCATTGCTTTCATTACCACCAGAGTTCCACCTCCTGTCAGAAGAGCAGTGGCATTAAATTCTCATAGGTGGGCCAACCCTATCTAAAACTGCAAATGTAAGGGATCCAAGTTGTGCACTCCTAATGCGAATCTAAAGCTTGATGATCTGACATGGCGCTTGAATCATCCCGAAAATATTCAAACCCCGCCCTCCTGGCCCATGGAAAATTTGTCTTCCACAAAACCGGTTCCTGATGCCAAAAAGGTTGGGGACCAGAGGGATTTAAAGAACTGCGGTTCGCGTTTGACCCTTCGCAAAGACACCCGCACCATTTCAAGACATTTCATGATTTCCAGTTAATAGGATATTCTGTATAGTTATTGGGATGCCATGTTCAGCTATGATTGAACAAGGAAAAGTTGTTAACAAAACTGACAATGGCATTAGGCTAGATAACAAGGGTATGCCATCAAATCGTTCTCTGGGACTGAGGCACTGGGGTTGCCAAGAAAAAGGATGGCTAATGGCAATTATGGGAAGCAAATAAAATGCATTTTGTTCCTAACTGAAAAAAACTTTCAAGTTAAAAAGGAAATGCAGCTCCCTGCTATAGGCCTGCACTTTAGTATCAGTTTATTTCGATGCGCTATGTGTACCTGGCACCGTATTTTCCACTATGACACACTTAATCTCACTGTACAAGCAATTCATTTTTTTGTTCTGTATGCCAAACAGACCACACGTACAAACAAGGCCAAGGATAAATACAAGGAAAAAACCAAGCTTAACTTAACCTGTGCATGCGTTAAAAGCAGGGGTTTAGTCTGCACACATTTGAAAATGCATGCGTAAGCCACAGAGCCTCGTCAAGGCACCCTGGTATCTGTGGTACCTAACACTAACTTATAAGTGTCCCCACAGTGGAGGCACATGCAAGATGTGTGCAGACTAAACCCCTGCTTTTAACGCATACTGTTAGGTTATTTGGTTGTCTGCGAACTGGTCGGCAAGTTAAGCTTGGTTTTTTCCTTGGATTTATCCTTGGCCTTGTTTGTACCCGTTAGCCTTCCAATGCTCCTTACTGCGATAGCCAGCTATAGAGATGGGAGCAAGTGGTGTCTTTTTTTGTATCAAACAGACCACATGTCTATGTTTTATGGTTCTATGTTGTTTTTTGATACCCTTTAAAAACAAAATAAAAATCATATTTGCATGGAAAAAAACAGTGGTCCCAAAGTCTAACTTATGCTGGCCATACACGGTTCGAATTTTGAAAGAAATTTCTTTCGAAAACCGTATCTAAGAATTTTCGTACGAATTTCGCACCATTAGTGGGCTGCAGCAACAGCCGATTTTCGTGTGGGAATCAAATTTGAGAAATCGGATAATTAGAAAATATGCGCTGCGCTTGAGTAACCCAAAAATTATAAAATAAAAATAAAATATTAAAATAAAAATCCAACTATGTACGTGTAAATAAATGGTACAGTGATAGTACAAAAAGTGCAATATATGAAATAAGTGCAAGAAAATAAATATTAAACTATACAATAAAGTGCATAGATAAGACAAGTGCTTATTGTTCCATAACAAACCTCTTGAGTGCCCATAAAAAGTACAAAAAGTGCTTAGCGCTCCATACAAGGCATCTTGCCTGCCATGTTAATTTGTTAAAAAGAAGAACAAGTAAAAAAAAGTTCTATTAGCACTCCAAATCAATCCGTGCAGGTAATGTCCAACTTAGATATCAAATCAGTGTATGCAGGTGATGTCCAACTGTGATATCAATCATCATGCAGAAATATCCTGAGTGTTGCAAACCATGCTCCGGTGCACTTCAGTGGCCCCCTTAAGCTAATATGCTCACCTCAGAGCGTGTGACCCAGCTGCTACCCTGAGTCAAAACACGCTTTGGAGCCACCCCCGGGCTCAGTATTGGTATCAGATATATTCCTCCAGCTGGAAACAATGTGGCTGGCTCTTGGGGTGAGAATGCCTTCTCTACTTCTCCTCCTCCTCCTCCATATCAGAGTGAACTTTTTTCTTTTCACGTGTTTGTCCTATGCACTCTGAGCCCTTAGATTCACCCTCTTGGGATGGTCCTATGGTTGCTATTGGTAAACCTCTGCACTAGGGAAGGGCGAACGGTTCGGGCCGAACTTTTGGCACCCAGACGACGTGATTATATGACAAAACGCGCGTCAGGAGGTGCTGACGAGTTTGCGTGTATTGGACAAGGTACGGGTGCTCGTACTAGCCGGCCGGTTGTTATGCTTTTATACTTTCTGGATATTGTAAGTGGTATTTTATACTCTTAATAAAACGATGGCTTGTCAGTATTACGCTATGGGGAACCTTTTCATTCTGGGGAACATCTGAACGGCATCCATATTTGGCCAACGGTTTGAATCCGTGATTGGGGTGACTTGTGCTGTATGCTGACCACTTCCGTAAGATTTGCTGGGACATCGTTCTCCTTAAATCTCCCCTGGATAAAGGCCCTGGCCAGGTAATAGGTCACAGGCTTACAAAGCTTGCCTTAGGGTAAGCGTGCATTCTGTGTGGTGTTATCACTGTGGTTGCAGTGGAGGATTTATCCATTTTTAAGAAGCTTTTATCCACACTTTGTTTATGGAATTTGAGCACTATAAGTATATATGGAAGGACGTTTTCATTGTTATATAACTTCAACACATTTAATGAACTTTATATTAATAATATTGTTCATCACTACAGTTTATATTGGAGTATTGTTGTCAATTGCCACTGGTGCAGTCCATTATAGCAATAGATAGTTTTCTAGCGCTGCTACAAACTTTCCCATTCACTATATCTGGTCTTCTGCAGTACACAGAACATGAAAATGCAATCGTTTTAGTAACTATAAACTAGAGGTCGACCGATATGGGTTTTTCTCTGGCCGATGCTGATATTTAAAAATCGCGGTGGCCGATGGCCGATATGCGATGCCAATTTTTTTGGGCCAATATATTAGGCCGAATTTTTTATTTATTTTTTTCCCCTTCATCTCATAAAATCTAACAGTTAGGCCCCTTTCACACTGGGGCATTTTACAGGCGCTTTTGGGCTAAAAATAGCCCAAAAACGGCTGTAAAACGGCTCCCCTGCAGTCTCAGTGTGATATCCCGAGTGCTTTCACACTGAGGCGATGCGCTGGCAGAATGTTAAAAAAAAGTCCTGCAAGCAGCATCTTTGGAGCGGTGTATACCACGAACCCTGCCCATTGAAATGAATGCGCACCGCTGCCGAAGCGTCTGCAAAGCGTTTCGGCAGCGGCGCTTCAGGGACGCATTTAACCCCTTCCTCGGCTGCTTGCTGGGTTATAAGCGCCCCGCTAGCAGCCGAATAGCGCCGCTAAAATGACGGTAAAGCGCCGCTAAAACTAGCAGCGTTTTACCATCAACGCATGCCCGCTCCAGTGTGAAAGCAACCTTAAGTGATACAGAAAATCTTTTACATTTAAACATTTATTAAACAAAACAAACCTCCAATCAGTTCACTTGTATGTAGAATTTAGATTAAAAAAAAAAAAAAAAAAAAAAACTATATCCTAAATATTAAAAAAATACACAAAAACAGGTAATCAAAACTTTTGGACGAAAAAAAATGGGCTAACTTTACTGCTTAGTTTAAAAAAAAAAAAAAAAAATTGCGTTTGAAAGACCGCTGCGCAAATACCGTGTGACATAAAATATTGCAACAACCGCTATTTTATTCCCTAGGGTCTCTGCTAAAAAAAAAAAAAAAAAAAAAAATTATATATCTATATATATATAATCTATATCTATATCTATATCTATATCTATATCTATATCTATATCTATATCTATATCTATATCTATATCTATATCTATATATAGAGAGAGAGATAGAGAGAGATATAGATATATATATGTTTGGGGGTTCTAAATGATTTTCTAGCAGAAAATACCAGGATTTTTACTTGTAAGCAACAAATGTCAGAAAAGATTTAGTCTTTAAATGTTTAAACTGAGAGCTTCTACACACAGAGTTCAGTCCATTGATAAGTGTAAACATTGTATCTCTTCAGGTTCTTTTTATCAGATTTTACAGGCTGCCCAGAGAGGAGAGAAGTCTCTCCACAGAAGATTTCAGGCAACTTGTATTAACTTCTATTACAGAAGTCATTTGCAAGTCGCGCTGAAGTTATATCGGCCTTTTTTATCAGCACAAATCGGCCGATGACGATTAAGTAAAAAACACCAAATATCGGCCGATATATCGGTCGACCTCTACTATAAACTGCTAAATACCTTTTTTCATCAGCAGCTAGAGCAGTCTTGTGACTATCAGTGTCTGGTTAAAGCTTGTAGGAAGAGTTTTCATTCTCCTCTGACTGTAACAATTCTTTTTTTCAGATCCTCAGAGTTCTTTGCCATAAGGTGCCATGTTGGACTTCCAGTGACCAGTATGAGAGAATGAAAGCGATAATACCAAATTAACACACCTGCTCCCCATTCACACCTGAGACCTTGTAACACTAACGAGTCACGTGACACTGAGGGGGGGGGGGGGTGGCTAACTGGGCCCAAATTGGATATTTTCACTTGGGTGTACTCACTTTTGTTGCCAGCGGTTGAGACATTAATGGCTGTGTGTTAAGTTATTTTGGAGGGGACAGCAAATTTACACTGTTATACAAGCTGTACACTCACTATTTTTCACCCACTTTTTTTTTTTCTTGGGAGGGTGCATGTGATCAACACAGAGCCAATCGGTCGACCAAAGAAGTTGAGTGCACATGCTCAGCGTCATATCCAGGGTTGTCTTTGGGAAATATTGGGACGTATGAGTGCTGCCAGCATTGCTGCAGAGGTTGGGGATCACTGCATCAAATTGGTCTGCATGGCTGTCATCCCAGAAGGTAGCCTCTTCTAAAGATGATGCACAAGAAAGACTGCAAACAGTTTCCTGAAGGCCAAGCATGTCCTGTGGTCTGATGAGACCAAGATAAACTTATTTGATTCAGATGGTGTCAAGCATGTGTGGCGGCAACCAGGTGAGGAATACAAAGACAAGTGTGTCTTGCCTACAAGTCAAGCATGGTGGTGGGAGTGTCATGGTCTGGGGCTGCGTGAGTGCTGCCGGAACTGGGAGCTACAGTTCATTGAGGGAACCATGAATGCCAACATGTACTGTGACATACTGAAGCAGAGCATGATCCCCTCCCTTCAGAGACTGGGCCGCAGAGCAGTATTCCAACATGAGAACGACCCCAAACACACCTCAAAGATGACCACTGCCTTGCTAAAGAAGCTGAGGGTGAAGGTGATGGACTGGCCAAGCATGTCTCTAGACCTAAACCCTACTGAGCATCTGTGGGGCATCCTCAAATGGAAGGTGGATGAGCGCAAGGTCTCTAACATCCACCAGCTCCGTGATGTCGTCATGGAGGAGTGGAAGAGGACTCCAGTGGCAACCTGTGAAGCTCTGGTGAACTCTTTGCCCAAGAGGGTTAAGGCAGTGCTGGAAAATAATGGTGGCCACACAAAATATTGACACTTTGGGCCCAATTTGGATATTTTCACTTAGGGGTGTACTCACTTTTGTTGCCAGCGGTTTAGACATTAATAGCTGTGTGTTGAGTTATTTTGAGGGGACAGCAAATTTACACTGTTATACAAGCTGTACACTCACTACTTTACATTATAACAAAGTGTAATTTCTCCAGTGTTGTCACATGAAAAGATATAATAAAATAAATATTTACAAAAATGTGAGGGGAGAGGGAGAATGAATATATATACACTACCGTTCAAAAGTTTGGGGTCACATTGAACTGTCCTTATTTTTGAAGGAAAAGCACTGTACTTTTAAATGAAGCTAACTTTAAACTAGTCCTAACTTTAAACAAATATACTCTATACATTGCTAATGTGGTAAATGACTATTCTAACTGCAAATGTCTAGTTTTTGGTGCAATATCTACATAGGTGTATAGAGGCCCATTTCCAGCAACTATCACTCCAGTGTTCTAATGGTACAATGTGTTTGCTCATTGGCTCAGAAGGCTAATTGATGATTAGCAAACCCTTGTGCAATCATGTTCACACATCTAAAAACAGTCTAGCTCCTTCCAGAAGCTACAAAACTGACCTTCCTGTGAGCAGATTGAGTTTCTGGAGCATCACATTTGTGGGGTCAATTAAACGCTCAAAATGGCCAGAAAAAGAGAACTTTCATCTGAAACTCGACAGTCTATTCTTGTTCTTAGAAATGAAGGCTATTCCATGCGAGAAATTGCAAAGAAATTGAAGATTTCCTACAACGGTGTGTACTACTCCCTTCAGAGGACAGCACAAACAGGCTCTAACCAGAGTAGAAAAAGAAGTGGGAGGCCGCGTTGCACAACTAAGCAAGAAGATAAGCACATTAGAGTCTCTAGTTTGAGAAACAGACGCCTCACAGGTCCCCAACTGGCATCTTCATTAAATAGTACCCGCAAAACACCAGTGTCAACATCTACAGTGAAGAGGCGGCTGCGGGATTTTGGGCTTCAGGGCAGAGTGGCAAAGAAAAAGCCATATCTGAGACTGGCCAATAAAAGAAAAAGATTAAGATGGGCAAAAGAACACAGACATTGGACAGAGGAAGACTGGAAAAAAGTGTTGTGGACGGATGAATCCAAGTTTGAGGGGTTTGGATCACAAAGAAGAACGTTTGTGAGACGCAGAACAAATGAAAAGATGCTGGAAGAATGCCTGACGCCATCTGTTAAGCATGGTGGAGGTAATGTGATGGTCTGGGGTTGCTTTGGTGCTGGTAAGGTGGGAGCTTTGTACAGGGTAAAAGGGATTCTGAATAAGGAAGGCTATCACTCCATTTTGCAACGCCATACCATACCCAGTGGACAGCGCTTGATTGGAGCCAATTTCATCCTACAACAGGACAATGACCCTAAACACACCTCCAAATTGTGCAAGAACTATTTACAGCAGAAGCAGGCAGCTGGTATTCTATCGGTAATGGAGTGGCCAGCACAGTCACCAGATCTGAACCCCATTGAGCTGTTGTGGGAGCAGCTTGACCGTATGGTACGCCAGAAGTGCCCATCCAACCAATCCAACTTGTGGGAGCTGCTTCTAGAAGCGTGGGGTGCAATTTCTCCAGCTTACCTCAATAAATTAACAGCTAGAATGCCAAAGGTGTGCAATGCTGTAATTGCTGCAAAAGGAGGATTCTTTGATGAAAGCAAAGTTTGATGTAAAAACAATGTTATTTCAAATACAAATCATTATTTCTAACCTTGTCAATGTCTTGACTCTATTTTCTATTCATTTCACAACGTATGGTGGTGAATAAGTGTGACTTTTCATGGAAAACACAAAATTGTTTGGGTGACCCCAAACTTTTGAACGGTAGTGTATATATATATATATATATATATATATATATATATATATATATACACACACATACATATATACACACACACACACACACACATATATATACATATAAAAACATACATATACACACACAGTTTTTTTGCCTTTAGTAAATCAACCCCAATGTGTCTACTAGATCTTTGCTATATTTAACTGAATATGACACCCTCTATGGTTGGTCCTGAAGAAGCTACGCATTAGAAGCGAAATGCGTTGACCAGTAAAAGGGGCCCCAGCTCATGGACACCCCCCTCAGTTACCGCTATTTATACTGTTGTTTGATTCGGGGAGGTTATGTATATAAGAGTCCAATGAGGGATGTCATATTTTGTTGTTTTGTTGGACGCTACTCTTTTAAGCGCCCTTCTTTTACGATTTGTATTAAAAGAGGAAGTAAACCCTGATGGGTTTTACTTCCTCTTCATTCCACTGCAAAGTAAAAGCATATGGGTTAGTATGCATCACATACTAGCCCATCATGTGGCACTTACCTGAAAAAGAAGCCCGCGATGTGCCCCGCTGGTGGAAACATCTATCTTCGCCCCTCTTCCTTTTGGGGCCGCGGACTTCGGCTCTTTAACTGGCCGGAGCCCAGTGACGTCACCCCCACACATGCGCGTGAGCCACCAGTCACGGCACATGCTGGGGAAGAAACGGCACAGAGGGCCGTTTCTTTACTGTGCATGTGCCGGTGACCTTATCGGCGCACTACAAGGTAAAGGTAAACGTGCGCCGCTTAGGAGATATTTTTAGTACATATAGGTAATACTTATTATAGGCTTACCTATATGTAAAAATGTCTTAGGGCCGCAGAACGAGCTCTTGCAATTTTTTTTTTTTCTACGATCAAACAGTCTTTTTACACAATGTGGACGATTAACCCCTTAGGTTCCACAGTGAGTATAGCAAGCATGCTTTACTTCATATACAGACTGAGTTTACTGCCATGGGTTTAGTAACACTTTAAATGCACGTTTTTGTGCTCAGAGATCAGCTTTAAAACTGTTGAATGCAAGGTTTAAATATATTTTTTAGAGAGACAACAGACCTCCAATGGGAGTGCAACAAACACCATGTCTTTGAGCTCCCAACCCAAAAAGCCCCAACCCAAACTCCAAAAAGGCCAGCACCTTAATCCAACATCCAGACCTTAAAAAGAATACAAGTCATTTGAATGCCATCAAGAAGTCCACCTGACCTTCTGGAGGCGGAGGAGCCTATACCCTGCAACAATAAAGAGCAAAGGAGCTCAGACAAGCATGCCACTGCAGAAAAGACCCTTGAATACAAATTCTGATACCAATCTTTCAAAATTATGGAAGTGTTTTGCTTTTCTAATATAAAATCTTTTTAAAATTACACCATTCAGGAAAAAAATTTGGATTTCTAGTGGAATTTTCTAACTCTAAAAAGAGTAAGAGCAGCCTTTGAATCTTTTTAGTTTTTTTTTTTTTTCAAGGTGAGCAATCAATCAAATCTGATATACGGTACCTACATGAACTTGTCACTAAGTCAATAATGTACTCATAACCAGGAACTGACTCCTGTTTGCTCGCTGTGAAAAAATGTCTTTCATAATTTGCCTGACCCTAAAAATTCACAATGATTTTGCAATGTCCTTTAAAGTTCAATATTTATATTGCAACTATTTGTGCCCAGTATTAATATGACTCCATGTAAACAATTTCATATTGAATGTATTTTTACAGAACTAAGTGCAAGAAGCTGTCTTCTAACTCCCGAGAAGAGGCTATTGTTACGAGACTTCCTGTCTTGCACAGTCACACTCTTCCCGGTAAGAAAGGGGTGCATGTACAGTACAATATCTTCTTTTCTGAACTCTACAAAAACTGGACATAATGTTTGCCTGTCACATTTAAAGTGTTTGTTTCTTTAAAAATAAAATTGTAATACTCCGTCTCTTAAAAATTGTGATTATTTCAAATTATGTCAGCATCCAATACCTGGTTTATCCTGCCAGTTCCCTTTCTTCCTGGTTGTAAACTGACCACTCTCAGCACAGAATCCAATCCACGCTAGTATGGTCAGTTTGCGTGCCTTCTACTCCTGTTTGGAGGTACAGACACTGTGCAAGCCCACAGCATGTCTGTATCTTCCATGGTCTGTATGCAGCCACACCCCCACCCCCACCCATGCCTCCTCTCTTGAGTGACAGTGGTTTCCAACCCTAGGCTCATTGTCAAACTTGTTATTGGCTTGCGTTCCGTTTTCTTTAGAAATGCTAGTCTTTCTCGGCTTACATTACTTCTGGAAATGACATACAGTCAGGTCCTTAAATATTGGGACATCGACACAATTCTAATCTTTTTGGCTCTTATACACCACCACAATGGATTTGAAATTAAACGAACAAGATGTGCTTTAACTGCAGACTTTCAGCTTTAATTTGAGGGTATTTACATACAAATCAGGTGAACGGTGTAGGAATTACAACAGTTTGTATATGTGCCTCCCGCTTTTTAAGGGACCAAAAGTAATGGGACAGATTAACAATCATCCATCAAACTTTCACTTTTTAATACTTGGTTTCAAATCCTTTGCAGTCAATTACAGCCTGAAGTCTGGAATGCATAGACATCACCAGACGCTGGGTTTCATCCCTGGTGATGCTCTGCCAGGCCTCTACTGCAACGGTCTTCAGTTTCTGCTTGTTCTTGGGGCATTTTCCCTTCAGTTTTGTCTTCAGCAAGTGAAATGCATGCTCAATCTGATTCAGGTCAGGTGATTGACTTGGCCATTGTATAACATTCCACTTCTTTCCCTTAAAAACTCTTTGGTTGCTTTCGCAGTATGCTTCGGGTCATTGTCCATCTGCACTGTGAAGCACCGTCCAATGAGTTCTGAAGCATTTTGCTGAATATGAGCAGATAATATTGCCCGAAACACTTAATTCATCCTGCTGCTTTTGTCAGCAGTCACATCATCAATAAATACAAGAAAACCAGTTCCATTGGCAGCCATACATGCCCACGCCATGACACTACCACCACCATGCTTCACTAATGAGATGGTATGCTTTGGATCATGAGCAGTTCCTTTCCTTCTCCATACTCTTCTCTTCCTATCACTCTGGTACAAGTTGATCTTGGTCTCATCTGTCCATAGGATGTTGTTCCAGAACTGTGAAGGCTTTTTTAGATGTTGTTTGGCAAACTCTAATCTGGCCTTCCTATTTTTGAGGCTCACCAATGGTTTACATCTTGTGGTGAACCCTCTGTATTCACTCTGGTGAAGTCTTCTCTTGATTGTTGACTTTGACACACATACACCTACCTCCTGGAGAGTGTTCTTGATCTGGCCAACTGTTGTGAAGGGTGTTTTCTTCACCAGGGAAAGAATTCTTCGGTCATCCACCACAGTTGTTTTCTGTGGTTTTCCCGGGTCTTTTGGTGTTGCTGAGCTCACCGGTGCGTTCTTTCTTTTTAAGGATGTTCCAAACAGTTGATTTGGCCACACCTAATGTTTTTGCTATCTCTCTGATGGGTTTGTTTTGTTTTTTCAGCCGAATGATGGCTTGCTTCACTGATAGTGACAGCAACAGATTCCAAATGCAAATAGCACACTTGAAATGAACTTTGGACCTTTTATATGCTCCTTGTAAACGGGATAATGAGGGAATAACACACACCTGGCCATGGAACAGCTTAGCAGCCAATTGTCCCATTACTTTTGGTCCCTTAAAAAGTGGGAGGCACATATACAAACTGTTGTAATTCCTACACCGTTCACCTGATTTGGATGTAAATACCCTCACATTAAAGCTGAAAGTCTGCATGTATGTTTCATTTCAAATCCATTGTGGTGGTGTATAGAGCCAAAAAGATTAGAATTGTGTCGATGTCCCAATATTTATGAACCTGACTGTATGTCAGTCAGTGGTAGCCACGCCCACCGACCACTCCCTGATGCACTGTACATGAAACAGTGATCAGGTGACTTGAATGAAGAGAGGGGAAAAAAAAAAAAAAAAACACCTAAAAGGTCCTTTCACACGCTTTGCTCAGCGGGCAATCGATCCGCTGATCCCCGCTGAGCAGGCGGATGACAGGTCCTTCTCCGCTCAGCTGTCAGAGCCCCGCTCTCCTCTATGCGGAGATCGGATGAAAACGGACCACCTGTCTGTTTTCCTACGCTCCCATCTGATCCGATAGACAGAATTGAAAATAGCGTCTCCAGCCGTCTGGATTTCACGGACAGGATAGGATAGCAGCGGACATGTCACCGCTGACATCCGCTGCCCCATATGAGTGAATGGAGGCCCCGATCAGGTCCGCCTGAAAAACTGACATGCGAACCTGATCGGAAAGCCCGTGTGAAAGGGACCTTAATGTTGTTGTTTTTATATTTTCTAACTGTGGATTAGTAAAAAAATATACTTTGACAGATCTATGTACACTAGATTTAGGACAGTGGCTTCACAGCTACTTTAAAGTGATTGTAAAGTCTCGTTTTTTTTTCTTTAAAAATAATAAACATGTTATACTTACCTGCTCTGAGCAGTGGTTTTGCACAGAGCAGCGCAGATCCTCCTCTTCTCGGGTCGCTCTTCGGTGCTCCTGGCCCCTCCCTCATGTCAAGTGCCCCCACAGCAAGCAGCTTGCTATGGGGGGCACCCGAGCCAAGCCGCAGCTCCCTGTGTCCATTCAGACACAAAACTGTGGTTTTGCCCCGCCCCCTCTCTCTGATTGGCTAACTGATTGACAGCAGTGGGAGCAAATGGCGCCGCTGCTGTGTCTCAGCCAATCAGGAGGGAAAGTCCCAGACGGCCCAGGCACTCATGTACATAGCTGGATAGAGATGGGGCTCAGGTAAGTATTAGGGGGGGCTGCTATACAAAGAAGGTTTTTTTATCTTAATGCATAGAATGCATCAAGATAAAGAACCTTCTGACTTAACAACCACTTTAACTCAAAGTGTTTGTTACCCCAACATTTCATATTCTTGATATGTGCATGTTGTACCATGTACTTGTATTAAAAATTATCCTGTTCTCCTTGTATTGCTTCCTTTGTGTGGAATCCCTGGTGTTCCTGCCAGTCCCTCCTCTTTACTATTAAAAACTGACCACACTAAGCAGAAGAGCACAGCTTGGTCAGTTCTCTAGCTATGCTGGAAACTCAGTATGCTCTCCTCCAAAGATCAGACTTGTCCTGACATGCCCCCACTGCACAGCCATTCACTGGAAAGCTCAGTGTATTGTTGCTTCTCCTCCCCCAGCTCTTAATAGAGGGAATGTGATCACTTATAAAATGTATAAATACTTTGTATCCCTTTTTTTATATCTATACACAAAATGTTTTGCCTTTCATATCAATTTTAAACTGAATGGGTTGTTTTACAAGGTGGTTGTTTACAATCACATTAACTATATTTATTTATTTAATATCTAACATTTAATTAAAAAGCCATGATGAACACATAAATTGACAAAAATCAGATCATAGAAGTTTGACAAGCAGCCATATAATAGTACAAATTATCACAAGAAACATTCCCTTTTCTTCAGAACGGCAGATAAAAATCCTATTGCCTTATAAGACAAAGCTGCCCACAGCAGCCCAACACATACGGTGTAAAGGGGTGCAGCTTGCAAGTTTGGATAAGGTAACCGTATCCCAGCATACAGATAATTAGTATCAGCAGGCAATAAAGTTAAGTTTATGTTACATTTAGCTCTAAACAATCAGCTCTTAATAATGAGATCTGACAATTACAAATAAAATATTTATAATGCTAGAAATGGAACTTTGGCTCCGTTCACACTAATGCGATTTCAGATGCAACTTAAGTCATACAGCATGACAATGGAAATCATTATTTTCAATGGTGCCTGTTCACATCAATGCAGCACAGCATGGTGCGAGTTTGGAAAAGGTTCCTGTACTACTCTTTTGTGATTCCAGGACAATTCTGGCCCCATAGAAAACACAAGCCTTATTCAAGTTGTACTACACGATCGCACTAAAATTTGGATCGTAATCGGATCCCAGTAGTGTGAGCCTAGCCTTAAACACAACTACATAATCAAATCCCAAATTAAAATTGTATGTCCAGCCAAAATTTTCTATAAAATTTGGATAGAGTGGAAAGAGAGGAGAAGCCCTGTTGGGTTTTAGTTCTATTGGAGATCCTTTAGAAAGATTTCCTCTGTCCCGGTGACAAGAGTTTCACCAGATAACGTGGAGAAAAACACTCCACTGGCAACACGGAGAGAAATGACATATTTTGCAGAGTATGGGAAAACAAAAACACTTTTCAACATTTTCTTGCGGGGTGTGTCTCTGTAGAAAATCTCACTTTCTGTTTGGTAAATCCATTGTCTGCCAGACAGTGAGGGTAAATCTTTTCTCATGGGCAATTATGAATGGCAGGAATCGCAGGGCTATGCAAACAGCTGCGGCTGGGAAGCCTGTACAAATGGATGACAGGCGGCCACATGTAATTGCACATGGGAACCATTACCTGCAGTTAGGGACAGATGATTGGCCCTAGATGCAGAAAGATTCCATCCAATGATGATCATCTGTCCCTAAACACAAGTAGAGAGGAGATTAGGCATTCTCCAACACATTGCTAGCTAAACTCTGAACTTGCGCTCTTTTTTTTCACTCCAAGCTGCAGCCTGCGTCTCCCTGCCCCACACTCATGTATACAAAGAGTAGAACTGCGGGGTCAAAATGACCTGTCCTGCAGCTCCATGGAGTAAAACCAAGTTCAGAGTTTAGCTGGAGAAGAGACTACCCAAGCTAATTTCTGACTGCAAATAATTGCTCCATGTACACTTACATGCAGACAGCCCTGACTGCGGTCAGTCATTTCTACAGGTATTCATGACCGCAGCTGCTTGCATTCACCTGTGTTGATTGCGGACGCATATATTTGCTGTGCTTTCAGGGTCTAGCCTCATTCCGATCAGTGTTGGCTCCCCTGCCCGTCAGAAATCGATTGTTTAATCGCCTTCTGTCAAAAGGGACATGTTGGAAAACATTCCATTGATCAGCAGCTGCAGCCACTGTCATACAATGTCTGGGTGCAATGCAAGGGGATGGGGGTTATTTATGCGAATGGAGGAATTGCTTCGATTTTTCTCCATCTAGCCCTCTGACTGAACAGTGTGTGGTCAGCCTAAAGTGCAAATCCAGGTTTAACACCCCCCCCCCCCCACCTACTTTTAAAACTGTTTCCTCCTAACACCTATGCTTACTAACCTGTGTAGTAAAGATGTATGTGCTTACCTATTTTCAGGCCGCTTTGGTCACGTTATCCCCAATATTAGCCAGCAGTGCTGCAGGCGCGGAGAGAGCGTTCAAACAACAGCTGATAAAGCCAAGAGTGGTGACGTCACCCATAGGCTTCAATGACCCATCTGTTATCAGCGATCCCTCCTCTCCCCTGAAGCTGCTCAGGCTAACACAGAGGAGCAGGATCATGTGACCAGACTGGGATGACAATAGGTGAGTATACAGATCCTTCTTACACAAGTTAGCGTAGGTATTAGGAGGAGGGGGGGAGACAGATTAAGGAGTAGTTAAAGTGGTTGTTACCTTTAAAAAGTAAATCACTGCCAGACCCTCTATTTTATGCAGTCATAACACACAGTGCAAGTGTTTGTTTTTTTTGTTAAACGGTGCCTCTAAATCCCTTTTTTCAGATATATTCAGTCCAGTCACGTGACTCCCAGCCGCTCTCCTACTCCGATCAAAGGCTACAGTGGGAGGGGCAGAGATCTCCCTCTGACGTCAGCCAGGGAGGTCATGTGACCGCCAGGATGGCCGCTCAGCCCCTCCCACTGTAGCCCTGGATCGAAGAAGGAGGAGAGTGGCCAGGAGTCATATGACTGGCCTGAAGATATCTGAAAAAAGGTATTCGATTTAAAAAAAAAAACAAAAAAAAAAAACAAAAAAAACACTTACACAGTGTGTTATGGCAGCATAAGATAGAGGGGCTGGCAGTGATTTTTTTAAACGTTTCTTTACTACTAATAGCGGCAGGAGAGGAGAGCTGCGGATGACAGAGGCACGTATACTGACCACGGTATTCAGGGCTCAGCAGCCATGATTACCGTGGTCAGCACACAGAGGGGGACACAGGAACTGGCAGGATCACCTGAGTTTTTTCACAGCTTAGAGAGGGGCAGGTTAGACAGCACAAGCACTATGCTGTTTAATCTGCTATAAGGGAACAGGATCTCTCTTTTTTCTTTTTTTTTTTTAGTGTGACGACCACTTTAAGCAATATTAAACCTTCATTTTTTTTTTTTTTTCAATAAAATAATAAACGTGTTATACTTAACTGCTCGGTGCAATGGTTTTGCCCCCATAGAAAGTCGCTGTCTATGGAGGCTCCCGAGCCGCCTTGTCTGCCGCTCTCTCATGCATATCGCTGGATCAGGCTTAGACAAGTATAAGGGGGCTGGGGGGCTCCTGCAGTTCAGAAGTTTTTTTTTACCTTAATGCATAGAATGAATTAAAAGAAAAAAGTTCACCTTTGGGAAGAGGTTACATGGGTTCCACCCATTTTTAGAGTGGAACATGCAACTTGTTCCCAATGCTGTAGCTTCTGCCCGATCTGTTCTGTGAAGGAATAAACTACAAGTCCCGCCATCCTTTGTGGCTGTCAGCTTGTAGCTGTCAATGAACTACCACTGCACTGTGGAGCACCGTAGCAGTTCATTGATTCAATGTATCTGCTTGCCCATACGGGATGTTGCTGCTGATCGCTGGTGCAATGTAATATGTTCCCAAAGGCGAACTTACCCTTTAATGCATTATATACAGGCTCCAAAAATAAATAAATAAAATGCATATTTTTTTTTTTTTTTTTTTACCTGCAAAAAAATGTGCATTTTTATTAAAAAAAGGGAACGTATCCTTTAAGGTAAAAAAACCTTAAGGCTTTAGAACCGCTTTAGGTTTAAGCCTGGCCTATTCACTTTAATGAAGCCACAGATAGTGGTAAAAACCCAGCAGAGGTTCTAATCCTCCCTACTCTATTCAAAACCAAAATAAATACATTTTTTTGTACAGGAATCACATTTTAAAACTGTATGCTAACAAACAATGGCGCAATATCTATCCACATGACAATGGCATTTTACCCGGAGGATGGAGACTCGTCCAGAACTATGGATCTCAAACTGGCCTTCTTCTGCCTCCAAGTCATAGCTGAACGAGGCATCCCCGATACTTATGTACCCCAACGACTGGGCATCATTGGGGTTCTTGAAGTAGTACAGGTAGCAGCGGCGAGGGTCAAACACAAACCAGCGGTTCTTGAAGCTCCTCAGGGGCCCCTTCCCCGACAGCTTTGCCAAGCTCCCACAAAGTTTAGCCGGTGGTTCTCTGGTGGCTTCTCCGGTTGGTGAGGAGATCATGGGGTCTTGGGTGGCTCTGTCCTGGCTGCTTCTTCTATCTTCTACCCCAGGCATATCTGTCACCATCGGGGTCCTGCAGACCGGTCCATGTCCTGGGAGAGTTGTGAGGACTTCTGAGGTCTCCTCCACTGATTGCTCCTCTCCCCCTCCACACTCTGCTCTCTTATCTGTCACACTATACTCCCATCTACACAATACTCCGCTTCCTGCTTTCTGGTGACACAGCTGTCCCTGGATTGCATTGCACTCAGTTTATTACTGATGTGACCACCATGCATTTCCTCTGCACTCTCTAGGTAACTCACCCTATACAGAGTGCCATCTCCACTGCACCCTATACACTTCTCCCCCTCTGCTGCCTATAGGTCTCTGCACTCCCCAGCGAGAGCAACTCCACCACTCACCCTGCACCCAGCGCTGCATCCCATGACTGTCCACCGACACAAAGCATCATGGGAATCGTAGTTCAACCTCAGGCACGGCGCCCCGTCCTGTCTGCCGCAAAAAACTACAACTCCCGGCATGCCCCACGCTAGGCTAGGGAAACTAGGCGAGAAGGGGCGTGTGTATCACGGCTATAAAATAAATATATTATTACCGTTTCCACCCAAAGTTTGCACGGGATTGCCACGTATGTGATATATATGTGATATAGGAATACATGTACAGCTCCGGGTTGGGGATATGCAGCTTTATGGAGGGGTCTTAGGGGGTGAGAGCCTGTGACTGGATAGGAAGGCTCAGTGTTCACTTTTCTGCTGATTTCTAGTTTAATGGAGGGGAAGATAGAATGCACTTTTGTGCTTTGAATTGTAACTAAAGTTTAGCTGAATATTGTTTTTTTTTCATGTGAGAGTACGTTCTTGCTGTACCATATTTCCACCACTGGATTTCAGATACAGATTTGTTGTCTCCACCTAGTGGCCATCTGTGGTCCCTGCAGGACAGCTGCTGTAGGGTTTAGTCAGTCCTTAACCACTTGCTTACAGGGCACTTAAACCCCCCTCCTATCCAGACCAATTTTCAGCTTTCAGCACTGACACACTTTGAATGACAATTGCGCGGTCATACAACACTGTACCCAAATGAAATTATTATCATTTTTTCAGCACAAATAGAGCTTTCTTTTGGTGGTATTTGATCACCTCTGCGGTTTTTACTTTTTGTTAAAAAAATGTAAAAAACGGAATTAAAAAAAAAAAAAAAAATTTTATATTTTGTTATAAAAAATTTCAAACGGGTAATTTTTTCTCCTTCATTGATGTACGCTGATCAGGCGGCAGTGATGGGCACTGATAGGTGCCAGTGATGGGCACTGATGGGTGGCAGTGATGGGCACTGATGGGTGGCAGTGATGGGCAGCACTGGCAGGTGGCACTGATTGGCACTACAGGTGGGCATTGATAGGTGGCACTTGTGGGCACTGTGGGCAGTGTTAAGTGGCACTTTTAGGTGGCACTGATGAGGCAGATGTGCCTCTTCCACTTCGGGACCGATATCCCTCACATGTCCGGTGATCGCTGTCAGCGTGAGTAAAAAAAAAAACGATTACCGATCTTTTGTTTACATCATGTGATCAGCTGTCATTGGCTGACAGCTGATCACATTGTAAGGGGCAAGGACCGGCCCCTTACTTGGATCGGTAATCAGCCGAGTCTCAGTGACTCGGTGATCACAGCGCGTCCGGCGCGCGCCCTGCAGCTGTGTTCCAGACAAATTTTTTTTTTTTTTTTAAAAGTCAGCAGCTGCAAACAGTGTTAATTTTGGCAGCAAATTTCAATTCAGTTTTAGTCTTAGGACTAAAATGGCATTTTAGTTTTAGTCCCATTTTAGTCTTCTTGTTTTAGTTTTAGTCGTATTTAGTCGACTAAATCTCCAGTACATTTTAGTCAAGTAAAACTCATTTTAGTCGTCTAAAATCTAATGGGTGTAATTAAATTGTACTGCCTTAGTTAACATTTCTCACTCGTTATATACTGCTGGAGTGAAAAATCTAATATGTTATTATTTATGGTATTGAGGTATGAACATGCACTACAGACCAGTGTTATTTTTAAAGTCAAATGGTATTTTAGTTTTAGTCCCATTTTAGTCTTTTGACTAAAATGCCATTTTAGTTTTAATTATATTTTAGTCATCCCAGTTGTTTTAGTTGTAGTCCTATTTTAGTCGACTAAAATAATTCATTTAGTGGACTAAAATGTTTTAGTCGTTTTAGTTAAAATTAACACTGGCTGCAAACACTTACCTGTCCAGGGAGCCCGCGATGTTGGCCCCCCAAGGCCGATTCTGTATGTAGGTGCCGCCATTCCAACTAAGAGAAACCGGCAGTGGAGCCTTGCGGTTTCACTGCCGGTTTCCGACTGCGCATGCACGAGTCGCACAGCAGTTTGTGAATGGCCAGCTTGTCTTCTGGGACACACACATGTCCCACAAGACAACGGGGGGCTCTCCGCAGAAGAGGATGTGACTTCCTCGGCCGCGGCCCGGCTGGATCGGAAGTACTCTTAGTACTTCCTAAAAGGGTAAGTTAGAAAGTAAAAAAATATTTTTAAATTTATATGAGACCACCTCTCAAAATTGGGTGGAACTCCACTTTAAAGTGTTACTAAACCCAGGACCCTGCATTCACTATATCTGGTCTCCTACAGTACACATAACATGGAAATGCAATTATTTTAGTAACTATAAACTGCTAAATACCTTTTTTTCATTAGCAGTATATGGCAGTCTTGTGACTTCTATCAGTGTCTGGTTAAAGCTTGTAGGAGGAGTTTTCATTTTACTCTGACTGTCCTATGAGGCTGAAGTACCCCTGACCCTTTGTCTGGGCAGTGCCGATTTGCCCTGTGATGATCACATGCACCTTCCCAAAAAAAAAACCTCTCTAACAATACACACCAAACTGAACATGTGCAGCCTGACTCCAAAGGCTCTGTCTTATCAGGAGATGGTTTGGGGACAGTGGAAGAAAGGGAGAATCAGAGAAGACAGGATCAAACAGCCTTTTTTGCACAATGCAGAGGATTAACCCCTTGGGTTACACAGTGAGTATAACAAGCATACTTTACTGCATATACAGACAGATTTTACTGTTGTGGGTTTAGTAATGCCGCGTACACACGAGCGGACTTTCCGGCATACTTGGTCCGACGTTCTTCCTGCCGGACTGTCCGGCGGACTACCGCTGGACTTTTTGAATGGACGGACTTGCCTACACACAACCGGACTTTCCGGCAGGCTAGGTCCGCCCGTCTTTCCGACGGACTTTCGCCGGAGTTACGGCGGACTTTCAGAATGAACGGACTTGCCCACACACGGACAAGATCCGAGCACGCAGCCCGGCTGGTCAGGAAAGGGGGTGGGGACGACCAAGCGCCCCCCCCCTCCTGAACCGTACCAGGCCGCATGCCCTCAACATCGGGGGGTGGGTGCTTTGGGGTGGGGGGGCCCGCAGGGCATGCGGCCTGGTACGGTTCAGAAGGGGGGCCGCTCGTCCCCACCCCCTTTCCTGACCGGCCGGGCTGCATACTCGGATCGGGGTCTGGTATGGATTTTGGGGGGGACCCCACGCCGATTTTTCGGCGTAGGAGGTTCCCCTTAAGATCCATACCAGACCTAAGGGCCTGTGATGCCCCGCACTCGCCGCAATAGGAAAATTTGTTTTTCCTATTGCAGCGAGCGCGAGATGCAGTACTCTGCCCTTGCGTCGTATCTGGTCCGTTGGACCAGCATACAGGCGAATGGGCTTTCCGTCAGGAACTGAGTCCAGCGGACTAAGATTTGAAGCATGCTTTAAATCTAGGTACGGCGGACTTTTGGGAAAAAAAGTCCGCCGGAGCCTACACACGGTCGGATTGTGTGGCGGACTCTGGTCCGCCGCACCAAGTATGCCGAATAGTCCGACCGTGTGTACGCGGCATTACACTTTAAAGTGGAGTTCCAGCCTGTAAAAAAAAGAAAAAAATTAAAGTCAACAGCTACAAATACTGTGCTCACTTGTCCAGGGATCCCGCAATGTCGGCACCCCGAACCGATCCATCCAACGGCTTCGGGTGGAAGTGCCGGCATTGCAAGTAAGGCAAACTGGCAATGAAGCCTTCAGGCTTCACAGCCAGTTTCCTATTGCGCATGTGTGAGTCGCGCTGCGCTTTCTGAATGGTCCTGCCTTCTTCTGGGACACACACAGATCCCAGAAGGCAGTGGGGGGAGGAGGTGGGGCCGGACATGATGTAGATCTCCGTGCGGTGATCTTACCAGGAAGTGGGAGCGGGTACCTGTCAAAACCAGGTACCCGCTCCCCCCCAAAAGAGGCAGTGAAGGGGCGAACTAGCAGAGCTTCCCCTTTTAGGTGGAGCTCCGCTTTAAAATGGTTCTAAAGGTTTAAAGTAAAACTTCAGTCAAAACTTTTTTTTTCTATTTTGGATAGAGCGTGGGGGGGTTATAACCCCTGTCAGATTTTTTTTTGTTTCGCCATCTGTGTCCCATTGCGGAGATTTCCTTTCACATCCTGTCCCATAGCCAAACAGAATGTGAGAGGAAATCCCTGAAAATTAAGGGAATACCTTGGGGACCCCCAGGTCACCAGAACTAGTGTCCCTATTGGAGGATATATTGCAGCAATTGTATGCTCTGTCTCTTCTGCAGTATAATACACCTACCTGGCTGCTTGTAGTCTTCTTTAGAATGTACACTGAGCTGTCCATACACTTTACATTCCATGTGCCTGGAAAACTGCACACCTGTGCATGCGCAGGAGGGAGGTCCTCCTGGAAGAAGATGTCAGCGAGGGACCTCACACCATTAAAGATAGAGGTAAGAACTTTAGTTCCACTTTAAAGTAAATCCAAAAACAAAAATTTTCTATATTGCAGCTCACCTGGTGATTCGGACAGTAAGGTCTCTTTCACACTGATGGACCTGATCAGACCAAACATTGCTCTCTATGGAGCGGGGGATGTCCACAGACATGTGTCCGCTGACACCCGCCGTCATCCGATCCGATCCTGTCTGCTAATAACAGACGGATGGGGATCCGTTCCCCATCCTCCTGGTGAATCAGATTGGATGACAGGCTGTCTGTTTCCATCCGGCCACTAATATAGGCTGTGGGTCTCTGGGCCTACCCTGAAGTCTAGGCAGGGTTTCGTCCTCTTCTGCATAGGTGTGCACACAGGGTGTGTCAAGTACACTTAGGGACACCATAATCACCTTGCGCAGTGTAAATTCCCCCTGCTGCCTGTGTCCCCCCCCCCCCCCGTATCGATTACTCACTGTGTTCATTCATAGTTTGTGAATGAACAGGAAACCGCTCAGCACAGAACACTTCCTATTCATTCACTGTCTAGTGCAGCTGAGGCTGCAGAGAAAGAGACTGGAGGATCTCTGTCCTCAGTCCCATTCTCTGTCTCAAACGTGAGACATCAAGTGTCTTTTTATATCCCTGATATTTTACCGAAGCCCCCAATGGGGCTCCTAAAAAAAAACATAAAAAAAAAATATTATTGAAAAAAAATCGTAAAAAAGTACTGACACCATCCACTGCCCTACTGACACCATCCACTGCCCTACTGACACCATCCACTGCCCTACTGACACCATCCACTGCCCTACTGACACCATCCACTGCCCCACTGACACCATCCACTGCCCCACTGACACCATCCACTGCCCTACTGACACCATCCACTGCCCCAATGACACGATCCACTGCTCTACTGACAACGTCCACTACTCTACTAATTGACTGTGTGTGTGTGTGTGTGTGTGTGTGTGTGTAGCAGGGGCTGCACTGTCACCTGCGGCCTTGTCAAGCTGGCCGCTGCCGGATTGAACACTGACACAGGCAGAGAGGGAGAGTGAGCCTGTCAGGCCCTGCAGGGGATTTCTCCCCCTCCCTCTCCTCTTCTTTGAGTGACGAGCGGCGCTCGCTCACAGGCATCCGCGCGCTCTGTGTCCCTATTGGCAGGGAGGAAGAGCCAATCAAGAAGCAGCAGAGGACCATGTGACATGAAGTCCCATCACAAAATAGCCCCATTGATTTCTTCAGGGGTGGAACTACAAAACCCATCCTGCTCTGCAAGAAGGGTGCTAGCTAAAAACTCCATCTTGTGGGTCTGAGGGGAGATCACCGCGAGGCAGAGAAAGGGACGGATGTGTCAAGAGAGACTACAGGCACCTGCTGAAGGACCACCCAGGGACGGTTTCAGAGACGGTAGAAGTCAGGCGTCCCACCAGAAAGAGACCTCCAGTGAACACTGCAGGCAATGCGGGGGCAAGAGGTGATCAAGTCGCAAGGGTGCCAGGCGGGCCGCTGAAGAACTATCCGCCAGGACATCCCTCCTTCTGCTTTGGTCGTAGCACTGGTGAGAGGGCAATTGCCCACATTACTGAAGTACTAACCACTCTTGAACACTCCAGGCAGACATTATAGTTTGGAAATCCTCTATGCTGCCTAATGACTTCCTTTCGTTAGACTCTGAGGATTTATTGCCTTCTATGAGCTCCAACTGCCGGTGAAGACTTTTACAAGGCCTTGTACTTCGAACACTGTTATCCTATTGCTCTTAAGCAGAACTCTGAAATAGCTGCCCTGAAGTCTCAGATGGCACAGATAATGGAGATGATGACCTTGTTGGCGGCGAAAATCACTAAGACACCCGACGAGAGTGTCACAGTGTGCCTTCGACCCCACCTACTGCCTCTGGCAAGAGGCTGATGAACAATGAAATATGCTTCAACTGTGGAGGAGTTGGACATTATCAACGGGTGTGTCCAAGCACAGCGAAGTCTGAAGCACAGTGCCAGAAGTCAGCAGGGAAACTTCAGAGGGCCCCGGTGAAGGAGCCAACTGGTGCCAATCTACAGTAGCTATCTCCAAAACCAACAAAGTGAAGAGGCTTTTAGGCAGCTGAAGTGGAGCTTAACAACGGCTCCAGTTCTGGCCTCTGCAGATCCAATGAAGCCATACAAGCTACACGTTGACGCCAGTCAAGTTGGGTTAGGTGGGGTGCTATATCAAGAGCATGACGGCCATCTACGGCCTGTTGCCTACATGAGTCAGAGCTTGGCCCCCGCTGAGAAGAACTATCCCATACACAAACTTGAGTTCCTGGCCTTGAAGTGGGCAGTGGTGGGTGAGATGAGGAATTACCTGTATGGAGCGGAGTTTGTGATCAAGACTGACAATAATCTTCTCACCTATATCCTCACTACCGCCAAGTTGGACGCCACGGGTCACAGATGGTTGGCTGCCCTATCAGGGTTTACTTTCAGCCTGAAGTATCGACTGGGAGTCAGGAACAAAGATGCAGATGCTTTGTCAAGAAGGCCTCATTGTTCCAGAGAGCCTCCAGAAGAATGGGCCCAGCTGACAACTGAAGGGGGTACGAGCCTTATGTCAAGGAGCAGAACACCAAGCTGGAGGAGGATCCAGGCCTAAAGACGTTGGAGTGTCAGCCACTGGTGTCCCCAGATGTTATTGCAATGTCACCCAAGTCAGGGATGATGGTCTGCCCAAGCTTTCTAAGATAGACCTGCGAAGGGACCAGTTGGAGGACCCTCTCTGTAGCTTGGCATTGAAGGCCTTGGAGAACCAATGCCCTGACTTGCTCCTCACTGTATCCCCGAAGGAATCCCGCCTGCTGCACCGAGAGTGGGATTGGTTATGGCTGCACCAAGGGGTGGTCTACCGAAGGGGCCATCTGACGATTCAGAAGAAAATTGGCAGTTATTCCTACCTGAAAAACACAGGGAGACCTACACAACAACCTTGGCCACCTAGGGCCAGAGAGGACTTTTTACTTGGTGAGAGACCAGATCTACTGGCCCTGCATGCAGGCTGAAGTTGAGGGCTATTGCCACTCCTCCATCAGATGTATACAAAGGAAGATTGCCTCACCAAGCTGCTCCAATGGGCTATATTCAGAATCAGGAACCCATGGAGCTGGTGTGCATTGACTTTTTGTGCTTGGAGCCAGATCTGATTGGGCAGGGAAATATCCTGGTAGTGACTGACCATTCCACTCGGTATGCCCAGGCATTTTCCACGAGGGACCAACAAGCATCCACGGTAGCCAAGATCTTAGTGGAGAACTTCTTTGTGCACTATGGTCTGCCCCAACGCATCCACTCTGATCAAGGGAGACACTTCGAGAGTTGTCTCATCAAGAGAATTTAGACCTGTTGGGCATCAGGAAGTCTAAAACCACCCCTATCATCCTTAAGGAGATCCTCAACCAGAGGATTGTCCACCACCAGATTTGGTGGTGGACAATCCCAACTCACCCCCTGGCACATCTAGCTGGGCCATTCCAGTTAAGGTGGTCTGTAGGCGGGACAACATCCCCTCCTATGCTAATTGGTGGGAGGTTTATCTGCCAGGGTTTTATGCCGATGTACAGTGCCTTGCAAAAGTATTCACCCCCCCCCCCCTTTTCTTTTTACCTATTTTGTTACATTACAGACTTTAGTTCAATGTTTTTTTAATCGGAATTATATGTGATGGATCAGAACACAATAGTCTAAGTTGGTGAAATAAAATTAGAAAAATATATACATATAACTATTTTTCAGAAATAAAAACTGATAATTGGCATGTGCGTATGTATTCACTCCCTTTGTTGTGAAGCCCATAAAAAGCTCTGGTGCAACCAATTACCTTCAGAAGTCACATAATTAGCCTTTACAATCTCGTTAATGTCTAAATTGCTGGCAACAAAAGTTAGTACACCCCTAATTGAAAATGTCCAAATTGGGCCCAAAGTGTCAATATTTTGCGCCTCTCCACCTTTCATATGAGGATGCCCAATAGGGTTTAGGTCTGGAGACATGCTTGGCCAGTCCATCACCTTTACCCTCAGCTTCTTTATCAAGGCAGTGGTCGCCTTGGAGGTGTGTTTGGGGTCGTTATCATGTTGGAATACTGTCCTGCGGCCCAGTCTCTGAAGGGAGGGGATCATGCTTTGCTTCAGTATGTCACGGTACATGTTGGCATTCATGGTTCCTTCAATGAACTGTAGCTCCCCAGTGCCAGCAGCACTCATGCAGCCCCAGACCATGACACTCCCACCACCATGCTTGACTGTAGGCAAGACACACTTGTCTTTGTACTGAGTTCCTCTTGGTCTCATCAGACCACAGGACATGGTTCCAGTAATCCATGTTCTTAGTCTGCCTGTCTTCAGCAAACTGTTTGCGGGCTTTTTTGTGCATCTTTAGAAGAGGCTTCCTTCTGGGACCACAGCCATGCAGAACCAATTTGATGAAGTGTGCGGTGTATGGTCTGAGCACTGACAGGCTGACCCCTTCAACCTCTGCAGCAATGCTGGCAGCACTCATACGTCTATTTCCCCAAAGACAACCTCTGGATATGACGCTGAGCACGTGCATTCAACATCTTTGGTCGACCATGGCGAGGCCTGTTCTGAGTGAAACCACTGTATGGTCTTGGCCACCATGCTGCAGCTCAGTTTCAGGGTCTTGGCAATCTTCTTATAGCCTAGGCCATCTTTATGTAGAGCAATAATTCTTTTTTTCAGATCTTCAGAGAGTTCTTTGCCATGAGGTGCCATGTTGAATTTCCAGTGACCAGTATGAGAGAGTGAGAGCGATAACACCAAATTTAACACACCTGCTCCCCATTCACACCAGAGACCTTGTAAAACTAACGAGTCACATGATACCAGGGCGGGAAAAAGGCTAATTGGGCCCAATTTGGACGCTTTCACTTAGGGGTGTACTCACTTTTGTTGCCAGCGGTTTAGACATTAATGGCTGTGTGTTGAGTTATTTTGAGGGGACAGAAAATTTACACTGTTATACAAGCTGTACACTCACTACTTTACATTGTAGCAAAGTGTAATTTCTTCAGTGTTGTCACATGATATGATATAATAAAATATTTACAAAAAAGTGAGGGGTGTACATTACTACAACCTACAGGGATATGCAATGTAATATTGACATAAAAGCTCACACACACAGGTTGGACTTGATGGACTTGTGTCTTTTTTCAACCTCACCTACTATGTAACACTAGTCTACAAGTAGAAAGCCTCAGAAATGAAAGTAGCTCAATTTTACCAGAATTGCGCCACTAATAAAGGAAAATTAAGTCCTGAGTATTAATTGGCTCCAGTTTCCAAGATACAGCTTCAGGTCAAAATTGCATCAAAATAATTCAAAATTATGAGGGGGGTGTGCGATTATGCTCCATAACTTTTCTGCAAAATGTGATATAGCAATGAGAACGGTGCCACACCAATCATTATAAATGTATCGATACCAACACCATAACTTTAAATTAATTTATTGTTGTTTCATGTAACATTTTTATGTCGCAATCCTGCTAAAAACTGCTTATCGCTGCCATTACTAGTAAAAAAATAAAGAAATAAATACAAAGTCCCTAAATCTCCAATAGTTTTTAAACGCTATAACTTTTGTGCAAACCAATCAATATACGCTTATTGGGATTTTTTTACCAAAAATATGTAGCAGAATAGATATTGGCCTAAATTGATGAAGAAATTAGATTTCTTTTAAAAAAATATTGGATGTGTTTTATAGCAGAAAGTAAAAAATGTTTTTTTTTTAAAAATTGTTGGTCTTTTTTTGTTTATAGCGCAAAAAATAAAAACCGCAGAAGTGATCAAATACCACCAAACGAAAGCTCTATTTGTGGGAAAAAAAGGACATACATTTTTTTTTTATACAGTGTTGCATGACCGCGCAATTGTTAGTTAAAGTATTGCAAAAATGGCCTGGTCAGGAAAGAAGTAAAACCTTCCGGAGCTGAAGTGGTTAGCCAATGACGCAGATAAGTTGCACATGTAATGCAACAATGAGGAGCCCAACTCTTGTCCTGATCCCATATTTTCCATCCAAAATATAGGTGGTATGACTTTTTTTACCACTGCCGTCATACTAGACTTTTGAGATGCAAATATAACCTTGCCCCAAATGTAGCAGAATTTATCTGCGTTGTTTACACAGTTTTGATGCATCTTGGCTTCTGAGGGAAAATATCACGCAACTGTTCCTTGGAAATGTTAGGCAATGACACTTTCACAAGTCACCAGATGTCACCAGATATGATGTGTAGATCTGACCAAGATAAATGTACCTTGCAATAAAAGAAAAATAAATTACAGTTAGGTAATACTTTAGTCTCAAACTGAAGATAAATTTATACACTTCCATGTGGTACTATTTTCATTGTTCTACCGTACTTTGTTGAGAAGTTATAAGGCATTATGATCATCAGACCTTCTCTCCCTTGTAGGCATATATACACTCCTGTGTATAAATCTTTATTATGAAATATCTTAAAAACTTTAGCCAACCAGCACCTTTATCACTTGTTTTCTAATTAATCTAAACCAGTGGTTCTCAACTCCTGTCCTCAGGACCCACTAACAGGCCAGATTTTAAGTATTACCTTTTAGAGATGCAGACTAGAATACTGCAGTCACTGAGCAGCAAATGATATCACCTGTGATATATTTCAGTTATCTTGCAAACCTGGCCTGTTAGTGGGTCCTGTGGACAGGAGTTGAGAACCACTGATCTAATCAAACTATGCAAGAATTAGCGCATTTTATCTCGGAGGTCAATAATTTTTCACAATTTGTAGACCAGTTTAATCAGCCAATCACATGGCAGAAACTCAATGCATTTAGGAATCTAGACATGGTGAAGACAACTTGCTGAAGTTCAAACCAAGCATCAGAATGAGGAAGAAAATGGATTTAAGTGACTTTGATTGTGTGAACGTGGCATGGTTGTTGGTGCCAGATGAGCTTGTCTGAATATTTTAAAAACTGCTGATCTACTGGGATTTTCACGCACAACCATCTCTAGAATTTATAGAGAATGATCTGAAAAAGAGAAAATATCCAGTGAGCAGCAGTTTTGTGGACAGGCTCACCAAAATTGGACAATAGAAGATTGGAAAAACATTGCCTGATCTGACGAGTCTCGATTTCAGCTGCAACATTCAGATGGTAGGGTCAGAATTTGGGGTAAACAACATGAAAACTTGGATCTATCCCGCCTTATATCAACAATTCAGGCTAGTTATGGTGGTGTAATGATGTGGGCGATATTTTCTTGGCACACTTTGGGCCCCTTAGTACCAATTGAGCATCATTTAAATGCTACAGCCTACCTGAGTATTGTTGCTAACCATGTCCATCCCTTTAGGAGTACAATGTACCCATCTTCTGATGGCTACTTCCAGCAGCATAATGCACCATGTCACAAAGCTCAAATCATCTCAAACTAGTTTCTTGAACATGACAATGAGTTCCCTTTACTAAAATGGCCTTCACAGTCACCAAATCTCAATCCAATAGAGCACCTTTGGGATGTGGTGGAATGGGAGATTAGCATCGTTGATGTGCAGCCAACAAATCTGCAGCAACTGATGCTATCATGCCAAAATGGACTAACATTTCTGGGGAATGTTTCCAACACATTGTTGAATCTATGCCACAAAAAATTAGGGCAGTTCTGAAGGTAAAGGGGGTCAAACCCGGTACTAGCAAGGTGTACCTAATAAAGTAGCCAGTGAGTGTGTGTGTGTGTATGTGTGTGTATATATATATATATATATATATATATGTAGCGGTACCCCCATAGGGGCTGCTAATAATGTGGCCCACCTGTCACCCTGCCCAGCCGGCATTCACTTCCAGATACTCCAAGACAATGAACAGTCTGTCGGCTTTGTTTTTGTATTTTATTGAGGGAATTGAACTTGGATGGGGTATGGAAAATATGGGATGCCCAGTGGAAATAATAGCTATTTTCTTGGGACAACTATGTACAGTCCAGTAGGTTCACTCCATTTCTCCTCCTTCACAACGCTCCCTCTCTAAGGTTCGCTCCATTCTCCTCCTGCACATCGCTTCCTCTCTAATGATCCAGGCACAGATAGCACAATGGGGTTAGGCCTGACTCTGACTCAGCCAGGCCCTTAACAACAGCATTTTACAGGCAGGGACCGCGGGCCCCTATAGTGTAGCAGATAGAAAGCTTGTGGTGCTAGCTCTCCTATCTCTGGTTACTAAGCACAGTAACCCATCTTCAGGCCCTGCCAGGCCTCCTGGCTGCAGCTTCCCTTCTCCACTGCCCTTGACAACACAGTCCACTCCACTGGCTCTGCACCCATCCCAGACTGCATGCTCCCAGTCCTCTCAGGCGTGCCTCCCCAGTCCTCCTGACTGTGCTTGTCATTTACCAGCCCTCCTGGCTGCAACCAGTTGTTCCTCTCCTTAAAGACTTACCCGGCAATGCTCTCTCCTGCTGTCCTCTTTGCTTCTCCTGTGCCTCCTGTCCAAGACGTCTTTGTGGTTTCTTGAAGGGCCTTGTCTGCACCAGAGCCCAAGGTCACCCCCCCTCCAGACTGGGGAGCTCCCTCAAAGGCCCGACAGCCTAGCATTCCATCTTCAAGCTCTGAACAACTCCAACTCCTCCCCAGCTGGGCTGACCCTGGGTACTTAAGGAGGCCTGCCCCATGTCAATCCAGGTTGGGGATTGGTCAGGGCTCCCTAGAACACCCCAGGCGGATCCACCTCTCCTCTCCTCCTCTCTTTCCAGTACCTTCCAGAAATCTCTAGAAAGAAGAGTGATGCTGCCTGTGAGTCGCCAGCTGCTATCCTGAGCCACTTCCAGCCCAGATCAAAACAAACAGGCCTGGCTGCCAGCCAGGCCTGCCTAAATTTTCCTACCCTAAGACAAAAAAAATCCTACTCTAGCACCTACCTAGAGGGTGCTACACACATATATATACACACAGTATCTCACAAAAGTGAGTACACCCCTCACATTTTTGTAAATATTTTATTATATCTTTTTATGTGACAACACTGAAGAAATGACACTACAATGTAAAGTAGTGAGTGCACAGCTTGTGTAACAGTGTAAATTTGCTGTTCCTTCAAAATAACTCAACACACAGCCATTAATGTCTAAACCGCTGGCAACAAAAGTGAGTACACCCCTAATTGAAAATGTCCAAATTGGGCCCAAAGTGTCACTATTTTGTGCAGCCACCATTATTTTCCAGCACTGTCTTAACCCTCTTTGCATGGAGTTCACCAGAGCTTCACAGGTTGCCACTGAAGTCCTCTTCCACTCCTTCATGATGACATCACGGAGCTGGTGGATGTTAGAGACCTTGCGCTCCTCCACCTTCCATTTGAGGATGCCCCACAGATGCTTAATAGGGTTTAGGTCTGGAGACATGCTTGGCCAGTCCATCACCTTTACCCTCAGCTTCTTTAGCAATGCAGTGGTCATTTTGGAGTTGTGTTTGGGGATGTTATCATGTTGAAATACTGTAGGGAAGGAATCATGCTCTGCTTCAGTATGTCACAGTACATGTTGGCATTCATGGTTCCCTCAATGAACTGTAGCTACTTTACAAACCTCAGAGAAAACTGACACAGTTTCCTCCAAAACTATATAATCGTCCTGAAGCCCCTCAACCTGCCTGGTTGACAATCCTGGGCGACATATATGTAACTGAATGCAGAGACCAGCTGTCAGCGTGATGTCGGGGGTAGGCAGGACCTGGGGTGGGCGGGACCCTGCAGCTATCAAACACCACCCAATGATTGGGCTGCTTAAGAAAGTGGGCGGGGCCACATACACGTAGCCTCCTTTTTTTTTAATCAACAAAAAGGTTTTTATTTGATGAGAACACAAGGCACTACAAGGTATCATTGCATAGGTATACAATCAATGCACAACAGTATTTTGTATATACTAATCAATCTATAGATTTGAATATGTATACCCATCTTGTCATTACCATAGCATAGAGATTATTGTGCATTCGGCACCTGCAACCAAGGGGGGTGCAACAAACAAAGAAAACAGTAAAAAGAAAAAATACATAGAAAAAAGAAAGCCGAAAATAAAAAATCTTAAAATAAGATAAAATAATTCTATTCCGTCTCACTGGCAATGTGTGTAATGGTAATAATAACATTAGGTTACTGGAGTACCTCCTCCGATAGGCCACCCGTTTTGTCATATGTGTCCCAGGAGCTCCTGTGCCAAAGCTACTATCCCAGTAGCAGTCTATCTAATGCCAGTTGTGAAGGTGCCACATCAGGCGAGTTCAGCCAACTCTGCCATATACCATAACATTTTTTGGGTGATTTCCTGTGATGATACGTATTTTTTTTCCCGAATAAGGGTGGTATTAACCTGTTGGATCCATTGTGTTATTGTGGGTGCATTTGCCGAGAGCCAAAGATGGGCAATCCGCTTTCTGGCTATATATAGGAGCCTCGTGAGGGCAATGCACACCAAAGGGGAGTATAGTTCCTCATTAAGGCTCCCCAGTAGGCATGTTAGAGGGTCTACTTCCAACTGCACCTGGAAAATGTTATTGATTTTGGCCACAATGGAGCTCCAAAACCCCACCAATTTCGGACATCTCCAGAGCATGTGGATAAGATCTCCTGATTGGGCTTGACACTTCGGACAAATAGGGGTGTCCCTCCGGCCCCATTTGTGCAATTGCTCTGGCGTACAATACACACAATGCAATATGAACAGATGGGATAGTCTTTGTGCTGCAGATACACACCAGTGGTCCCACCTCCAAAATCTGTTCCCATTGTTCCCCATCAATAGGGCCAACAACTCTCTCCCACTTCTCTCTGCATGGTAAAAGGTCAGGAGCTTGTATATGTGATAAAAGATCAGTATAGATTCTAGAGATAATCCCTTTCTTTTCAGGTTCAGTGAATATAGATTCCAGGAATGCTGAGTCATCTAGTTTCATATTAGAATGTTTACCTTGGCATCTCAGAGCATAATGTAATTGAACATATTGATAGTGGTGACCTCTGAGTACGAGTAATTCTCTTAGTAATTGAGAGTATGGTTTCAGTGTGGAGCCATCCAGAACTTGATATAGGAATTTAATCCCTGCTCTCTCTCCCAGATTGGGTGTTTTGGAACCTTAGCAAGATCCGCGTAGAGGCGATTATGCCAGATGGGGGTTTGGCGCATATAGCCCGTCATTCCAAGTGTACTTTTGATCCGCTTCCATATTTTCATTAGTAACTGAGTTGTGGAACAATTAAAGGGAGTATTAGGGATCCCATTCCCATATGAGACAGGGCGGTGTAAGCTACGTCCAGGCCAACTAGAAGACTCCTGGAGGGGTCCCTGACCGTCCCAAGGTCCCACCCCGTAAAGTGTTGTAGCTGGGCAGCAAAGTAATACATTTGTGGGTGCGGGGCAGCCATTCCACCTTGATCTTTTGGGAGCTGTAAAGTGGCAAGCTTAATGCGTACAACTCCGCCTCTCCAAATAAGGGCCCTATAATGTGAGGCAATCCGTCGGAACCAATATTGTGGTATCCAGATTGGTGCGTTATGTAAAATGTATAATATTTGCGGTGCCCAGATCCTTATTCTTGCTGTGGGGGCAGCGTACAGCAGCTGCACCCAAGAGATGAATGTATCCCCCAATCCGAATCGACCCAGCACCTCCCACAGATATTTACATTCCACGCTGTCAAAAGCTTTGGCAGCATCGAGGGAAAAGACAGGTCTATTATCTGGGTTGTCAACCGGGATCTGAGTGTTAAGGAATAGTCTACGGATATTCAGTGCCATAGAGCGGTAGGGGATGAAGCCGGATTGGTCAGCATGGACCAAATCCGCAACAACTCCTGAGAGTCTAGTGGCTAGCACCCGAGCTAGTAACTTCACATCTGTATTAAGAAGCGAAGTAGGTCTGTAGGAATCGGGCTGTAACGGGTCTTTACCAGGCTTTGGGTTGACCACTATGATAGCCTCATTCATAGAGGCGGGCAAACTACCCTGTCGGAGGGAGTCATTCAGGGTTGTTAATAGGGTGTGTAAGAGGATGTCACCATATTTCCCATATGTTTCTGTGGGCAGACTGTCCGCTCCCGGTGATTTGTTGTTCGCCATTTGTGCCACCGCCAAAGTAAGCTTCTCCAAAGTTAGTGGTCTATTAAGGGCAGCGAGGCCCTGTTGCGACAACTGAGGGATAGAGCACTGGTCCAGAAATTGGTCCAGCTCCTCTTTTGTGGCGTGAACCTTAGATGTGTACAGATCCTTGAAAAAATCCGAAAACACCCAAGGGACGCGAGTTTGATCAGTAACCGTGTCACCTGCTGTGTTCTGGATGGCATCAATATATGTATTGCTCTGTTGGGTCCTAGCTATTACGGCAAGTAAATGACCTGTATTTTCCCCTTCGTTAAAATATTTTTGCTGGAGAAAAAAACGTTTGTTTTCCGCTGCAGTAGTAGAAACCGGTTGTTACAGGGCTTGTGCTTCCTGCCATTTACATTCTGAGTCAGGGTTGGGGGCAGAGATATACCTTTCCTCAGCTTTGGCAGCCTCACTCATCACTAAGTTCTCCCATTCTTTAGTTTTAGTTTTAATGGAGGTAATCTGTGCAATAATTGAACCCCTTAAGTGAGCCTTCAGAGCATCCCAAATCACTGCAGACCCTGCCGAGTCCTGGCTAAAACCTAAAAACTCCTTCAGGGCTTTGGGAGATGGGTCAGACTCTGATAAAATTGTGAACCAAAAAGGATTTACCTTCCACAGCCTACACCTGGGACTGGCGGCGGTAATGACCTTAGCACATAAGAGAGAGTGGTTTGATATGTTGCGTGGCGCATACATCACTGAAGTAGTGAGTGAATGCGCCAGGCTGGTGCCCAGACAGAGACCAATTCGTGATAGGCATTTGTACGACACTGAGTAACAGGAATAACACTGAAACTTAGGATTTAGGTCCCTCCACACATCTAGTAGGCCAATTTCTACAAGGAATCTAGCAAAGGGGGTAGGGTCACTCGGTGTGGGGCTACCGCTAGTTCCAGATTTAAATTTGTCCATTTGTTTATCCATTACGTTATTATAGTCACCCAACACCCAAATAGAGGTGTTGGAGTAAAGTGCTATAAATTGTGCCGAAAATTTCAGGGTATCAAAGGAGAAGTGTGGAGGGACTTAGACATTAGCAATAACACATGTTAAACCTGCTAATTCACATAACAAAAAAATGTATCTTCCTTGGTCGTCAATTATGGATTGCAGCAACTGAAAAGAGGACACTTCGTTAGATAAGTGTGCTGACCCCTCTGGAGTAGGCTGTGTGGGTGGAGTGAAACTAAGTGGGGTAGCTGCGGCTCTTAAGTGTGGATACAGAGGTAGCCTGCAGGTGAGTTTCCTGTAAACACACCACAGAAAGTTTGTGAGCCTTTATTGTAGAAAAAAAGCCACCCTTTTCACTCCATCACCCCAGCCCCCTTACGTTCCATGACACCAAGGTACATTCATTAGACATCTGGTAATAAATTGCTATGAAGTTTTCAGGAGACTATACAGGTATATGGGCATGTCAAGAGACCCTTCACATCTCCATATAGTGTGACCATTAAATATACATTTCCAGTTCAGGTTCAGGGGAACAGGGGATGGGGATTGCCTAAGCCATATTTCTCCATTGGATTTACCAGCGGACAGAAGAGAAAAGACATTAAGACCCTTGCAACCAGCAGGGGTCAGGTTAGAGAGCATAATAACAACATGAAGTAACTAAAATAAATTGGAAGATGGTAGAAAAAAGAACAAGAAAAAAGATTTTGCATCCTGGTGACTATGCAGGAGCTCAGTTACAGTGAGCATGTCCATGCAGGACTGTAATGGAGGGGGGGCCCCAACATCTCTGTTCAACTCTGATTCAAAGGGACTTGCAAGGCCAAGTCATTGGAAAAATATAGTGCAAACAAAGTTACCTCTATCTCTCCGCCTAACAGAGAGAAATAAGGTATGGGAAAGTTTCCTTGATTCTGCCCCCAGGGGGAGCGTATTAGGCTGGAAAAAGAATAGTAGGTAGGATGTATTCATTCCATAGGCGCTGGTGCCTTCTTAAGGGTATGCTCCGCACTATCCAGCCAATAAGATGTGTTTGCAGGATTATCAAAGAATTCTGTTTCAATTGTGTTTTGTTGCGATTCTAAGCTTGGCTGGGTATAGCATATGCAACATCATATTTTCGGAGGTGCTTTTTTACTTCGGTGAACTTAGCCCTGCGGCATTGTAATTCCGCAGAGAAATCTGGATAGAATGATATGCGGGCGTTATCAATTTTCATAAGGTTTCCTTTGGTTCTGGCCTGGAACAGGCTGGTGTCTCGGTCCTTGTAGTTTAGCATCTTGAACAAGAACGGTCTGGGCAGTTCTCCAGGTTTAGGCGGCCTTTGTGGGACTCTGTGAACCCGCTCCACCGCAAACATGGGGGAGAAGGCATCTTTGCCAAATGTATTGATCAGCCAGTTCTCTATAAATGCCACAGGGTTCTTTCCCTCTGCCCTTTCAGGTATGCCCACTGCACGAACATTATTGTGTCTTTGCCTGTTCTCCATGTCCTCTAAACGGGCCGAGTGACCTATGATGATCGATTGCATATGGCGCACTTCTCTCTGCAGTGGTACAACATCATCCTCCACATTGCTTACTCTGTCTTCCAGGGCAGCGGTGCGGTCTCGCAACTTCTGCATGTCCTGTCTGACAAAATTCAGCTCGTTTCACCCCCTTAATCTCAGTAGTTAGGGTAGTAATAGACATGTTGCATGAGGTGACTGCTGCAAAGATATCCCTAAGGGATGGTTCAGGGGCAGGGGACTCCTGGTCTGCAAGAGCTCTGGCGTTATTATCAGGGCCTAATGTACTCACTGTTTCCCATGTGGAGGTGTTTGCAATGTCCTCAGGCCAAGCATGCTCTTGTGCTTCAGGATTGCTGTCTTGCTCCGCAGGGTCCAGGGGAGAGGAAGGTGGTTTGGATGGGGGTACCTTTCACCAGAGCACCGCCAAGCATCCTCATGGCTGCTTCTTTAGCAGAACGCTGAGAGCGGGTGCCATCTTGTCCTCCATGCTCTGCTGCAAGCAGAGAGTCTTTACCTCCTTTGCGGGACATATCTGTTAGCCGAATCCCGGCGAAAATAGCACCGCTGGATCGGGGACAGTGTGAACCATTGCCTGTCAACAGATACAGCCTGTCACTTGTCACCAATGCCGGTCACCAGATGTAGTCTGTCACTTGTCAACAATACCTGTCACCAGATACAGCCTGTCAATTGTCACCATTGCCCGTGACCAGATACAGCCTGGTACTTGTTATCAATGCCAGGCAACAGATGCAGCGTGACACTTGTCACCAATGCCTGTCACCAGATGCAGCGTGACACTTGTCACCATTGCCTGTCACCAGATGCAGTCTGTCACTTGTCATCAATGCCTGTCACCAGATGCAGCGTGTCACTTGTCATCAATGCCTGTCAACAGATGCAGCGTGTCACTTGTCACTAATGCCTGTCAACAGATGCAGCGTGACACTTGTCACCATTGCCTGTCACTAGATGCAGCTTGTCACCATTGCCTGTCACCAGATACAGCCTGTCACTTGTAACCAATGCCTGTCACAAGATGCAGCGTGACACTTGTCAGCAATGCCTGTCACAGGATGCAGCAGGACACTTGTCACCATTGCCTGTCACAAGATGCAGCCTGTCACTTGTCACCAATGCCTGTCACCAGATGCAGCCTGTCACTTGTCACCATTTCCTGTCACCAGATACAGCCTGTTACTTGTCATCAATGCCTGTCATCAGATGCAGCATGACACTTGTCACCATTGCCTGTCGCCAGATGCAGCCTGTCACTTGTCACCATTGCCTGTCACCAGATGCAGCCTGTAACTTGTCACCATTGCCTGTCACCAGATACAACCTGGTACTTGTCATCAATGCCTGTCATCAGATGCAGTGTGACACTTGTCACCAATGCCTGTCACCAGATGCAGCGTGACACTTGTCACCATTGACTGTCACCAGATGCAGCGTGACACTTGTCACCAATGCCTGTCGCCAGATGCAGCCTGTCACTTGTCACCATTGCCTGTCACCAGATGCAGCCTGTCACTTGTCACTAATGCCTGTCACCAGATGCAGCGTGTCACTTGTCACCAATTCCTGTCACAAGATACAGTCTGTCACTTGTCACCAATGCCTGTCACCAGATGCAGCGTGTCACTTTTCACCAATGCCTGTCACCAGATGCAGCGTGTCACTTGTTACCAATGCCTGTCACCAAATGTAGCCTGTCACTTGTCACCATTGCCTATCACCAGATACAGCCTGTCACTTGTCACCATTGCCTATCACCAGATGCAGCCTGTCCAGGGCCGGACTTATCATTGGGCTTGACTGGGCTCAAGCCCATGGGCCCGCCCAATAGGGGGACCCGCGGGCCCCAGCCGAGTGTACTCGGCTATACTCGGCTAGTTCTGCTCACAGTCACGCCTAGTCCCGCCCTATGATGGACATAACACAGGGACTGGGCGTGACTGTGAGCGGAGCTAGCCAAGTAAACTCGGCTATGTATGTCGGCGCTCGGCTCCGCTCACAGTCACGCCCAGTCCCGCCATTGGACCTGTGTTATGTCCATCATAGGGCGGGACTGCGAGAGGAGCCAAGAAAAGCCGACAGGAGCTGAGATACACAGGACTGGCTCTGTGTATCTCGGCAGCGCCATATTTAAACTGCAGTGACACTGACAAGTCACTGCAGTTTTAACTGCAGCCTGGGCAAGGCTGCAAATGATACGGACAAGGCTGCAGATGGACACTGATAAAGCTGCAGATGGAGGCTGCAAGGCTGCAAATGACACTGACATGGCTGCAAGGCTGCAAATGACACTGACAAGGCTGCAAATGACACTGATAAGGCTGCAAATGACACTGACAAGGCTGAAAGGCTGTAAATGACACTGACAAGGCTGCAATGTCACTGGGCAAGGCTGAAAATGACACCGGACAAGCATGCAGATGGACACTGTGCAAGGCTGCATTGATGAGCATTTAAATGTAGGAGCCCTTTCACACTGGGGCGGTTTGCAGGCGCTATTGCGCTAATAATAGCGCCTGCAAACCGACCCGAAAGTGCCGCTGCTTTCATTCCAGTGTGAAAGCCCCGAGGGCTTTCACACTGGAGCGATGCGCTGGCAGGACAGTAAAAAAAGTCCTGCTAGCAGCATCTTCGGAGCGGTGAAAAATCCGGCAGCAGAAATTACATATTCCAAAAATGTAACCTGGCACTCGTACTTCTCCAATTTACAATAAAGATTATTTTCTCTCAACCTCTGTAACACTCGGGAGATGTCTGTGTGGTGGTTCTCTATGGATTTAGTATATATGAGAATATAATCGAGGTAAACCACTACACATTGCTGCAGCATATCTCGGAGGGCATCGTTAATAAATTCCTGAAAAACTACAGGAGCGTTGCAGAGACCAAAGGGCATTATGAGGTATTCGTAGTGTCCGGTTCTAGTATTAAACCCAGTTTTCCATTGGTCGCCCTCCTTAATTCTCATGAGATTATATGCCCTTCTCAAATCGAGCTTAGTGAAGAAGACCGTTGCTCCCTTGAGGCGGTCAAATAATTCCGTAATCAATGGGATCGGATAAGCGTTCTTAATAATAATGCGATTGAGACCCCTATAATCGATACAAGGTCTCAGTTCACCACTCTTCTTTTTTACAAAAAAAAAGCCAGCACCGGCAGGAGATGAGGATTTGCGGATGAACCCCATGGAAAGTGAATCTGCAACATAGTCTTTCATGGCTTTATTCTCAGAGACAGACAAAGTGTAAACCCGGCCACGAGGAGGAATGGCCCCAAGTTGAAGGTCAAATCGCAATCATAGGACCAGTGTGGAGGCAAAATACCGGCCTGACCTTTGTCAAAGACATCACTAAATTCATGGTATTCCTCTGGCAATAAAGAGAGTGAAGACATGCACATGACCTTAATCGCTTTCTCAAAACATGTATTATTGCATTCTGGCGACCAAGAAAGGACCTCAGCGTGACACCAATCAAAAGAGGAATTGTGCATCTGTAACCAAGGATAACCAATGGCCACCGGGTTATGAGGTGAGGAAATTACCTGAAATTGGATTATCTCATGGTGAAGAGCCCTTACAGCCATGGTCAGTGGAGCAGTTTCATGAGTCACATGGTCAGGCTGTAAAGGTCTCCCATCAATACCCTCAATGGCAAGTGAGGAAGCACGAAGCTGCAGTGGTATCGAGTGCTTCGACACAAAGGCACTATCTATGAACAAGCCTGCAGCCCCAGAATCGATTAGAGGCTGGATATTGATGGAAAACTCTGACCAGGAAAGGGTAATTGAAACTAGAGGTTTATCCTTCAGGATAGCTGGGGAAGCAAAGACACCACCTAAGGTCTGTCCCCTACAGGGATTAGGGGGGCGGCGCTCCTGCCGCCACTGAGTAGTAATATCACTTATTCTGCACTTAAAGCTCATTTACTTTATTTACTACTGGTTCGCTAATATCCCTATTGATTTCAGTTAGTAGTATAGAACCTGATCTTAATCACTTATCACTATCATTAACTATCTTAATCACTTAGGATAGTTATTACTGTCTAGTAAACTGTGTTCAAATTTACCCGCTGTGTGCTCATTTATGTTCTACTGCCATTTATACTAAACTCATATCAATAGATTTAGTGCATTTATTTTTTACTCAATTTATTTTTATTAAATTTTCATTGACAGAGAAAAGGGTACAAAAACAGAAAAAGAAGTAAAAGATAACAGGGGAGAATACGATTGAGTGCATTTATCTATAAAGGGGTTTGTGTCTATTTTTCGGTAGTAACCTACACCACCAATGCATTTATAATTTCATCTTTATATATGCTTGCAGTGATTTTCGGGGGTGGCACTACACATAAATGATCTTATGTCAATTAAAAAAAAATGCATATATTATTTTTTTGCATTGGAGCATGTAGGGCCTCTTTCACATAGGTGCACCAATCCATACACCCATGCAAAGGGGCCGTCTTCACCTGTGCAAGATGCACAAGTGTTCCATGCAGACAGACTGCGTCCTGATCCATACATAGGACCTACATAAATGTACACTCTGGGATGCATGTGGAGATCCATGCGGCCGGCTGCCTGTCATTGAATTGAGCAGGCTGTCTACACAGGTCTGCATGGAATACTTGTGCATCCCTCACAGGGGAAGATGGCCCCTTTTCATGGGTGTACAGATCACTATGCCCATTTGAGTGAGACCTAAAGCACTGCAGCCCTGATCAGTGTGTGCATGTGCAGTGCTCAGGCTCTTGCAGATTCATCCTCGAGCCCAGGTTCATATCAATGTACACACCTTTTGTTACGGGGCTGGAGGAAGTATCAGTAAACTGCAAGTGCGGTGACATCACCACCCTTGCGCTCCATTGAGATCTATAAATCCCTTTTCCATGGTGGCAAATGGGACTCATAACCTTTTCCTTCACAGATCCTGTTAAGTGGATGGAGCCATGTCAAATAAAATTGCACAGAGCACTCTGGGGATTAAAACTCCCAAACTAGTAAGAAAAGGGGGTGGTTTGGGGATAGGAGCTGCAGACTGCAACCATTTGTAATGTTACACCACAACCACTACCATGTTACACTTAGAAGATCAGTTGATCTGGATATTGTTAGGTTACGTTATTAGGTTATATAGATACTGTATAATATCTTAAAACTGTAGTTTTTATGTGGACCAGTTTGTCTTCTGTAACCGGCTTGATGGCAACGAATGAAGGAGTTAAATTGGCACACATAGTGATGTTTGTTTTTTAAGGCATTTGACTTGCAAATCTTCATTTTTCCATAAGGTGTGTAGCTGATGTAATGTGAAACTAAGTTTGGAGTGACAATTTACATAACTGTCCGCTGATCTATGAAATTATAATATGACTTTCTTCCAGTGAATGTAACAGTGCGTACTGTGTAACTTGCCATAATGTACTTTTGGGCATATGCCCAACAGCAGGCATTTGTTTTTACCTGAAAAACTCAATGAATAATTACAGGCTGCACACAATGCAGTGGTATCATGGTCAGTGTCTGTGCTGCTTACGAATAAAAAGTGTACCATTTTTGACCATAGTATTTAATCGGCTTCCAACTGCCCCTGACACAGTCTAGTTTCAAAAATAAAATATGGATTTTGATTGGTTGCTACAGTCAATGGGATGTTTTCCTATGTGCACATTTTCATTCATCTGCCCCCAACATATCATCAAGAAAGATTCCAATACATATTTGTCATCTGAGGAACGTGTAGCTCTAGTGGTAGTGTCAGAGGAGTTCCTTGAATAGATTGACTAGTGGGCGCTCCAGTGTGTGCCGGTTCGCGCCGGTCCGTGCCGCTGTGCGGGCACGCACGGCGCTTGGCGCCAGCCGCCCTATGTGGTCTGCTGGAATCTTCTGCTCGGTGCTGTCCGATCTGCAGCTCCCAGTTCCTGACTTCCTGTTTCCTGTTTGCTTCCTGTTTGCCTGTTTGATCGCCTAAGTGACCCCGGCCTGCCTTTGGACTTCTCTTGTTATCCGCCTACACCTGACCACGGCCTTCCTTGACTACGACTCTGCCTACTCCTTTGTACCGCGCTGCCCGCCTGCTGCCAACCCTGCCTGTGACCCGGACTTTGAGCCTGCCTGCTCCTCTGTACCTCGCTTACCGTTTGTTGCCAACTCTGCCTATGACCGGACCATCCCACTTTGCTCCTGCTCTGCACCAGCTGCCTAGCCCCTTACTTTCTAGGACTTCCAGACCATACGCATCAGGATCCTGGGCCTTACCTCCGCAAGTCACCTGCCAGGCTCTCTTACCACTCTGCGCTCCTGTGCCTTCTGTTTACACTACCAGGGGCCAGGAACCAGATACGTACAGGAGGCCTCCCCTGCTATACCAGGTTCGTCAGTCAGGTACGTGTAAGTCTGACAGGTAGATGCCTTTTTCCAAGTGAGTTCACTCATCGTAGAGTTCATGCTGTGTGGGGGCTTGGTGTTGGGGTTCTTACTTGGACCCAAGCCCAGTCCATGAACATTGTGGGGAGGAGTTCATAGACCAAGAATTGGTTACTCCAGCGTGACCAATTCTCTCATATGCTTTTGCTGCGTAAGATCCAGGAGAATAACCCTGATGATTTCAAGAACTTTCTAAGGATGACGGGCCCCGTTTTTCACCATCTGTTGGCTTTGCTGTCCCCTTATATTATGAAGCAGGACACCTGCATGCAGCAAGCCATCACTCCGGATCAGAGGCTAGTCGCCACTTTGCGGTACTTGGCGACGGGGAGAAGTCTACAGGACCTCAAGTTCTCGACTGGCATCTCCCCCCAGGCTCTGGGGATCATTATTCCAAAGACCTGTTCTGCCATCATTCAGGTCCTGCAGAAGGACTATATATATGTCTCCTTTAACATCACGTTCTATGTGTTTAATGTATGCTAATGTATTGTATTTCTTTCATTATTCCCTAATTACCATGATTGTAATATGCTGTGAATGTCCCCTTTGTGCCCATGCATGCTTTAAGCTTTTAATGCTCCTTTTTTGTCCTTC